>JAVIAB010000160.1:2911678-3262765 GCA_032433765.1 Megaustenia siamemsis
TACTCAAGAAGAGCTAGACAAGGACCCTCATCACACAACTACATTAGATCAACCATCAAGATCATTGTACTCAAGAAGGACTAGACCAAGGACACTCATCACACAAACTACATTTAGATCAACCATCAAGATCATGTACTCAGAAGGGACTAGACCAAGGACACTCATCACACAACTACATTAGATCAACCATCAAGACCATGTACTCAAGAAGGACTAGGACCAAGGACACCTCATCACACAACTACATTAGATCAACCATCAAGATCATGTACTCAAGAAGAGCTAGACCAAGGACATCATCACCACAACTACATTAGATCAACCATCAAGATCATTTACTCAAGAAGAGCTAGACCAAGGACACTCATCACACAACTACATTAGATCAACCATCAAGATCATGTACTCAAGAAGGACTAGACCAAGGACACTCATCACACAACTACATTAGATCAACCATCAAGACCATGTACTCAAGAAGGACTAGACCAAGGACACTCATCACACAACTACATTAGATCAACCATCAAGATCATGTACTCAAGAAGAGCTAGGACCAAGGACACTCATCACACAATACATTAGATCAACCATCAAGATCATTTACTCAAGAAGAGCTAGACAAGGACACTCATCACACAACTACATTAGATCAACCATCAAGATCATTTACTCAAGAAGAGCTAGACCAAGGACACTCATCACACAACTACATTAGATCAACCATCAAGATCATGTACTCAAGAAGGACTAGACCAAGGACACTCATCACACAACTACATTGGATCAACCATCAAGATCATGTTACTCAAGAAGGACTAGACCAAGGACACTCATCACACAACTACATTAGATCAACCATCAAGATCATGTACTCAAGAAGGACTAGACCAAGGACACTCCATCAAACAACTACATTAGATCAACCATCAAGATCATGTACTCAAGAAGGACTAGACCAGGACACTCATCACACAACCTACATTAGATCAACCATCAAGATCATGTATCAAGAAGGACTAGACCAAGGACACTCATCACACAACTACATTAGATCAACCATCAAGATCATTTACTCAAGAAGGACTAGACCAAGGACACTCATCACACAACTACATTAGATCAACCATCAAGACCATGTACTCAAGAAGAGCTAAGACCAAGGACACTCATCACACAACTACATTAGATCAACCATCAAGATCATTTACTCAAGAAGGACTAGACCAAGGACACTCATCACACAACTACATTAGATCAACCATCAAGATCATGTACTCAAGAGGACTAGACCAAGGACACTCATCACACAACTACATTAGATCAACCATCAAGATCATTTACTCAAGAAGACTAGACAAGGACACTCATCACACAACTACATTAGATCAACCATCAAGATCATGTACTCAAGAAGAGCTAGACCAAGGACACTCATCACACAAACTACATTAGATCAACCATCAAGATCATGTACTCAAGAAGGACTAGACCAAAGGACACTCATCACACAACTACATTAGATCAACCATCAAGATCATGTACTCAAGAAGGACTAGACCAAGGACACTCATCACACAACTACATTAGATCAACCATCAAGATCATTTACTCAAGAAGAGCTAGACCAAGGACACTCATCACACAACTACATTAGATCAACCATCAAGATCATATACTCAAGAAGACTAGACCAAGGACACTCATCACACAACTACATTAGATCAACCATCAAGATCATGTACTCAAGAAGGACTAGACCAAGGACACTCATCACACAACTACATTAGATCAACCATCAAGATCATGTACTCAAGAAGGACTAGACCAAGGACACTCATCCACACAACTACATTAGATCAACCATCAAGATCATGTACTCAAGAAGAGCTAGACCAAGGACACTCATCACACAACTACATTAGATCAACCATCAAGATCATTACTCAAGAAGAGCTAGACCAAGGACACTCATCACACAACTACATTAGATCAACCATCAGATCATTTACTCAAGAAGAGCTAGACCAAGGACACTCATCACACAACTACATTAGATCAACCATCAAAATCATGTACTCAAGAAGGACTAGACCAAGGACACTCATCACACAACTACATTAGATCAACCATCAAGATCATGTACTCAAGAAGGACTAGACCAAGGACACTCATCACACAACTACATTAGATCAACCATCAAGATCATGTACTCAAGAAGGACTAGACCAAGGACACTCATCACACAACTACATTAGATCAACCATCAAGATCATGTACTCAAGAAGGACTAGACCAAGGACACTCATCACACAACTACATTAGATCAACCATCAAGATCATGTACTCAAGAAGGACTAGACCAAGGACACTCATCACACAACTACATTAGATCAACCATCAAGATCATGTACTCAAGAAGGACTAGACCAAGGACACTCATCACACAACTACATTAGATCAACCATCAAGATCATGTACTCAAGAAGGAGCTAGACCAAGGACACTCATCACACAACTACATTAGATCAACCATCAAGATCATTACTCAAGAAGGACTAGACCAAGGACACTCATCACACAACTACATTAGATCAACCATCAAGATCATGTACTCAAGAAGGACTAGACCAAGGACACTCATCACACAACTACATTAGATCAACATCAAGATCATTTACTCAAGAAGAACTAGACCAAGGACACTCATCACACAACTACATTAGATCAACCATCAAGATCATGTACTCAAGAAGAGCTAGACCAAGGACACTCATCACACAACACATTAGATCAACCATCAAGATCATGTACTCAAGAAGGACTAGACCAAGGACACTCATCACACAACTACATTAGATCAACCATCAAGATCATGTACTCAAGAAGGGACTAGACCAAGGACACTCATCACACAACTACATTAGATCAACCATCAAGATCATTTACTCAAGAAGAGCTAGACCAAGGACACCACAACACATTAGATACATCAACACATTACGACTAACCAAGGACACTCATCACACAACTACATTAGATCAACCATCAAGATCATATACTCAAGAAGGACTAGACCAAGGACACTCATCACACAACTACATTAGATCGACCATCAAGATCATGTACTCAAGAAGGACTAGACCAAGGACACTCATCACAAACTACATTAGATCAACCATCAAGATCATTACTCAAGAAGGACTAGACAAGGACACTCATCACACAACCACATTAGATCAACCATCAAGATCATGTACTCAAGAAGGACTAGACCAAGGACACTCATCACACAACTACATTAGATCAACCATTAAGATCATGTACTCAGAAGGACTAGACCAAGGACACTCATCACACAACAACATTAGATCAACCATCAAGATCATGTACTCAAGAAGGACTAGACCAAGGACACTCATCACACAACTACATTAGATCTACCATCAAGATCATGTTACTCAAGAAGAGCTAGACCAAGGACACTCATAACACAACTACATTAGATCAACCATCAAGATCATTTACTCAAGAAGGACTAGACCAAGGACACTCATAACACAACTACATTAGATCAACCATCAAGACCATGTACTCAAGAAGAGCTAGACCAGGACACTCATCACACAACTACATTAGATCAACCATCAAGATCATGTACTCAAGAAGAGCTAGACCAAGGACACTCATCACACAACTACATTAGATCAACCATCAAGATCATTTACTCAAGAAGAGCTAGACCAAGGACACTCATCACACAACTACATTAGATCAACCATCAAGATCATTTACTCAAGAAGGACTAGACCAAGGACACTCATCACACAACTACATTAGATCAACCATCAAGATCATGTACTCAAGAAGGACTAGACAAGGACACTCATCACACCACTACATTAGATCAACCATCAAGATCATTTACTCAAGAAGGACTAGACCAAGGACACTCATCACAAACTACATTAGATCAACCATCAAAAAATGTACTCAAGAACAGCTAGACCAAGGACACTCATCACACAACTACATTAGATCAACCATCAAGATCATGTACTCAAGAAGAGCTAGACCAAGGACACTCATCACACAACTACATTAGATCAACCATCAAGATCATGTACTCAAGAAGGACTAGACCAAGGACACTCATAACACAACTACATTAGATCAACCATCAAGATCATTTACTCAAGAAGGACTAGACCAAGGACACTCATCACACAACTACATTAGATCAACCATCAAGATCATTTACTCAAGAAGGACTAGACCAAGGACACTCATCACACAACTACATTAGATCAACCATCAAGACCATGTACTCAAGAAGAGCTAGACCAAGGACACTCATCACACAACTACATTAGATCAACCATCAAGATCATGTACTCAAGAAGGACTAGACCAAGGACACTCATCACACAACTACATTAGATCAACCATCAAGATCATGTACTCAAGAAGGACTAGACCAAGGACACTCATCACACAACTACATTAGATCAACCATCAAGATAATTACTCAAGAAGAGCTAGACCAAGGACACTCATCACACAACTACATTAGATCAACCATCAAGATCATGTACTCAAGAAGAGCTAGACCAAGGACACTCATCACACAACTACATTAGATCAACCATCAAGATCAGTACTCAAGAAGGACTAGACCAAGGACACTCATCACACAACTACATTAGATCAACCATGAAGATCATGTACTGAAGAAGGACTAGACCAAGGACACTCATCACACAACTACATTAGATCAACCATCAAGATCATTTACTCAAGAAGAGCTTAACCAAGGACACTCATCACACAACTACATTAGATCAACCATCAAGATCATGTACTCAAGAAGGACTAGACCAAGGACACTCATCACACAACTACATTAGATCTACCATCAAGATCATGTACTCAAGAAGAGCTAGACCAAGGACACTCATACACAAATACATTAGATCAACCATCAAGATCATTTACTCAAGAAGGACTAGACCAAGGACACTCATAACACAACTACATTAGATCAACCATCAAGACCATGTACTCAAGAAGAGCTAGACCAAGGACACTCATCACACAACTACATTAGATCAACCATCAAGATCATGTACTCAAGAAGAGCTAGACCAAGGACACTCATCACACAACTACATTAGATCAACCATCAAGATCATTTACTCAAGAAGAGCTAGACCAAGGACACTCATCACACAACTACATTAGATCAACCATCAAGATCATTTACTCAAGAAGGACTAGACCAAGGACACTCATCACACAACTACATTAGATCAACCATCAAGATCATGTACTCAAGAAGGACTAGACCAAGGACACTCATCACACCACTACATTAGATCAACCATCAAGATCATTTACTCAAGAAGGACTAGACCAAGGACACTCATCACACAACTACATTAGATCAACCATCAAGATCATGTACTCAAGAACAGCTAGACCAAGGACACTCATCACACAACTACATTAGATCAACCATCAAGATCATGTACTCAAGAAGAGCTAGACCAAGGACACTCATCACACAACTACATTAGATCAACCATCAAGATCATGTACTCAAGAAGGACTAGACCAAGGACACTCATAACACAACTACATTAGATCAACATCAAGATCATGTACTCAAGAAGGACTAGACCAAGGACACTCATCACACAACTACATTAGATCAACCATCAAGATCATTTACTCAAGAAGGACTAGACCAAGGACACTCATCACACAACTACATTAGATCAACCATCAAGATCATGTACTCAAGAAGAGCTAGACCAAGGACACTCATCACACAACTACATTAGATCAACCATCAAGATAATTTACTCAAGAAGAGCTAGACCAAGGACACTCATCACACAACTACATTAGATCAACCATCAAGATCATTTACTCAAGAAGGACTAGACCAAGGACACTCATCACAAACTACATTAGATCAACCATCAAGATCATGTACTCAAGAAGAGCTAGACCAAGGACACTCATCAACAAACCACATTAGATCAACCATCAAGACCATGTACTCAAGAAGGACTAGACCAAGGACACTCATCACACAACTACATTAGATCAACCATCAAGACCATGTACTCAAGAAGGACTAGACCAAGGACACTCATCACACAACTACATTAGATCAACCATCAAGATCATTTACTCAAGAAGGACTAGACCAAGGACACTCATCACAAAACTACATTAGATCAACCATCAAGACATGTACTCAAGAAGGACTAGACCAAGGACACTCATCACACAACTACATTGGATCAACCATGAAGATCATGTACTCAAGAAGGACTAGACCAAGGACACTCATCACACAACTACATTAGATCAACCATCAAGATCATTTACTCAAGAAGAGCTAGACCAAGGACACTCATCACACAACCACATTAGATCAACCATCAAGATCATGTACTCAAGAAGGACTAGACCAAGGACACTCATCACACAACTACATTAGATCAACCATCAAGATCATTTACTCAAGAAGAGCTAGACCAAGGACACTCATCACACAACTACATTAGATCAACCATCAAGATCATGTACTCAAGAAGAGCGAGACCAAGGACACTCATCACACAACTACATTAGATCAACCATCAAGATCATTTACTCAAGAAGAGCTAGACCAAGGACACTCATCACACAACCACATTAGATCAACCATCAAGATCATTTACTCAAGAAGAGCTAGACCAAGGACACTCATAACACAACTACATTAGATCAACCATCAAGATCATTTACTCAAGAAGGACTAGACCAAGGACACTCATCACACAACTACATTAGATCAACCATCAAGATCTTTTACTCAAGAAGAGCTAGACCAAGGACACTCATCACACAACTACATTAGATCAACCATCAAGATCATTTACTCAAGAAGGACTAGACCAAGGACACTCATCACACAACTACATTAGATCAACCATTAAGATCATGTACTCAAGAAGGACTAGACCAAGGACACTCATCACACAACCACATTAGATCAACCATCAAGATCATGTACTCAAGAAGGACTAGACCAAGGACACTCATCACACAACTACATTAGATCTACCATCAAGATCATGTACTCAAGAAGAGCTAGACCAAGGACACTCATAACACAACTACATTAGATCAACCATCAAGATCATTACTCAAGAAGGACTAGACCAAGGACACTCATAACACAACTACATTAGATCAACCATCAAGATCATGTACTCAAGAAGAGCTAGACCAAGGACACTCATCACACAACTACATTAGATCAACCATCAAGATCATGTACTCAAGAAGAGCTAGACCAAGGACACTCATCACACAACTACATTAGATCAACCATCAAGATCATTTACTCAAGAAGAGCTAGACCAAGGACACTCATCACACAACTACATTAGATCAACCATCAAGATCATTTACTCAAGAAGGACTAGACCAAGGACACTCATCACACAACTACATTAGATCAACCATCAAGATCATGTACTCAAGAAGGACTAGACCAAGGACACTCATCACACAACTACATTAGATCAACCATCAAGATCATTTACTCAAGAAGGACTAGACCAAGGACACTCATCACACAACTACATTAGATCAACCATCAAGATCATGTACTCAAGAACAGCTAGACCAAGGACACTCATCACACAACTACATTAGATCAACCATCAAGATCATGTACTCAAGAAGAGCTAGACCAAGGACACTCATCACACAACTACATTAGATCAACCATCAAGATCATGTACTCAAGAAGGACTAGACCAAGGACACTCATCACACAACTACATTAGATCAACCATCAAGATCATGTACTCAAGAAGGACTAGACCAAGGACACTCATCACACAACTACATTAGATCAACCATCAAGATCATTTACTCAAGAAGGACTAGACCAAGGACACTCATCACACAACTACATTAGATCAACCATCAAGATCATGTACTCAAGAGAGCTAGACCAAGGACACTCATCACACAACTACATTAGATCAACCATCAAGATCATTTACTCAAGAACAGCTAGACCAAGGACACTCATCACACAACTACATTAGATCAACCATCAAGATCATTTACTCAAGAAGGACTAGACCAAGGACACTCATCACACAACTACATTAGATCAACCATCAAGATCATGTACTCAAGAAGAGCTAGACCAAGGACACTCATCACACAACCACATTAGATCAACCATCAAGACCATGTACTCAAGAAGGACTAGACCAAGGACACTCATCACACAACTACATTAGATCAACCATCAAGACATGTACTCAAGAAGGACTAGACCAAGGACACTCATCACACAACTACATTAGATCAACCATCAAGATCATTTACTCAAGAAGGACTAGACCAAGGACACTCATCACAAAACTACATTAGATCAACCATCAAGAGCATGTACTCAAGAAGGACTAGACCAAGGACACTCATCACACAACTACATTGGATCAACCATCAAGATCATGTACTCAAGAAGGACTAGACCAAGGACACTCATCACACAACTACATTAGATCAACCATCAAGATCATGTACTCAAGAAGAGCTAGACCAAGGACACTCATCACACAACCACATTAGATCAACCATCAAGATCATTTACTCAAGAAGGACTAGACCAAGGACACTCATCACACAACTACATTAGATCAACCATCAAGATCATTTACTAAAGAAGAGCTAGACCAAGGACACTCATCACACAACTACATTAGATCAACCATCAAGATCATGTACTCAAGAAGAGCGAGACCAAGGACACTCATCACACAACTACATTAGATCAACCATCAAGATCATTTACTCAAGAAGAGCTAGACCAAGGACACTCATCACACAACCACATTAGATCAACCATCAAGATCATTTACTCAAGAAGAGCTAGACCAAGGACACTCATAACACAACTACATTAGATCAACCATCAAGATCATTTACTCAAGAAGGACTAGACCAAGGACACTCATCACACAACTACATTAGATCAACCATCAAGATCTTTTACTCAAGAAGAGCTAGACCAAGGACACTCATCACACAACTACATTAGATCAACCATCAAGATCATTTACTCAAGAAGGACTAGACCAAGGACACTCATCACACAACTACATTAGATCAACCATCAAGATCATGTACTCAAGAAGAGCTAGACCAAGGACACTCATCACACAACTACATTAGATCAACCATCAAGATCATGTACTCAAGAAGGACTAGACCAAGGACACTCATAACACAACTACATTAGATCAACCATCAAGATCATGTACTCAAGAAGGACTAGACCAAGGACACTCATCACACAACTACATTAGATCAACCATCAAGATCATTTACTCAAGAAGGACTAGACCAAGGACACTCATCACACAACTACATTAGATCAACCATCAAGATCATGTACTCAAGAAGAGCTAGACCAAGGACACTCATCACACAACTACATTAGATCAACCATCAAGATAATTTACTCAAGAAGAGCTAGACCAAGGACACTCATCACACAACTACATTAGATCAACCATCAAGATCATTTACTCAAGAAGGACTAGACCAAGGACACTCATCACACAACTACATTAGATCAACCATCAAGATCATGTACTCAAGAAGAGCTAGACCAAGGACACTCATCACACAACCACATTAGATCAACCATCAAGACCATGTACTCAAGAAGGACTAGACCAAGGACACTCATCACACAACTACATTAGATCAACCATCAAGACCATGTACTCAAGAAGGACTAGACCAAGGACACTCATCACACAACTACATTAGATCAACCATCAAGATCATTTACTCAAGAAGGACTAGACCAAGGACACTCATCACAAAACTACATTAGATCAACCATCAAGACATGTACTCAAGAAGGACTAGACCAAGGACACTCATCACACAACTACATTGGATCAACCATGAAGATCATGTACTCAAGAAGGACTAGACCAAGGACACTCATCACACAACTACATTAGATCAACCATCAAGATCATTTACTCAAGAAGAGAGCTAGACCAAGGACACTCATCACACAACCACATTAGATCAACCATCAAGATCATGTACTCAAGAAGGACTAGACCAAGGACACTCATCACACAACTACATTAGATCAACCATCAAGATCATTTACTCAAGAAGAGCTAGACCAAGGACACTCATCACACAACTACATTAGATCAACCATCAAGATCATGTACTCAAGAAGAGAGCGAGACCAAGGACACTCATCACACAACTACATTAGATCAACCATCAAGATCATTTACTCAAGAAGAGCTAGACCAAGGACACTCATCACACAACCACATTAGATCAACCATCAAGATCATTTACTCAAGAAGAGCTAGACCAAGGACACTCATAACACACAACTACATTAGATCAACCATCAAGATCATTTACTCAAGAAGGACTAGACCAAGGACACTCATCACACAACTACATTAGATCAACCATCAAGATCTTTACTCAAGAAGAGCTAGACCAAGGACACTCATCACACAACTACATTAGATCAACCATCAAGATCATTTACTCAAGAAGGACTAGACCAAGGACACTCATCACACAACTACATTAGATCAACCATTAAGATCATGTACTCAAGAAGGACTAGACCAAGGACACTCATCACACAACCACATTAGATCAACCATCAAGATCATGTACTCAAGAAGGACTAGACCAAGGACACTCATCACACAACTACATTAGATCTACCATCAAGATCATGTACTCAAGAAGAGCTAGACCAAGGACACTCATAACACAACTACATTAGATCAACCATCAAGATCATTTACTCAAGAAGGACTAGACCAAGGACACTCATAACACAACTACATTAGATCAACCATCAAGATCATGTACTCAAGAAGAGCTAGACCAAGGACACTCATCACACAACTACATTAGATCAACCATCAAGATCATGTACTCAAGAAGAGCTAGACCAAGGACACTCATCACACAACTACATTAGATCAACCATCAAGATCATTTACTCAAGAAGAGCTAGACCAAGGACACTCATCACACAACTACATTAGATCAACCATCAAGATCATTTACTCAAGAAGGACTAGACCAAGGACACTCATCACACAACTACATTAGATCAACCATCAAGATCATGTACTCAAGAAGGACTAGACCAAGGACACTCATCACACAACTACATTAGATCAACCATCAAGATCATTTACTCAAGAAGGACTAGACCAAGGACACTCATCACACAACTACATTAGATCAACCATCAAGATCATGTACTCAAGAACAGCTAGACCAAGGACACTCATCACACAACTACATTAGATCAACCATCAAGATCATGTACTCAAGAAGAGCTAGACCAAGGACACTCATCACACAACTACATTAGATCAACCATCAAGATCATGTACTCAAGAAGGACTAGACCAAGGACACTCATCACACAACTACATTAGATCAACCATCAAGATCATGTACTCAAGAAGGACTAGACCAAGGACACTCATCACACAACTACATTAGATCAACAATCAAGATCATTTACTCAAGAAGGACTAGACCAAGGACACTCATCACACAACTACATTAGATCAACCATCAAGATCATGTACTCAAGAAGAGCTAGACCAAGGACACTCATCACACAACTACATTAGATCAACCATCAAGATCATGTACTCAAGAAGGACTAGACCAAGGACACTCATACACACAACTACATTAGATCAACCATCAAGATCATGTACTCAAGAAGGACTAGACCAAGGACACTCATCACACAACTACATTAGATCAACCATCAAGATCATTTACTCAAGAAGGACTAGACCAAGGACACTCATCACACAACTACATTAGATCAACCATCAAGATCATGTACTCAAGAAGAGCTAGACCAAGGACACTCATCACACAACTACATTAGATCAACCATCAAGATAATTTACTCAAGAAGAGCTAGACCAAGGACACTCATCACACAACTACATTAGATCAACCATCAAGATCATTTACTCAAGAAGGACTAGACCAAGGACACTCATCACACAACTACATTAGATCAACCATCAAGATCATGTACTCAAGAAGAGCTAGACCAAGGACACTCATCACACAACCACATTAGATCAACCATCAAGACCATGTACTCAAGAAGGACTAGACCAAGGACACTCATCACACAACTACATTAGATCAACCATCAAGACCATGTACTCAAGAAGGACTAGACCAAGGACACTCATCACACAACTACATTAGATCAACCATCAAGATCATTTACTCAAGAAGGACTAGACCAAGGACACTCATCACAAAACTACATTAGATCAACCATCAAGACCATGTACTCAAGAAGGACTAGACCAAGGACACTCATCACACAACTACATTGGATCAACCATGAAGATCATGTACTCAAGAAGGACTAGACCAAGGACACTCATCACACAACTACATTAGATCAACCATCAAGATCATTTACTCAAGAAGAGCTAGACCAAGGACACTCATCACACAACCACATTAGATCAACCATCAAGATCATGTACTCAAGAAGGACTAGACCAAGGACACTCATCACACAACTACATTAGATCAACCATCAAGATCATTTACTCAAGAAGAGCTAGACCAAGGACACTCATCACACAACTACATTAGATCAACCATCAAGATCATGTACTCAAGAAGAGCGAGACCAAGGACACTCATCACACAACTACATTAGATCAACCATCAAGATCATTTACTCAAGAAGAGCTAGACCAAGGACACTCATCACACAACCACATTAGATCAACCATCAAGATCATTTACTCAAGAAGAGCTAGACCAAGGACACTCATAACACAACTACATTAGATCAACCATCAAGATCATTTACTCAAGAAGGACTAGACCAAGGACACTCATCACACAACTACATTAGATCAACCATCAAGATCTTTTACTCAAGAAGAGCTAGACCAAGGACACTCATCACACAACTACATTAGATCAACCATCAAGATCATTACTCAAGAAGGACTAGACCAAGGACACTCATCACACAACTACATTAGATCAACCATTAAGATCATGTACTCAAGAAGGACTAGACCAAGGACACTCATCACACAACCACATTAGATCAACCATCAAGATCATGTACTCAAGAAGGACTAGACCAAGGACACTCATCACACAACTACATTAGATCTACCATCAAGATCATGTACTCAAGAAGAGCTAGACCAAGGACACTCATAACACAACTACATTAGATCAACCATCAAGATCATTTACTCAAGAAGGACTAGACCAAGGACACTCATAACACAACTACATTAGATCAACCATCAAGATCATGTACTCAAGAAGAGCTAGACCAAGGACACTCATCACACAACTACATTAGATCAACCATCAAGATCATGTACTCAAGAAGAGCTAGACCAAGGACACTCATCACACAACTACATTAGATCAACCATCAAGATCATTTACTCAAGAAGAGCTAGACCAAGGACACTCATCACACAACTACATTAGATCAACCATCAAGATCATTTACTCAAGAAGACTAGACCAAGGACACTCATCACACAACTACATTAGATCAACCATCAAGATCATGTACTCAAGAAGGACTAGACCAAGGACACTCATCACACAACTACATTAGATCAACCATCAAGATCATTTACTCAAGAAGGACTAGACCAAGGACACTCATCACACAACTACATTAGATCAACCATCAAGATCATGTACTCAAGAACAGCTAGACCAAGGACACTCATCACACAACTACATTAGATCAACCATCAAGATCATGTACTCAAGAAGAGCTAGACCAAGGACACTCATCACACAACTACATTAGATCAACCATCAAGATCATGTACTCAAGAAGGACTAGACCAAGGACACTCATCACACAACTACATTAGATCAACCATCAAGATCATGTACTCAAGAAGGACTAGACCAAGGACACTCATCACACAACTACATTAGATCAACAATCAAGATCATTTACTCAAGAAGGACTAGACCAAGGACACTCATCACACAACTACATTAGATCAACCATCAAGATCATGTACTCAAGAAGAGCTAGACCAAGGACACTCATCACACAACTACATTAGATCAACCATCAAGATCATGTACTCAAGAAGGACTAGACCAAGGACACTCATAACACAACTACATTAGATCAACCATCAAGATCATGTACTCAAGAAGGACTAGACCAAGGACACTCATCACACAACTACATTAGATCAACCATCAAGATCATTTACTCAAGAAGGACTAGACCAAGGACACTCATCACACAACTACATTAGATCAACCATCAAGATCATGTACTCAAGAAGAGCTAGACCAAGGACACTCATCACACAACTACATTAGATCAACCATCAAGATATTTACTCAAGAAGAGCTAGACCAAGGACACTCATCACACAACTACATTAGATCAACCATCAAGATCATTTACTCAAGAAGGACTAGACCAAGGACACTCATCACACAACTACATTAGATCAACCATCAAGATCATGTACTCAAGAAGAGCTAGACCAAGGACACTCATCACACAACCACATTAGATCAACCATCAAGACCATGTACTCAAGAAGGACTAGACCAAGGACACTCATCACACAACTACATTAGATCAACCATCAAGACCATGTACTCAAGAAGGACTAGACCAAGGACACTCATCACACAACTACATTAGATCAACCATCAAGATCATTTACTCAAGAAGGACTAGACCAAGGACACTCATCACAAAACTACATTAGATCAACCATCAAGACCATGTACTCAAGAAGGACTAGACCAAGGACACTCATCACACAACTACATTGGATCAACCATGAAGATCATGTACTCAAGAAGGACTAGACCAAGGACACTCATCACACAACTACATTAGATCAACCATCAAGATCTTTTACTCAAGAAGAGCTAGACCAAGGACACTCATCACACAACCACATTAGATCAACCATCAAGATCATGTACTCAAGAAGGACTAGACCAAGGACACTCATCACACAACTACATTAGATCAACCATCAAGATCATTTACTCAAGAAGAGCTAGACCAAGGACACTCATCACACAACTACATTAGATCAACCATCAAGATCATGTACTCAAGAAGAGCGAGACCAAGGACACTCATCACACAACTACATTAGATCAACCATCAAGATCATTTACTCAAGAAGAGCTAGACCAAGGACACTCATCACACAACCACATTAGATCAACCATCAAGATCATTTACTCAAGAAGAGCTAGACCAAGGACACTCATAACACAACTACATTAGATCAACCATCAAGATCATTTACTCAAGAAGGACTAGACCAAGGACACTCATCACACAACTACATTAGATCAACCATCAAGATCTTTTACTCAAGAAGAGCTAGACCAAGGACACTCATCACACAACTACATTAGATCTACCATCAAGATCATGTACTCAAGAAGAGCTAGACCAAGGACACTCATAACACAACTACATTAGATCAACCATCAAGATCATTTACTCAAGAAGGACTAGACCAAGGACACTCATAACACAACTACATTAGATCAACCATCAAGATCATGTACTCAAGAAGAGCTAGACCAAGGACACTCATCACACAACTACATTAGATCAACCATCAAGATCATGTACTCAAGAAGAGCTAGACCAAGGACACTCATCACACAACTACATTAGATCAACCATCAAGATCATTTACTCAAGAAGAGCTAGACCAAGGACACTCATCACACAACTACATTAGATCAACCATCAAGATCATTTACTCAAGAAGGACTAGACCAAGGACACTCATCACACAACTACATTAGATCAACCATCAAGATCATGTACTCAAGAAGGACTAGACCAAGGACACTCATCACACAACTACATTAGATCAACCATCAAGATCATTTACTCAAGAAGGACTAGACCAAGGACACTCATCACACAACTACATTAGATCAACCATCAAGATCATGTACTCAAGAACAGCTAGACCAAGGACACTCATCACACAACTACATTAGATCAACCATCAAGATCATGTACTCAAGAAGAGCTAGACCAAGGACACTCATCACACAACTACATTAGATCAACCATCAAGATCATGTACTCAAGAAGGACTAGACCAAGGACACTCATCACACAACTACATTAGATCAACCATCAAGATCATGTACTCAAGAAGGACTAGACCAAGGACACTCATCACACAACTACATTAGATCAACCATCAAGATCATTTACTCAAGAAGGACTAGACCAAGGACACTCATCACACAACTACATTAGATCAACCATCAAGATCATGTACTCAAGAAGAGCTAGACCAAGGACACTCATCACACAACTACATTAGATCAACCATCAAGATCATTTACTCAAGAACAGCTAGACCAAGGACACTCATCACACAACTACATTAGATCAACCATCAAGATCATTTACTCAAGAAGGACTAGACCAAGGACACTCATCACACAACTACATTAGATCAACCATCAAGATCATGTACTCAAGAAGAGCTAGACCAAGGACACTCATCACACAACCACATTAGATCAACCATCAAGACCATGTACTCAAGAAGGACTAGACCAAGGACACTCATCACACAACTACATTAGATCAACCATCAAGACCATGTACTCAAGAAGGACTAGACCAAGGACACTCATCACACAACTACATTAGATCAACCATCAAGATCATTTACTCAAGAAGGACTAGACCAAGGACACTCATCACAAAACTACATTAGATCAACCATCAAGAGCATGTACTCAAGAAGGACTAGACCAAGGACACTCATCACACAACTACATTGGATCAACCATCAAGATCATGTACTCAAGAAGGACTAGACCAAGGACACTCATCACACAACTACATTAGATCAACCATCAAGATCATGTACTCAAGAAGAGCTAGACCAAGGACACTCATCACACAACCACATTAGATCAACCATCAAGATCATTTACTCAAGAAGGACTAGACCAAGGACACTCATCACACAACTACATTAGATCAACCATCAAGATCATTTACTCAAGAAGAGCTAGACCAAGGACACTCATCACACAACTACATTAGATCAACCATCAAGATCATGTACTCAAGAAGAGCGAGACCAAGGACACTCATCACACAACTACATTAGATCAACCATCAAGATCATTTACTCAAGAAGAGCTAGACCAAGGACACTCATCACACAACCACATTAGATCAACCATCAAGATCATTTACTCAAGAAGAGCTAGACCAAGGACACTCATAACACAACTACATTAGATCAACCATCAAGATCATTTACTCAAGAAGGACTAGACCAAGGACACTCATCACACAACTACATTAGATCAACCATCAAGATCTTTTACTCAAGAAGAGCTAGACCAAGGACACTCATCACACAACTACATTAGATCAACCATCAAGATCATTTACTCAAGAAGGACTAGACCAAGGACACTCATCACACAACTACATTAGATCAACCATCAAGATCATGTACTCAAGAAGGACTAGACCAAGGACACTCATCACACAACCACATTAGATCAACCATCAAGATCATGTACTCAAGAAGGACTAGACCAAGGACACTCATCACACAACTACATTAGATCTACCATCAAGATCATGTACTCAAGAAGAGCTAGACCAAGGACACTCATAACACAACTACATTAGATCAACCATCAAGATCATTTACTCAAGAAGGACTAGACCAAGGACACTCATAACACAACTACATTAGATCAACCATCAAGATCATGTACTCAAGAAGAGCTAGACCAAGGACACTCATCACACAACTACATTAGATCAACCATCAAGATCATGTACTCAAGAAGGACTAGACCAAGGACACTCATCACACAACTACATTAGATCAACCATCAAGATCATTTACTCAAGAAGAGCTAGACCAAGGACACTCATCACACAACTACATTAGATCAACCATCAAGATCATTTACTCAAGAAGGACTAGACCAAGGACACTCATCACACAACTAAATTAGATCAACCATCAAGATCATGTACTCAAGAAGGACTAGACCAAGGACACTCATCACACAACTACATTAGATCAACCATCAAGATCATTTACTCAAGAAGGACTAGACCAAGGACACTCATCACACAACCACATTAGATCAACCATCAAGATCATTTACTCAAGAAGAGCTAGACCAAGGACACTCATAACACAACTACATTAGATCAACCATCAAGATCATTTACTCAAGAAGGACTAGACCAAGGACACTCATCACACAACTACATTAGATCAACCATCAAGATCTTTTACTCAAGAAGAGCAAGACCAAGGACACTCATCACACAACTACATTAGATCAACCATCAAGATCATGTACTCAAGAACAGCTAGACCAAGGACACTCATCACACAACTACATTAGATCAACCATCAAGATCATGTACTCAAGAAGAGCTAGACCAAGGACACTCATCACACAACTACATTAGATCAACCATCAAGATCATGTACTCAAGAAGGACTAGACCAAGGACACTCATCACACACTACATTAGATCAACCATCAAGATCATGTACTCAAGAAGGACTAGACCAAGGACACTCATCACACAACTACATTAGATCAACCATCAAGACCATGTACTCAAGAAGGACTAGACCAAGGACACTCATCACACAACTACATTAGATCAACCATCAAGATCATGTACTCAAGAAGAGCTAGACCAATGACACTCATCACACAACTACATTAGATCAACCATCAAGATCATTTACTCAAGAAGAGCTAGACCAAGGACACTCATCACACAACTACATTAGATCAACCATCAAGATCATTTACTCAAGATGAGCTAGACCAAGGACACTCATCACACAACTACATTAGATCAACCATCAAAATCATGTACTCAAGAAGGACTAGACCAAGGACACTCATCACACAACTACATTGGATCAACCATCAAGATCATGTACTCAAGAAGGACTAGACCAAGGACACTCATCACACAACTACATTAGATCAACCATCAAGATCATGTACTCAAGAAGGACTAGACCAAGGACACTCGTCACACAACTACATTAGATCAACCATAAAGATCATGTACTCAAGAAGGACTAGACCAAGGACACTCTTCACACAACTACATTAGATCAACCATCAAGATCATGTACTCAAGAAGGACTAGACCAAGGACACTCATCACACAACTACATTAGATCAACCATCAAGATCATTTACTCAAGAAGGACTAGACCAAGGACACTCATCACACAACTACATTAGATCAACCATCAAGACCATGTACTCAAGAAGAGCTAGACCAAGGACACTCATCACACAACTACATTAGATCAACCATCAAGATCATGTACTCAAGAAGGACTAGACCAAGGACACTCATCACACAACTACATTAGATCAACCATCAAGATCATGTACTCAAGAACAGCTAGACCAAGGACACTCATCACACAACTACATTAGATCAACCATCAAGATCATGTACTCAAGAAGAGCTAGACCAAGGACACTCATCACACAACTACATTGGATCAATCATCAAGATCATGTACTCAAGAAGGACTAGACCAAGGACACTCATCACACAACTACATTAGATCAACCATGAAGATCATGTACTGAAGAAGGACTAGACCAAGGACACTCATCACACAACTACATTAGATCAACCATCAAGATCATTTACTCAAGAAGAGCTAGACCAAGGACACTCATCACACAACTACATTAGATCAACCATCAAGATCATATACTCAAGAAGGACTAGACCAAGGACACTCATCACACAACTACATTAGATCAACCATCAAGATCATGTACTCAAGAAGGACTAGACCAAGGACACTCATCACACAACTACATTAGATCAACCATCAAGATCATTTACTCAAGAAGGACTAGACCAAGGACACTCATCACACAACACATTAGATCAACCATCAAGATCATGTACTCAAGAAGAGCTAGACCAAGGACACTCATCACACAACCACATTAGATCAACCATCAAGATCATTTACTCAAGAAGAGCTAGACCAAGGACACTCATCACACAACTACATTAGATCAACCATCAAGATCATGTACTCAAGAAGAGCTAGAATAAGGACACTCTGTAGAGTTTGGGCAATTAGATTTTGTTACTGCCTTATAGGTCTGCTGTACTAACCCAAAAATATGCAATGGTCATGGAAAAGTATGGTCATACTTCCACTGGTCAAACAAGGCAGGAGAGAGAACCTTCTCTTTACCTGACAGTTCTGCAGCCATGAAGACCAACAAAGACATTTTAAAAAAGTGTGACTAGACCCACAGAAGGACTGTAAAACAGATGACAATATGCATGGATCACCCAGGGAATGGGATATATGCCAGAAGGGAGGAGGCTGCTTGTTTATCTCTGTGTCTGACAGCAGAAGAATAAAGATGGAGGCAATAAGTGAGGAAGTCACAAGTATTTTAATTATGTTCACGGGAGGACTAGAATGAGAAAACATCAGATAACATAATTGTGAGGTGTATTGCTGTAAACAGAGTTTACTTTACAAATTGTGACAATAACAAATTATGACAACAAATTGTGACAATAAATTATGACAACAATAAATAGTGACAACAACAAATTATGACAACAACAAATTGTGACAATAAATTATGACAACAACAAATTGTGACAATAAATTATGACAACAACAAATAGTGACAACAACAAATTATGACAACAACAAATAGTGACAACAACAAATTATGACAACAACAAATTGTGACAATAAATTATGACAACAACAAATAGTGACAATAAATTATGACAACAACAAATAGTGACAATAAATTATGACAACAACAAATAGTGACAATAAATTATGACAGCAACAGTGACAATAAATTATGACAACAACAAATAGTGACAATAAATTATGACAACAACAAATAGTGACAATAAATTATGACAACAACAAATAGTGACAATAAATTATGACAACAACAAATAGTGACAATAAATTATGACAACAACAAATAGTGACAATAAATTATGACAACAACAAATAGTGACAATAAATTATGACAACAACAAATAGTGACAATAAATTATGACAACAACAAATAGTGACAATAAATTATGACAACAACAAATAGTGACAACAATAAATTATGACAACAACAAATAGTGACAACAATAAATTATGACAACAACAAATAGTGACAACAATAAATTATGACAACAACAAATTATGACAACAATAAATTATGACAACAACAAATAGTGACAACAATAAATTATGACAACAACAAATAGTGACAACAATAAATTATGACAACAACAAATAGTGACAACAATAAATTATGACAACAACAAATAGTGACAACAACAAATTATGACAACAACAAATAGTGACAACAATAAATTATGACAACAACAAATAGTGACAACAATAAATTATGACAACAACAAATAGTGACAACAATAAATTATGACAACAACAAATTATGACAACAACAAATAGTGACAACAATAAATTATGACAACAACAAATTGTGACAATAAATTATGACAACAACAAATTATGACAACAAAATAAAATAAAAAATACAGCCAAATAAGTGAATGTAAATCTCTGTAACAAATGCTGCCATCTAGAACCTATGGTAGAAGAGAACAAATGTCAGTCAGAGAATAAATCATTGAGTAGTGTTGAACATGTGATGGCTTTGCTTGTCAGTCTTGAGTGTGACATGGGTTGAGTGTCAGAGAATAAATCATTGAGTAGTGTTGAACATGTGATGGCTTTGCTTGTCAGTCTTGAGTGTGACATGGGTTGAGTGTCAGAGAATAAATCATTGAGTAGTGTTGAACATGTGATGGCTTTGCTTGTCAGTCTTGAGTGTGACATGGGTTGAGTGTCAGAGAATAAATCATTGAGTAGTGTTGAACATGTGACGGCTTTGCTGTCAGTCTTGAGTGTGACATGGGTTGAGTGTCAGAGAATAAATCATTGAGTAGTGTTGAACATGTGATGGCTTTGCTTGTCAGTCTTGAGTGTGACATGGGTTGAGTGTCAGAGAATAAATCATTGAGTAGTGTTGAACATGTGATGGCTTTGCTTGTCAGTCTTGAGTGTGACATGGGTTGAGTGTCAGAGAATAAATCATTGAGTAGTGTTGAACATGTGATGGCTTTGCTTGTCAGTCTTGAGTGTGACATGGGTTGAGTGTCAGAGAATAAATCATTGAGTAGTGTTGAACATGTGACGGCTTTGCTGTCAGTCTTGAGTGTGACATGGGTTGAGTGTCAGAGAATAAATCATTGAGTAGTGTTGAACATGTGATGGCTTTGCTTGTCAGTCTTGAGTGTGACATGGGTTGAGTGTCAGAGAATAAATCATTGAGTAGTGTTGAACATGTGATGGCTCTGCTTGTCAGTCTTGAGTGTGACATGGTTGAGTGTCAGAGAATAAATCATTGAGTAGTGTTGAACATGTGATGGCTCTGCTTGTCAGTCTTGAGTGTGACATGGGTTGAGTGTCAGAGAATAAATCATTGAGTAGTGTTGAACATGTGATGGCTCTGCTTGTCAGTCTTGAGTGTGACATGGGTTGAGTGTCAGAGAATAAATCATTGAGTAGTGTTGAACATGTGATGGCTCTGCTTGTCAGTCTTGAGTGTGACATGGGTTGAGTGTCAGAGAATAAATCATTGAGTAGTGTTGAACATGTGATGGCTCTGCTTGTCAGTCTTGAGTGTGACATGGGTTGAGTGTCATAGGCTGCTCTTGCTGCATCTAAACTAGGATCAGCAGTCTGGCTCTGCTGTCAGTCTTGAGTGTGACATGGGTTGAGTGTCAAATGCTGCTCTTGCTGCATCTAAACTAGGATCAGCAGTCTGGCTCTGCTGTCAGTCTTGAGTGTGACATGGGTTGAGTGTCAGAGGCTGCTCTTGCTGCATCTAAACTAGGATCAGCAGTCTGGCTCTGCTGTCAGTCTTGAGTGTGACATGGGTTGAGTGTCAGAGGCTGCTCTTGCTGCATCTAAACTAGGATCAGCAGTCTGGCTTTGCTGTCAGTCTTGAGTGTGACATGGGTTGAGTGTCAAATGCTGCTCTTGCTGCATCTAAACTAGGATCAGCAGTCTGGCTTTGCTGTCAGTCTTGAGTGTGACATGGGTTGAGTGTCAAATGCTGCTCTTGCTGCATCTAAACTAGGATCAGCAGTCTGGCTCTGCTGTCAGTCTTGAGTGTGACATGGGTTGAGTGTCAAATGCTGCTCTTGCTGCATCTAAACTAGGATCAGCAGTCTGGCTCTGCTGTCAGTCTTGAGTGTGACATGGGTTGAGTGTCAAATGCTGCTCTTGCTGCATCTAAACTAGGATCAGCAGTCTGGCTCTGCTGTCAGTCTTGAGTGTGACATGGGTTGAGTGTCAGAGGCTGCTCTTGCTGCATCTAAACTAGGATCAGCAGTCTGGCTCTGCTGTCAGTCTTGAGTGTGACATGGGTTGAGTGTCAGAGGCTGCTCTTGCTGCATCTAAACTAGGATCAGCAGTCTGGCTCTGCTGTCAGTCTTGAGTGACATGGGTTGAGTGTCAGAGGCTGCTCTTGCTGCATCTAAACTAGGATCAGCAGTCTGGCTCTGCTGTCAGTCTTGAGTGTGACATGGGTTGAGTGTCAAATGCTGCTCTTGCTGCATCTAAACTAGGATCAGCAGTCTGGCTCTGCTGTCAGTCTTGAGTGTGACATGGGTTGAGTGTCAGAGGCTGCTCTTGCTGCATCTAAACTAGGATCAACAGTCTGGCTCTGCTGTCAGTCTTGAGTGACATGGGTTGAGTGTCAGAGGCTGCTCTTGCTGCATCTAAACTAGGATCAGCAGTCTGGCTCTGCTGTCAGGCCAGTGTTTATCATCTCCCTGTGTCTACAGACAGCTCTGGAGTGAAGGCTTTCCTCCAATCTTCAGCACAGACACCTCTGGTGTGAAAGCTTTCCTCCAATCTTCAGCACAGACACCTCTGGAGTGAAAGCTTTCCTCCAATCTTCAGCACAGACACCTCTGGTGTGAAAGCTTTCCTCCAATCTTCAGCACAGACACCTCTGGTGTGAAAGCTTTCCTCCAATCTTCAGCACAGACAGCTCATCCATAATAGATGATTTTACCAGAAGATTGTTGCAATCCCAATACTTCACTACTTCTCATGTTATCATAGAACATTCAAAATATGTACATCAGGATGCACAAGTACAAAGCTATTTTTTTTGGTGAGGCTTAATTAGCTTAGGATTTGTTAGCTGAGAGAGAGACAGCAAGAAAACATCAACAAACTGTGACAACATTCAACAAGAGGGAAGATGATACAAGCAAAGAGCACAGATAAATAGAGGGAAATAAATATGTTAAATGAAGAAATGGTTATTATTGTTCATTTCAGTACGATCTTAACAAAGAGTGATGGGAAACAACAAGATACTTAGTGTGACTACTGGGCACAGACCTCTCTACTTCTCTAGCAATGAGCCCATATCCCACAGAAGACAGGCCCGCACAGCCATAACCTTGAATTGTAGCACCAAGGACACCTAACTCACCCATCTCACGCATGATGGCCGGTCAAAAGCTGCCAGAAAGTTCAAACATTAACAATGTTATTGACAAAAGTACAAATCTGGACCAGAAATCTCTTCCCAATTTTCTGCAAGTTTGGGTTACTACTTGACTGTTATTATGAGCATGACTACAACTAGAGTCCAATGTGGCACCTTTTACAAATCACCTTTGGTCTAGCCTGCTACTTCATGTCTTTGCTCGTCTCCTCTACCTGGCATGAAACACTTCAAGTGGTTTTACATTGCATTTTCATTACAAATGTGATCTTTTTTTATATTGCATTCTCTCTAAAAAAAATACTTTTGTATTTATCTCCAAAAGCATTTTTGTTAATGCTGTTTTATGACTCAGTGGTTCAGTTGTTAATGCACTCACTACTGATCTGAAGGTTCACATATTATCAATCTCAGTGTTACCTCATCATCAATCTGAATGTTCACTCACTATCAATCTGAAGGTTCGCTCACTTGATCTGAAGGTTCGCTCACTTGATTTGAAGGTTCACATATTATTGATCTGAAGGTTCACTCATTATTGATCTGAAGGTTCACTCACTATTGATCTGAAGGTTCACTCACAATTGATCTGAAGGTTCACTCACTATTGATATGAATGTTCACTCACAATTGATCTGAAGGTTCACTCACTATTGATATGAATGTTCACTCACTATTGATCTGAATGTTCACTCACTATTGATATGAAGGTTTTGGATTAATTTACAGATGTAGCAAATACAATTTTTTTTTTTTTTAACTGACAAGACTTCCGGACCATTCCAGTCTCTAAAAATGGGTACCAGAGATTTTTATGGGAAGTAAGGAAGACCTGGCATTATAGAGGCTTCGTTAAAATATAATGTTAAACTTAAAAGATATCATCATAACATCATACTCTACAGATGGCCATAGTGGCAAGGAGAGAAGCTTTAATAATGGGCTTTTGTTGTTGCCATGTGGCCTAAATGGATTCTACTGCTGTCCCACATCAGAAATTTTCTTTTTTAAAATCACTTTAATGGTCCCTACACAATTTCTTTCAATTAATTTGCAAAGGATGTACTGACTGATTAGCTAAAACCAAAAAATATAACAAATAATAAAATTCCGTGCTGTCAGACACTTACTTTCATGTCGATTGGCCAGAAGAATTCTTGGCATAAGCTTTTCCTGACAGTAAGACCTGAACTGATCTCTAATCATGATTTCCTCTTCTCTTAAACAGCTCTCTAAGTTGAGAGCATCTTTCCAGTTGAATTCAACTAAAGGATGGCAAAACATTTGGCTAAGTCTTGCAGCACACCAAATAACATTTGGTACACATGACCTGCTAGGTAAAATAACATTTAGTACACATGACCTGCTAGGTCAAATAACATTTGGTACACATGACCTGCTAGGTCAAATAACATTTAGTACACATGACCTGCTAGGTCAAATAACATTTAGTACACATAACCTGCTAGGTCAAATAACATTTGGTACACATGACCTGCTAGGTCAAATAACATTTAGTACACATGACCTGCTAGGTCAAATAACATTTGGTACACATAACCTGCTAGGTCAAATAACATTTAGTACACATAACCTGCTAGGTCAAATAACATTTAGTACACATGACCTGCTAGGTCAAATAACATTTAGTACACATGACCTGCTAGGTCAAATAACATTTGGTACACATGACCTGCTAGGTCAAATAACATTTAGTACACATGACCTGCTAGGTCAAATAACATTTGGTACACATGACCTGCTAGGTCAAATAATATTTGGTACACATGACCTGCTAGGTCAAATAACATTTGGTACACATGACCTGCTAGGTCAAATAACATTTGGTACACATGACCTGCTAGGTCAAATAACAATTGGTACACATGACCTGCTAGGTCAAATAATATTTGGTACACATGACCTGCTAGGTCAAATAACATTTGGTACACATAACCTGCTAGGTCAAATAACATTTGGTACACATGACCTGCTAGGTCAAATAACATTTGGTACACATGACCTGCTAGGTCAAATAATATTTGGTACACATGACCTGCTAGGTCAAATAACATTTAGTACACATGACCTGCTAGGTCAAATAACATTTGGTACACATGACCTGCTAGGTCAAATAACATTTGGTACACATGACCTACTAGGTCAAATAACATTTAGTACACATGACCTGCTAGGTCAAATAACATTTAGTACACATGACCTGCTAGGTCAAATAACATTTGGTACACATGACCTGCTAGGTCAAATAACATTTAGTACACATGACCTGCTAGGTAAAATAACATTTAGTACACATGACCTGCTAGGTCAAATAACATTTGGTTCACATGACCTGCTAGGTCAAATAACATTTAGTACACATAACCTGCTAGGTCAAATAACATTTAGTACACATGACCTGCAAGTCAAATAACATTTGGTACACATGACCTACTAGGTCAAATAACATTTAGTACACATGACCTGCTAGGTCAAATAACATTTAGTACACATGACCTGCTAGGTCAAATAACATTTGGTACACATGACCTGCTAGGTCAAATAACATTTAGTACACATGACCTGCTAGGTAAAATAACATTTAGTACACATGACCTGCTAGGTCAAATAACATTTGGTTCACATGACCTGCTAGGTCAAATAACATTTAGTACACATAACCTGCTAGGTCAAATAACATTTAGTACACATGACCTGCAAGTCAAATAACATTTAGTATACATGACCTACAAGTTAAATAACATTTAGTACACATGACTTGCTTATTTTTTTTTTTTTTACCCCCATCACGCCAAGTGGCGTATAGGGAAATATGGTGTTAGTGACCCTATATTTTACAGACCTTCAGCACATGATTTTTGGGGTAATGTGGTCAGTATTACGCCCGTGCTGCTTTACTTTCCCAGAAAAAATCCGGTACCCATTTAAGGCTGGGTGAACCCGGAAGCCATCGGTTGGGATCGAACCCTACCCCTTGTCCGTGGTAGTCCAGTTCACTAACCACTGAGCTATCGCGGCTCCCATGACTTGCTTATTTAACAAACAAAAAACTTGCAACTGGTGTGTGATATTTAGTTTCAGAAACAGTACACAATGAATTGGAAGAGAACTTAGCCATAACAACATGACATACAGACAGATTTGTAATATGACACCAAAGAAGTGCATGGGCATTTACAGCATGCACTGCAGGCAGAATAGTCAAAGAAGATAGCTGTGCATATATTAAGACCATGAGCAGCTTGATGATGGAGGTGATGGCAGTGAAGAAGGCATTCATCTAGCTGGGGTCATAAAACTACACCCATGCCTGTATACACAGTGATTTGATGAGCATTAGAAGAGAAAAGTTGAGGAGGGCTCTGTATGCAGATAATGTGTAGAGTCATTGCAGAAATCAAAGATATGCAGAGTCACCTTTGTTTGTCCCTGGACATGCAGGAGTATGGGGAAATGAAAGAACAGACACACTGGTGGGCTGTGCTGTCATTGAAGATGGTCAACAATGGATCAGGCAGATGTCATTAATGCCCTCTGAGATGCGAGAAGGGCCCAGAATTTAGCAACCATGAGTCAATGTTTCTCCTCCAGATGAAGGAGATGGGAGTACTGATGGGTACATCCAGAAATGAGAGGCATAGTGGGCACATAAGAGGATTTATTAACCAACAACGAACTAGAGTTGCTAGTCGCAAAGTCATATCACATCTCCCACCTGGAAGAACTAAAGTCATATCACATCTCCCACCTGGAGGAACTAAGTCATATCACATCTCCCACCTGGAAGAACTAAAGTCATATCACATCTCCCACCTGGAAGAACTAAAGTCATATCACATCTCCCACCTGGAAGAACTAAAGTCATATCACATCTCCCACCTGGAGGAACTAAGTCATATCACATCTCCCACCTGGAAGAACTAAAGTCATATCACATCTCCCACCTGGAGGAACTAAAGTCATATCACATCTCCCACCTGGAAGGCTTAAAGTAATATCACATCTCCCACCTGGAAGAACTAAAGTCATATTACATCTCCCACCTGGAAGAACTAAAGTCATATCACATCTCCCACCTGGAAGAACTAAAGTCATATTACATCTCCCACCTGGAAGAACTAAAGTCATATCACATCTCCCACCTGGAAGAACTAAAGTCATATCACATCTCCCACCTGGAGGAACTAAAGTCATATCACATCTCCCACCTGGAAGAACTAAAGTCATATCACATCTCCCACCTGGAGGAACTAAAGTCATATCACATCTCCCACCTGGAAGAACTAAAGTCATATCACATCTCCCACCTGGAAGAACTAAAGTCATATCACATCTCCCACCTGGAAGAACTAAAGTCATATCACATCTCCCACCTGGAAGAACTAAAGTCATATTACATCTCCCACCTGGAAGAACTAAAGTCATATCACATCTCCCACCTGGAGGAACTAAAGTCATATCACATCTCCCACCTGGAAGAACTAAAGTCATATCACATCTCCCACCTGGAAGAACTAAAGTCATATCACATCTCCCACCTGGAAGAACTAAAGTCATATTACATCTCCCACCTGGAAGAACTAAAGTCATATCACATCTCCCACCTGGAAGAACTAAAGTCATATCACATCTCCCACCTGGAAGAACTAAAGTCATATCACATCTCCCACCTGGAAGAACTAAAGTCATATCACATCTCCCACCTGGAAGAACTAAAGTCATATCACATCTCCCACCTGGAAGAACTAAAGTCATATCACATCTCCCACCTGGAGGAACTAAAGTCATATCACATCTCCCACCTGGAGGAACTAAAGTAATATCACATCCCCACCTCGAGGAACTAAAGTAATATCACATCTCCCACCTGGAAGAACTAAAGTCATATCACATCTCCCACCCGGAAGAACTAAAGTAATATCACATCTCCCACCTGGAGGAACTAAAGTCATATCACATCTCCCACCTGGAAGGCTTAAAGTAATATCACATCTCCCACCTGGAGGAACTAAAGTCATATCACATCTCCCACCTGGAAGGCTTAAAGTAATATCACATCTCCCACCAGAAAGACCTAAAGTAATATTTCATCTCCCACTTGGAGGACCTAAAGTAGTATCCCATCTCTCACCTGGAGGACCCAAAGTCAAACAATGTCCCCCACCTGGAGAATGCAAAGTCACATGACTTTAGTGACAGCCAACACATCTAGACTCAACTGTATTCCTATCACATTCTTTATCAGAGCAAGCAATTTAAGTTTAGGTTGTTCATTTAAAAAGTGTAGATAAATTTACATGAGAAAACATTAGTGACACATACCACTCCTTCCGTTGTCAGGTTTCTGCTGTTTGGCAGCTGTAAACAACTTAAGGCAAAGTGTGACAGTACATATTTTTACTCTACATAAACAATTTAAGGCAAAGTGTGACAGTACATATTTTTCCTCTACATAAACAACTTAAGGCAAAGTGTGACAGTACATATTTTTCCTCTACATAAACAACTTAAGGCAAAGTGTGACAGTACATATTTGTCCCCTAAATAAACAACTTAAAGCAAAGTGTGACAGTACATATTTTTCCCCTACATAAACAACTTAAGGCAAAATGTGACAGTACATATTTTTCCTCTACATAAACAACTTAAGGCAAAGTGTGACAGTACATATTTTTCCTCTACATAAACAACTTAAGGCAAAGTGTGACAGTACATATTTTTACTCTACATAAACAACTTAAGGCAAAGTGTGACAGTACATATTTTTCCCCTACATAAACAACTTAAGGCAAAGTGTGACAGTACATATTTTTCCTCTACATAAACAACTTAAGGCAAAGTGTGACAGTACATATTTTTCCTCTACATAAACAACTTAAGGCAAAGTGTGACAGTACATATTTTTCCTCTACATAAACAACTTAAAGCAAAGTGTGACAGTAATTATTTGACCCCTAAATAAACAACTTAAGGCAAAGTGTGACAGTACATATTTGTCCCCTAAATAAACAACTTAAAGCAAAGTGTGACAGTACATATTTGTCCCCTAAATAAACAACTTAAGGCAAAGTGTGACAGTACATATTTGTCCCCTAAATAAACAACTTAAAGCAAAGTGTGACAGTACATATTTTTCCTCTACATAAACAACTTAAGGCAAAGTGTGACAGTACATATTTTTCCTCTACATAAACAACTTAAGGCAAAGTGTGACAGTACATATTTTTCCCCTACATAAACAACTTAAGGCAAAGTGTAAAAAAAAGTAAGGTGCCCCTGTCACGCCAAATGGCGTATAGGGAATATGGTGTTAGTGACCATAAATTTTACAGACCTTCGGCACATAATTTTTGGGGTAATGTGGTCGGTATTACGCCCGTGTTGCTTCACTTTCCCAGAAAAAAATCTGGTACCCATTAAAGGCTGGGTGAACCCGGAAGTCGTCGGTTGGGATCGACCCTACCTCTTGTCCTTTGTAGTCCAGTTCACTAACCACTGAGCTATCGCGGCTCCCCTAAGGCAAAGTGTGACAGTACATATTTCTTCCCCTAAATAAAAAATTAAAGTAAGTTATTTTGATGTGAAATGATAAAAACACTACTGACTGGAAATTGTAAAATGCTGTTTATTTGTGCTAACATTCATCCTGTTGCCATAGTAACCAAGATAAACAGCGGCCATATTTGGCTTTTATTATTATGTTTTACTGCATTCATACGCATGGTTTATTAATACATAATCATCATTGTCATTGTAAAAAGTATTGTTATGGAAACAGAGCCATAGATTTTAGAAGCAGTGATCTCTGCAATATTTACCGCGCAAGGTTTCTGTTTTTGAGACAGGCAGGCAGGCAGACAGACAGATAGATAGACAGATAGATAGATTTATAGAAGAAATTGTTGCCACTAACAACAAAATATAATTTACTTCAAGTGTTGTGCTGGTTGCAATTCTGACTTGTGGAAGCGAATCATGGACAGTAGACACACAACTGAAAAGACGATTAGAGGCCACAGAGATGGGATTTCTCAGAAGAATGTTGAAAGTTCCCTGGACAGCTAAAAAGATCCGTGAGGACCTTCTCAAAGAGGCCAACACAAAATGGGAGCTCCTAAGAAACATCAGAAAGAAACAATCTAAATTTTTTGGGCATATCATGAGAAGAGGAAAGTTGGAATACTTGGTTACAATTGGCAAAATAGAGGGAAAGAGAGAACACGGATGACAGAGAGAGAAAATACTGGAGAGCTTGGTGTCTGAGCTTGAACAACAGAATCAATATGATGTAATATCATTAAACAATTGTTGAAGGACATGATCCCCGACGTCACCAAGCGGTATGGCACATGATAATGTTGTGATGGTTAGTGTATTTGAATATGTCATTCTAGAATCTTCTGGCCATAACATTATGCATCAATTTGGTTAGCCAGCCGCAGCCTCACCACAATACCAAACTAGTCCAAAATCTTCTCCCACTGTTACTCTTTCGTCAACACTTTACCAGTGTCACTATATGATATGTGTTCCAATCTGCCACTGTCACTCTTTCCTTAACACTTTACCAGTGTCACTATATGATATGTGTTCCAATCTGCCACTGTCACTCTTTCCTTAATACTTTACCAGTGTCACTATATGATATGTGTTCCAATCTGCCACTGTCACTCTTTCCTTAATACTTTACCAGTGTCACTATATGATATGTGTTCCAATCTGCCACTGTCACTCTTTCCTTAACACTTTACCAGTGTCACTATATGATATGTGTTCCAATCTGCCACTGTCACTCTTTCCTTAATACTTTACCAGTGTCACTATATGATATGTGTTCCAATCTGCCACTGTCACTCTTTCCTCAACACTTTACCAGTGTCACTATCTGATATGTGTTCCAATCTGCCACTGTCACTCTTTCCTCAACACTTTACCAGTGTCACTATATGATATGTGTTCCAATCTGCCACTGTCACTCTTTCCTCAACACTTTACCAGTGTCACTATATGATATGTGTTCCAATCCGCCACTGTCATTCTTTCCTCAACACTTTACCAGTGTCACTATATGATATGTGTTCCAATCCGCCACTGTCACTCTTTCCTCAACACTTTACCAGTGTCACTATATGATATGTGTTCCAATCTGCCACTGTCACTCTTTCCTCAACACTTTACCAGTGTCACTATATGATATGTGTTCCAATCTGCCACTGTCACTCTTTCCTCAATACTTTACCAGTGTCACTATCTGATATGTGTTCCAATCTGCCATTGTCACTCTTTCCTTAACACTTTACCAGTGTCACTATATGATATGTGTTCCAATCTGCCACTGTCACTCTTTCCTCAACACTTTACCAGTGTCACTATATGATATGTGTTCCAATCCGCCACTGTCACTCTTTCCTCAATACTTTACCAGTGTCACTATATGATATGTGTTCCAATCTGCCACTGTCACTCTTTCCTCAATACTTTACCAGTGTCACTATATGATATGTGTTCCAATCTGCCACTGTCACTCTTTCCTCAACACTTTACCAGTGTCACTATATGATATGTGTTCCAATCTGCCACTGTCACTCTTTCCTTAATACTTTACCAGTGTCACTATATGATATGTGTTCCAATCTGCCACTGTCACTCTTTCCTTAATACTTTACCAGTGTCACTATATGATATGTGTTCCAATCTGCCACTGTCACTCTTTCCTCAACACTTTACCAGTGTCACTATATGATATGTGTTCCAATCTGCCGCTGTCATTCTTTCCTCAACACTTTACCAGTGTCACTATATGATATGTGTTCCAATCTGCCACTGTCACTCTTTCCTTAATACTTTACCAGTGTCACTATATGATATGTGTTCCAATCTGCCACTGTCACTCTTTCCTCAACACTTTACCAGTGTCACTATCTGATATGTGTTCCAATCTGCCATTGTCACTCTTTCCTCAACACTTTACCAGTATCACTATATGATATATTTTTTTCTGGAAAGTAAAGCAGCACGGGCGTAATTCTGACCACATAACCCCAAAAATCATGTGCTGAAGGTCTGTAAAATATAGGGTCACTAACACCATATTTCCCTATACGCCACTTGGCGTGATGGGGGTACTTTACTTTTTTTTACTATATGATATGTGTTCCAATCTGCCACTGTCATTCTTTCCTCAACACTTTACCAGTGTCACTATATGATATGTGTTCCAATCTGCCACTGTCATTCTTTCCTCAATACTTTACCAGTGTCACTATATGATATGTGTTCCAATCCGCCACTGTCATTCTTTCCTCAACATTTTACCAGTGTCACTATATGATATGTGTTCCAATCTGCCACTGTCACTCTTTCCTCAACACTTTACCAGTGTCACTATATGATATGTGTTCCAATCCGCCACTGTCATTCTTTCCTTAATACTTTACCAGTGTCACTATATGATATGTGTTCCAATCTGCCACTGTCACTCTTTCCTCAACACTTTACCAGTGTCACTATATGATATATGTTCCAATCCGCCACTGGCATTCTTTCCTCAATACTTTACCAGTGTCACTATATGATATGTGTTCCAATCTGCCACTGTCACTCTTTCCTCAACACTTTACCAGTGTCACTATATGATATGTGTTCCAATCTGCCACTGTCACTCTTTCCTCAACACTTTACCAGTGTCACTATATGATATGTGTTCCAATCTGCCACTGTCATTCTTTCCTCAACACTTTACCAGTGTCACTATATGATATGTGTTCCAATCTGCCACTGTCACTCTTTCCTCAACACTTTACCAGTGTCACTATATGATATGTGTTCAAATCTGCCACTGTCACTCTTTCCTCAATACTTTACCAGTGTCACTATATGATATGTGTTCCAACCTGCCACTGTCATTCTTTCCTCAACACTTTACCAGTGTCACTATATGATATGTGTTCCAATCTGCCACTGTCATTCTTTCCTCAATACTTTACCAGTGTCACTATATGATATGTGTTCCAACCTGCCACTGTCACTCTTTCCTCAACACTTTACCAGTATCACTATATGATATGTGTTCCAATCTGCCACTGTCACTCTTTCCTAAACATTTTAGCATTGTCACAATATGATATGTGTTCCAATCTGCCACTGTCATCCACTGTCACTCTTTTCAACAATGTGTTCCTCATGGCTACTATGTCAATAACTCAGCATATGAAACTAAGAGAACAAATAGTAATAATCTATGACATATTTTAATAACTTCCATAAGCCTTGCATATTCAGATACTTAACCCCATGGAGAATATTAATATTTTATCATAAATAAAGTCTTCGGCTGCCATTCTGTAAAACACAGTAAAACTAAATGAAGTATTGGAGCTACAACATGGTAGTGTATCCAGAAGACTAGTATTAAAAATCTTTAGCACAAACTTGCTATAAATAATGAGTTAATATTCAATTCTGTTCTACCTGGCAACCAGGTTCAATCTGTCTTGGTGTTTGAGAAAATCTGTAGGAGAGAATGAGGACCTGGCCCAGTGATGACCTCATTACCCAAGATTGTGTTTATAGTCAACAAAATATTGGCACTAATATCGTATTATCTATACACCAAACTTGAGGTGTGATACACTTCTTTCTTTTTAATCCTCAATTTCCAAACTTTCTAGAAATTATTATTTCTGTTTTATTACCCATGTAACAGTTATAGCAAAATACAAGTCTATCTATCTATTGACCTTTCCAGCCATAGCCGGCCCATAGGGCCTAGACCAAGATACTCCCTCTTTTATCTGGATTTTTTGTTCTAGCAGTTTTCAATTCTTTTAAAGATATTTTATCAAATCTCTGTTTGTCTCTGTTCTGTGCAAGCAGCTCTATCTCATTGAGGGAGCTGATTCCTGCTGCTCTTGCCTCTCTCATCAATGTTCTTCTCAGTGTCTCCCTCTTTTTCTCTTACCTGTTGTTTCCCACATGAGGGCTTGCTTTGCTATTCGGTTATTATCTCTTCTCCTCACACGTCCAACATATGACCATCGTTTGTTCTTTATTACTGAAGATATTAGTGGTTGATTGAAAAATACAAGTAGGGAACTGAAATTGTCAATTTCTGTATTATCGTATAGTGTATAACTGTATACAGGAAGTTAGGTTTCTTTTCTCTAATTTAAAAAAACTTTGTCTTTAAAGAAGAAAATTCATTAGGAATTGTTTGGGTCTCAGTTTTGTCCAGCACCAACATACAGTCTACACTCACAACAATTTTAAAACTGCAGCTGCCAAGGATTCAAAGCTTCAACATCTACCATGTGTCTCAGCTAGAAATGGGCTGTCACTACATGACAATGCTCCATGTGATATAATCATCATGTGCCATACTGATTGGCACAGGCGATTGTGTCCTTCAACAATTCTCTATAATATATTGTATCAATTCTGTTGTTGACCATTTTCCATGCCATGACACCAAGCTCTCCAGTATTATCTCTCTTTGTCATCCGTGATCTCTCTTTCCCTCTATTTTGCCAGTTATAACCAAGTATTCCAACTTTCCTATTCTCATGATGTGCCCCAAAAATGTTTCTTTCTAATATTTTTTAGGAACTCCCATTTTTGTGTTGGCCTCTTTGAGTACCTCATTGGTCTTTTTAACTGTCCAGGGAACTTTCAACATTCTTCTGAGAAATCCCATCTCTATAGTCTCTAACCGTCTTTTCATTTGTGTGTCTACTGTCCATGATTCGCTTCCACAAGACAGAATTGGCTATATAATATATATATAAATATAGCACAAAACTGAACTCTTTCTCACTTCTATTGACATAGACTTATTGCCCAAGACATTTTCATTTTCTGATATTTTATTTTGGCCTGAGTTATTCTACATTTTATTTCTGTAGTGCATCTTCCATCTGATGTTATTGTGCCCAAATATTTGACGCGTTGCTCTTGTTTCAGATTTGTCCTGTTTATTTTTATGCTGCATCATGATGATTGTTTCTTCTATATGACCATTACTTCTGTTCTCTTACTATCTATCTATCTATTGACCTTTCGAGCCGTAACCGGCCCATAGGGCGTAGACCAAGATACACCTTCTCCTATATAAATTTTTGTTCTAGCAGTTTTCTTTTAAAGATATTTTATCAAATCTCGCCATCTGTCTCTGTTCTGTGCAAGCAGTTCTATCTCATTGAGGGAGCCGATTCCTGCTGCTCTTGCCTCTCTCATCAATGTTCTTCTCAGTGTCTCCCTGGGTCTTCCTCTTTTTCTTTTACCTGTTGTTTCCCATATGAGGGCTTGCTTTGCTATTCGATTATTATCTCTTCTCATCACATGTCCAACGTATGACCATCGTCTTTTCTTTATTACTGAAGATATTAGTGGTTGATTGGCGATTTCTCTAATTTCCTCGTTTGTTTTGAATTCGTTCCATTCTATACCAAGTATTTTCCTTAGACATTTATTTTCGAATGCGTTCAACTTTGTTTCTATATCTCTTGTTGTTTTCCAGCTTTCACACGCATACGTAAGGGTTGATAGTACATTTGATTTGAATAGCCTAAGTTTTGTGTTTGTGCTAATGAGTTTTGATTTCCACAACTTTTCAAGGCTTCTGAAAGACATTGCTGCTTTAGCCAGTCTGATTCTAATTTCTTTGCTCGTATCCCCTTCTCGATCAATGTGACTTCCAAGATAGATGAAGTGATCGATCTCTTCTACTGGTTTGTTTTCCATGTATATTTTGTCACTTGTTGGAATTAAACTTTTCATGACTTTAGTCTTTTCATGATTGACCTCAAGCCCAATTTTGCTGGCTATTGATGATAGTTCATTTGTGTTTTCCTGCATCGTTTTTATCTGATTGCTGATGAGAACTATGTCATCAGCAAAGTCCAGGTCCTCCAAATGGTCTCCTTGTATCCATTCGATGCCTTTATTACCAGTGCAACATTTCTTCATTATGAAGTCCATAACAATTCCAAATAACAAGGGCGATAAAATACATCCTTGTTTAACCCCAGTTTCTATTGGGAAACATTCGCTCAGTCCTTCCTCTGTTCGAACTGCACATGTGTAACCATCATACATGTCTTTGATAATATTTATGATTTTTGATGGTAAGCCATATTGCTTCAGAATTTTCCACAAAGAATCTCTATGAATACTATCAAATGCTTTTTTGAAGTCGATGAAGTTAAGTACAAAAGGTTTTTGCTTTTCAATGTGTTCCTCCAATATAAGTCGTAGAGTGAAAATGTGGTCAAGACAGCTTCTCCCTTTTCTAAACCCAGCCTGTTCTTCACGCATTACTGTATCTATTGAATCCTTTATTCTATTTAGGATGATTTTACAGAATAATTTTGAGGCAACTGACAAATGTGTCTCTTACTGCGACCTTTATTATTGCTTACTTTCACTATTATGTCTAATATTTCTTGTCATTCGACGTTCTCCGTCTCTGATATTAAGACGATGTCACCAACATTCAAGCGATATCCGCTGGGGACTGGGGTCAAGAGTCATCGGTCATTCATTGTGAGTCACATTAACTTAAATTTTTTAAATGTCACTAGTCTGTACCACTTATTTTTGGGGATCTACGAAATATAACCACCTTTGGCGTTTCCAACGTTATATCATTATTTTATATTGTTTGTTTGAATTCTTAAGTAACAACCACTCAAAAGGATACCGGCGCCATGGTCAGATATAGACCTCACAAAGAAAGGGATGGAGCGTGCGGCGAAGAGTCTGCTACATGTTATGGTGGCCATCTTGCTGGATGACGTCACGTCAAGGGCAGTCACCGCGACCACCCACAGACAAGGGACACAACTGTCACAATCTTGTGTCTGCTGCAGCAGTCAACATGGCCGCTGTCTGTACCGCAGCAAGCCTGCAGTTCTTCAAGGAAACCTACGGTGGAGCTGTCAGCTCGTCTCACACTGTTAGTAGTTATATGGTTTGAGGGGGGGGGGGGATGACGTGGAAATCAATTTGAACATACTTTAATTTAGGAAAAAGTTTTAGTTACAGTGAAATTTTTAAAAATAAAACAGCTGTAAAGTTAAAGTACTGTAGTTAGTAAATCAGTAAATGAATGAATGAATGACCGTATGACGAATGAATGTTGTAACTCAGTAACTACTAACTTATTGGTCGTTTCAAATCTAAATGTTCACGATTAACATGAAATATCTCCTCTTTCCCTGCACTTACAAACTTGATTTTTTGCATCTGGCCTTGTTTTTCCAAGGTCCCACCGATTTCACAAAATTTAATGATGTAGGCATGTAGGAAGTATGCATCATCATGAAGCAGCACTTTCCTTTGATCTCACTGAATTTACGGATCTTTTTGCTCCTGGAGAAAATAATTTACCGTACATTAATGGAAATCAGCTTCTCGACATAGGCGTCTCTACACAACTTGAAAGTTGGAGGCGTTTATCAACTGTTTACTTTCTATTGTTTACTTTCTTTAAAATACTATGAGAATGTCAATGTTATAGCCTTTTACAGACGGTCTAAAACAAATCAGCATATAAACAATTCCATTAATGAAAACTATTTAAACAATATACAACAAAGAATACATTTAAAAAAAATAATTATCCGTTGCGAGCGATAACGAGCATGACATATCAAGCAAAGTTATTGTTTATGGGTACGCATGTGACTAAAGAGTCCGATGTAAGCACGGGATCCTCTTCACTGTAAAGAGCTACATTGTTCATTTTATGTCTTTCCATGTGACTTTCATTATTTTACGTAAACAAGACATATGAAAGTGATTTAGTTTCTTTGCATGCCTGCAGTACACATATCAAGAATCTTTACATTTTCAAAACGTTATCAACTTTAGCTAAAGATTGATCATGCGGACATATAAAAACGTCCATTATTATTTCATTTATTCTGAATCAGAGGAGTCTAACATATTGATTACTAATCTGGGCTGAACGAACGATAGTCCATCTTTTTTCCAATAGTCATTTTCTTCTTTTAAGACATGATCTTCACATTTGCACCAAAAATCTTTGTCAATCTGTGATAGAGCAGCATATGTCAGTCCTTTTATATCGCATAGTTTAAAACTTGTATTCTCAGCTGCCACCTGCCCTTTAATTTTTGCCCAAACGAGTTCAATGGGGTTTAATTGTGGATGATAAGGGGCAGTCTCAAGCACGTATGACCATGCTGTTGAATGATTTTGTCTATTTGGAATACTTTGGTCTTTTGCGATTTCTTAACAAGTGACAGTAATTCAGGTTTCAAAAATCCCTCGTTAAATGGAATTCCTTCCTTTCTTAGCCAAATCTTTATAACATCTTTTGTACTGGTAGATGTAGGAATTTTGTCTTCTTCTGCCACAGCGTTGTGGTACGACGCGTTGTCCATTACCAGACAGGATGGTCTGTCTAGAATTGGAAGAAGAGTATTTTCAATCCACTCTCTAAATATATGGCCATTCATCTCGGTGTGATAGTCCCTGTTGTCAGTATAATTAGAGGTGAATATAAGTTCTGCATTTTTCAACAACCCTTCTTTTCGGCTGCCTGCATGCGCCATTATAATACGCTGTCCTTTTCCAGTGGGTACACATCTTTTAATACTTCCATCTGATAACTGCCATTCCTTTGCACTTGTGTGGTGAGAATTTATCCAAGATTCATCTAGAAATACAATATCATAACCTTGGTTACGCATTTCCCGTACTTCACGTAAATATTTACTCCTCATAGAAACTAAGTGCGGCTTCTCGCAGATGACATTTCTACCACTATCGTACTTTCTAAACGTAAAACCGATGCTTCTAACAGTTCTCCATAATGTTGTTTTCGACACAACAATGTCATTTTCTGCTCTCAGTCGAATTTTCAGTTTTCTTAAAGTCACAGTTTCTTTGGAATCGAACATTTTACAAATTGCTCTTCTAATCACTTCCTTGTCAAAACTATCTACTACTTTCTTTCTTCCTAGCGTCCTAGTCTTGATTGAACTGGACACTCCGTTAGCTTTAAGCACTTGTTTGAAAAAGCGTTTGCTTATACCCAATGCGTGAATAGTTCTCTTTTCTGGCTTTGAGATGCTTCGATACAGTTTTCCACGCTTAGCTTCTATGCAAAAATATTTATACACCTTTATTACCACTGATTGCAATGTAAGGAACTTTACTTTTATACCCATTGACTAACAGATCACAAATTTAACGAAATTACCCAATAATTAGGATACGCCGTTGCACATAAATCACAACAAAACGACAGGAAATGGGATGCACCGGATATAAAATTATAACTATGACGCGTTTTATGTGTTTTTTAGTGCTTAAAACAGGGAAATTGGCGCGCATTACGTTCAAGATGACAAGTCCGTGGGTGCTCACTCATATGAAGCGGTAATTCCTCCAAATATATGGTTTGGAAAAAATGCCTTAAATTTGTATACTTCAAATAAAGAATATTTAAAACTATACGTTTGTTGGTGAGGAAATGAATGTACTTCTTGGGACCAAAAAATCACAAGACCATATGCAAAATTTCAGCATTATCAATCAATTGGTTGCAGAGATATGGAATTTTAAACACCTTCAAAATATTTTGAAACGACCAATAGTTACTAGTAAACTGTCCCGATGCGTTGTCCAGGAACCATACCTTTCATCATTGTTCTTTCTAGTCCGCTGTGTCTTTTTGTTGCGGCCATAGTATTTTAATTTGCCCTGTAGAATAGTGTTTATAAGCCAGTTTTTTTAATGTTTAAATCTTTTAGTAAGTCTAAAAGTCTTCACTTCTCTTTTTCATTATTATCCCGAGGTATCTCAGGGATTTTTCTGTAGCATTTATTTTGTTTGGAATTAATCAATTTTCTTCCTTGCTGTTGATGGATTGTGTCCATAAGTAACAACCGTATGGTTGCTATTGGAAAGATCCATGTCCTCAAATCTTAATAATGTTATGCCTTGCTTGTATTGTGTCTCATGTTCTTCGTGGGCATTTATTTTTTTTTATTAGCCATTATAACACTCTTTAAATATATAGTTAGTCATTTACATTTTTTTATGTACAAAACTTTATATTTGTGTTTTCCTGCTCATGCCATAGGTAGGCAGTAGCTTATGGTTTAATATTTGTCTTATTGAAAGTTATTGTGCCAACTAATTTCTTGTAAACTGAATGGAATGTGGTCTCAATGTATCAAAACAGGATATTACTCTAGATGCTGGTGGTGGGAAGCAGGTCCAAGGGGTGTCATGTATTGGCAAGTACCTTCAGAGAACATTACAGGAGTTCAAAGGTTAGGCTCTCCCATTCAGTGTATATGATATTATTTTGTAGTTGAGATTTTATATTGATTATTAAGATTTCAAAATTGCTTAGCATTGTTGTTATATTATTTGTAACTTTTTTTATTTGTATTTTAAAATATATTCCTAGTAGAAATGTCACATTTATCTTATGTTTTCCTGCAACATAAAGCTGTATATGTATGTATTGTTTATGTTATATGCTTTCCAACCACCTGCTTTACTCCTGCATCAAACTCCTCTGAGTTATGTAACCTTAAAGCATGTATTCTTCCAGACATATTGTCATATGATTTCAAAAGTTCTCTGTCTTGTCTGTTATTGCTGACATGATCCTTGTAGAGAGAGAAGGGAACGTCTCTTGGCTACCCACACATCAAGTTTTGGCAGTTCTTGTCTAGTGATCTACATATACATCAAGACAGGCAAGGGTTACAAACAGGAGAGTGCGCCAGAGGTCTTCTCTAGTTCCCCATAGTTAATCCTGAGATCTTCTTTAGTTCCCCATAGTTAATCCTGAGATCTTCTCTAGTTCCCCATAGTTAATCCTGAGATCTTCTTTAGTTCCCCATAGTTAATCCTGAGATCTTCTTTAGTTCCCCATAGTTAATCCTGAGATCTTCTTTAGTTCCCCATAGTTAATCCTGAGATCTTCTCTAGTTCCCCATAGTTAATCCTGAGATCTTCTTTAGTTCCCCATAGTTAATCCTGAGATCTTCTTTAGTTCCCCATAGTTAATCCTGAGATCTTCTCTAGTTCCCCATAGTTAATCCTGAGATCTTCTTTAGTTCCCCATAGTTAATCCTGAGATCTTCTTTAGTTCCCCATAGTTAATCCTGAGATCTTCTTTAGTTCCCCATAGTTAATCCTGAGATCTTCTTTAGTTCCCCATAGTTAATCCTGAGATCTTCTTTAGTTCCCCATAGTTAATCCTGAGATCTTCTTTAGTTCCCCATAGTTAATCCTGAGATCTTCTCTAGTTCCCCATAGTTAATCCTGAGATCTTCTTTAGTTCCCCATAGTTAATCCTGAGATCTTCTTTAGTTCCCCATAGTTAATCCTGAGATCTTCTTTAGTTCCCCATAGTTAATCCTGAGATCTTCTCTAGTTCCCCATAGTTAATCCTGAGATCTTCTCTAGTTCCCCACAGTTAATCCTGAGATATTCTCTAGTTCCCCATAGTTAATCCTGAGATCTTCTCTAGTTCCCTATAGTTAATCCTGAGATCTTCTCTAGTTCCCCACAGTTAATCCTGAGATCTTCTCTAGTTCCCCATAGTTAATCCTGAGATCTTCTCTAGTTCCCCACAGTTAATCCTGAGATCTTCTCTAGTTCCCCATAGTTAATCCTGAGATCTTCTCTAGTTCCCTATAGTTAATCCTGAGAACTTCTCTAGTTCCCCATAGTTAATCCTGAGATCTTCTCTAGTTCCCCATAGTTAATCCTGAGAACTTCTCTAGTTCCCCATAGTTAATCCTGAGATCTTCTTTAGTTCCCCATAGTTAATCCTGAGATCTTCTCTAGTTCCCCATAGTTAATCCTGAGATATTCTCTAGTTCCCCATAGTTAATCCTGAGATCTTCTTTAGTTCCCCATAGTTAATCCTGAGATCTTCTCTAGTTCCCCATAGTTAATCCTGAGATCTTCTCTAGTTCTGCATAGTTAATCCTGAGATCTTCTTTAGTTCCCTATAGTTAATCCTGAGATCTTTCTTTGGTTTCCCATAGATAATCCTGATATCTTCTCTAGTTCCCTATAGTTAATCCTGAGAACTTCTCTACTTCCCCATAGTTAATCCTGAGATCTTCTTTAGTTCCCTATAGTTAATCCTGAGATCTTATCTAATTCCCTATAGTTAATGCTGAGATCTTTCTTTGGTTTCCCATAGATAATCCTGATATCTTCTCTACTTCCCCATAGTTAATCCTGATATCTTCTCTGGTTCCCTATGGATAATCCTAAGTTCAGATCAGTGTTCCAAGGCAGTTTGTTGTTTTCCTCATGATTACCTAGCAATCTCTATCATGCTACTAACCTTATCAATACGATCCCTAAACTGCTTGGATAAGAGGGATCCTGCGTCATGTGCAACAATGTTCCTCCATATTGCCATTAGGTAAGAGCCTGAGAGTTCTGGCATGTATGACAAACGTCTTGACTTGCCAGAGGTTTCTATCAGCAGATCAGAAGAAAACGTCATTCTAATCATCTGCTAGATCATTTCATGGCAGGGATGTATATTTTGTTATTGTGTGTGTGTGTGACAGAGATTTCTCTAGAAAGTGGAGTCCATTGTTGAAATATATTTTGTTATTGTGTGTGTGTGTCACAGATATTTCTCTATAAGGTGGAGCCCATGGTTGAAATATATTTTGTTATTGTGTGTGTGTGTGTGTCACAGATATTTCTCTAGAAAGTGGAGCCCATGGTTGAAATATATTTTGTTATTGTGTGTGTGTGTGTGTGTCACAGAGATTTCTCTAGAAAGTGGAGCCCATGGTTGAAATATATTTTGTTATTGTATGTATGTGTGTGTCACAGATATTTCTCTAGAAAGTGGAGCCCATGGTTGAAATATATCTTGTTATTGTATGTGTGTGTGTCACAGATATTTCTTTAGAAGAACGCATGGAGGTGGAGCAGTGGCTAGAGTACAGATTGTTTGTACAGAATCTCAAAGATGTGGAGTCTGGATTTGTTGTTTTACAGGTTAGTCTGACTTTTGTTTACTGCATGTCTTGCTTTAATTCACAGACTAGACGCAGGTTGTGAGCAACATAACTAGTTTACAGACTAGACGCAGGTTGTGACCAACATAACTAGTTTACAGACTAGTCACAGGTTGTGACCAACATAACTAGTTCACAGACTAGACGCAGGTTGTGACCAACATAACTAGTTTACAGACTAGACGCAGGTTGTGACCAACATAACTAGTTTACAGACTAGACGCAGGTTGTGACCAACATAACTAGTTCACAGACTAGTCACAGGTTGTGACCAACATAACTTGTTCACAGACTAGTCACAGGTTGTGACCAACATAACTAGTTTACAGACTAGACACAGGTTGTGGCCAACATAACTTGTTCACAGACTAGACGCAGGTTGTGACCAACATAACTAGTTCACAGACTAGTCACAGGTTGTGACCAACATAACTAGTTTACAGACTAGACACAGGTTGTGACCAACATAACTTGTTCACAGACTAGATGCAGGTTGTGACCAACATAACTAGTTCACAGACTAGACGCAGGTTGTGACCAACATAACTTGTTCACAGGCTAGACGTAGGTTGTGACCAACATAACTAGTTCACAGACTAGACGCAGGTTGTGACCAACATAACTAGTTCACAGACTAGTCACAGGTTGTGACCAACATAACTACTTCACAGGCTAGACACAGATTGTGACCAACATAACTAGTTCACGGACTAGACGCAGGTTGTGACCAACATAACTAGTTCACAGGCTAGACGTAGGTTGTGACCGACATAACTAGTTCACAGACTAGTCACAGGTTGTGACCAACATAACTAGTTCACATACTAGAAGCAGATTGTGAACAACATAACTAGTTCACAGACTAGACACAGGTTGTGACCAACATAACTAGTTCACATACTACATTGTGTGACACCAGCTATGTTGTTAGAGACATTGTGTGACACCAGCTATGGTGTTAGAGACATTGTGTGACACCAGCTATGGTGTTAGAGACATTGTGTGACACCAGCTATGTTGTTAGAGACATTGTGTGACACTAGCTATGTTGTTAGAGACATTGTGTGACACCAGTACAGCTATGTTGTTAGAGACATTGTGTGACACCAGCTATGTTGTTAGAGACATTGTGTGACACCAGCTATGTTGTTAGAGACATTGTGTGACACCAGCTATGTTGTTAGAGACATTGTGTGACACCAGCTATGTTGTTAGAGACATTGTGTGACACCAGTACAGCTATGTTGTTAGAGACATTGTGTGACACCAGCTATGTTGTTAGAGACATTGTGTGACACCAGTACAGCTATGTTGTTAGAGACATTGTGTGACACCAGTACAGCTATGTTGTTAGAGACATTGTGTGACACCAGCTATGTTGTTAGAGACATTGTGTGACACCAGCTATGTTGTTAGAGACATTGTGTGACACCAGTACAGCTATGTTGTTAGAGACATTGTGTGACACCAGTACAGCTATGTTGTTAGAGACATTGTGTGACACCAGCTATGTTGTTAGAGACATTGTGTGACACCAGCTATGTTGTTAGAGACATTGTGTGACACCAGCTATGTTGTTAGAGACATTGTGTGACACCAGCTATGTTGTTAGAGACATTGTGTGACACCAGTACAGCTATGTTGTTAGAGACATTGTGTGACACCAGCTATGTTGTTAGAGACATTGTGTGACACCAGTACAGCTATGTTGTTAGAGACATTGTGTGACACCAGTACAGCTATGTTGTTAGAGACATTGTGTGACACCAGTACAGCTATGTTGTTAGAGACATTGTGTGACACCAGTACAGCTATGTTGTTAGAGACATTGTGTGACACCAGCTATGTTGTTAGAGACATTGTGTGACACCAGTACAGCTATGTTGTTAGAGACATTGTGTGACACCAGCTATGTTGTTAGAGACATTGTGTGACACCAGCTATGTTGTTAGAGACATTGTGTGACACCAGCTATGTTGTTAGAGACATTGTGTGACACCAGTACAGCTATGTTGTTAGAGACATTGTGTGACACCAGTACAGCTATGTTGTTAGAGACATTGTGTGACACCAGTACAGCTATGTTGTTAGAGACATTGTGTGACACCAGCTATGTTGTTAGAGACATTGTGTGACACCAGCTATGTTGTTAGAGACATTGTGTGACACCAGCTATGTTGTTAGAGACATTGTGTGACACCAGTACAGCTATGTTGTTAGAGACATTGTGTGACACCAGCTATGTTGTTAGAGACATTGTGTGACACCAGTACAGCTATGTTGTTAGAGACATTGTGTGACACCAGTACAGCTATGTTGTTAGAGACATTGTGTGACACCAGCTATGTTGTTAGAGACATTGTGTGACACCAGCTATGTTGTTAGAGACATTGTGTGACACCAGTACAGCTATGTTGTTAGAGACATTGTGTGACACCAGTACAGCTATGTTGTTAGAGACATTGTGTGACACCAGCTATGTTGTTAGAGACATTGTGTGACACCAGCTATGTTGTTAGAGACATTGTGTGACACCAGCTATGTTGTTAGAGACATTGTGTGACACCAGCTATGTTGTTAGAGACATTGTGTGACACCAGTACAGCTATGTTGTTAGAGACATTGTGTGACACCAGCTATGTTGTTAGAGACATTGTGTGACACCAGTACAGCTATGTTGTTAGAGACATTGTGTGACACCAGTACAGCTATGTTGTTAGAGACATTGTGTGACACCAGTACAGCTATGTTGTTAGAGACATTGTGTGACACCAGTACAGCTATGTTGTTAGAGACATTGTGTGACACCAGCTATGTTGTTAGAGACATTGTGTGACACCAGTACAGCTATGTTGTTAGAGACATTGTGTGACACCAGCTATGTTGTTAGAGACATTGTGTGACACCAGCTATGTTGTTAGAGACATTGTGTGACACCAGCTATGTTGTTAGAGACATTGTGTGACACCAGTACAGCTATGTTGTTAGAGACATTGTGTGACACCAGTACAGCTATGTTGTTAGAGACATTGTGTGACACCAGCTATGTTGTTAGAGACATTGTGTGACACCAGCTATGTTGTTAGAGACATTGTGTGACACCAGCTATGTTGTTAGAGACATTGTGTGACACCAGCTATGTTGTTAGAGACATTGTGTGACACCAGTACAGCTATGTTGTTAGAGACATTGTGTGACACCAGTACAGCTATGTTGTTAGAGACATTGTGTGACACCAGTACAGCTATGTTGTTAGAGACATTGTGTGACACCAGTACAGCTATGTTGTTAGAGACATTGTGTGACACCAGCTATGTTGTTAGAGACATTGTGTGACACCAGTACAGCTATGTTGTTAGAGACATTGTGTGACACCAGCTATGTTGTTAGAGACATTGTGTGACACCAGCTATGTTGTTAGAGACATTGTGTGACACCAGTACAGCTATGTTGTTAGAGACATTGTGTGACACCAGTACAGCTATGTTGTTAGAGACATTGTGTGACACCAGCTATGTTGTTAGAGACATTGTGTGACACCAGTACAGCTATGTTGTTAGAGACATTGTGTGACACCAGTACAGCTATGTTGTTAGAGACATTGTGTGACACCAGCTATGTTGTTAGAGACATTGTGTGACACCAGTACAGCTATGTTGTTAGAGACATTGTGTGACACCAGCTATGTTGTTAGAGACATTGTGTGACACCAGTACAGCTATGTTGTTAGAGACATGATTAATTTTGTTCATTTTTCTGACAAATAAATTGTTCTGTTATCCTCCTCGGACATCCTGATTTGGAATTATAACATCGGGTCATGTTGACATATTTGATTGAACCTACAGGAGCTGAATAGTTATCTGCAGGACAAGGTCTACTTTGTAGGTCATCAGCTGACACTGGCAGACATTCTTCTGTACCACAGTCTCCACCCACTGTTTGTAAGTTGTTACTATTTACTACAGTCTCCATCCACTGTTTGTAAGTTGTTACTATTTACTACAGTCTCCACCCACTGTTTGTAAGTTGTTACTATTTACTACAGTCTCCACCCACTGTTTGTAAGTTGTTACTATTTACCAGTCTCCACCCACTGTTTGTAAGTTGTTACTATTTACCAGTCTCCACCCACTGTTTGTAAGTTGTTACTATTTACCAGTCTCCACCCACTGTTTGTAAGTTGTTACTATTTACTACAGTCTCCACCCACTGTTTGTAAGTTGTTACTATTTACTACAGTCTCCACCCACTGTTTGTAAGTTGTTACTATTTACTACAGTCTCCACCCACTGTTTGTAAGTTGTTACTATTTACTACAGTCTCCACCCACTGTTTGTAAGTTGTTACTATTTACTACAGTCTCCATCCACTGTTTGTAAGTTGTTACTATTTACTACAGTCTCCACCCACTGTTTGTAAGTTGTTACTATTTACTACAGTCTCCATCCACTGTTTGTAAGTTGTTACCATTTACTACAGTCTCCATCCACTGTTTGTAAGTTGTTACTATTTACTACAGTCTCCATCCACTGTTTGTAAGTTGTTACCATTTACTACAGTCTCCATCCACTGTTTGTAAGTTGTTACTATTTACTACAGTCTCCATCCACTGTTTGTAAGTTGTTACCATTTACTACAGTCTCCACCCACTGTTTGTAAGTTGTTACTATTTACTACAGTCTCCATCCACTGTTTGTAAATTGTTACGATTTACCACAGTCTCCACCCACTGTTTGTAAGTTGTTACTATTTACCAGTCTCCACCCACTGTTTGTAAGTTGTTACTATTTACCAGTCTCCACCCACTGTTTGTAAGTTGTTACTATTTACTACAGTCTCCATCCACTGTTTGTAAGTTGTTACTATTTACTACAGTCTCCACCCACTGTTTGTAAGTTGTTACTATTTACTACAGTCTCCACCCACTGTTTGTAAGTTGTTACTATTTACTACAGTCTCCATCCACTGTTTGTAAGTTGTTACTATTTACCAGTCTCCACCCACTGTTTGTAAGTTGTTACTATTTACCAGTCTCCCCCCACTGTTTGTAAGTTGTTACTATTTACTGCAGTCTCCATCCACTGTTTGTAAGTTGTTACTATTTACCAGTCTCCACCCACTTTTTGTAAGTTGTTACTATTTACCAGTCTCCATCCACTGTTTGTAAGTTGTTACTATTTACTACAGTCTCCATCCACTGTTTGTAAGTTGTTACTATTTACCAGTCTCCACCCACTGTTTGTAAGTTGTTACTATTTACCAGTCTCCACCCACTGTTTGTAAGTTTTTACTATTTACTACAGTCTCCACCCACTGTTTGTAAGTTGTTACTATTTACTACAGTCTCCACCCACTGTTTGTAAGTTGTTACTATTTACTACAGTCTCCATCCACTGTTTGTAAGTTGTTACTATTTACCAGTCTCCACCCACTGTTTGTAAGTTGTTACTATTTACTACAGTCTCCATCCACTGTTTGTAAGTTGTTACTATTTACCAGTCTCCACCCACTGTTTGTAAGTTGTTACTATTTACCAGTCTCCACCCACTGTTTGTAAGTTGTTACTATTTACCAGTCTCCACCCACTGTTTGTAAGTTGTTACTATTTACCAGTCTCCATCCACTGTTTGTAAGTTGTTACTATTTACCAGTCTCCATCCACTGTTTGTAAGTTGTTACTATTTACCAGTCTCCACCCACTGTTTGTAAGTTGTTACTATTTACCACAGTCTCCACCCACTGTTTGTAAGTTGTTACTATTTACTAGTCTCCACCCACTGTTTGTAAGTTGTTACTATTTACTGCAGTCTCCACCCACTGTTTGTAAGTTGTTACAATTTACTACAGTCTCCACCCACTGTTTGTAAGTTGTTACCATTTACTACAGTCTCCACCCACTGTAAGTTACCATTAGACTACAGTCTCCATCCACTGTTTGTAAGTTACCATTAGACTACAGTCTCCACCCATATAACATCTACTGTTTTGACCAATATATCATGTCTGAATGATAACATCTACTATTTTGACCAATATATCATGTCAGAATGATATCTACTAAATATTACTCTCTGTTATTCTCTAAATATTACTCTGTTATTCTCTAAATATTACTCTCAGTTATTCTATAAATATTACTCTCTGTTGGAAGTAGAGGAAGACACATTGTAAAAAGATAACATTTCCTGAAAGGGCAGGATGACACAGAGATAAAAGACAATGACAAATTGTTGTTTCATAGAAGTCAACAGGAGAAATTGTAGCACAGGAAATTCTACAGATTTGTGATCATTCAAGTGTTGCATGGATCGATGGAATATTGAGAAACACTAGGAGACATAAGGGAGCCGCGTTTGCTCAGTGGTTAATGAATTGGACTACAAAGGACAAGAGCGGGTTCGATCTAGATCGACGGCTTCTGGGTTCACCCAGCCTTAAATGGGTACCTGATGTTTTCTGGGAAAGTAAAGCGGCACTGGCATAATACCGACCACATTACCCCAAAAATCATGTGCCGAAAGTCTACAAAAATTATGGTCACTAACTAATTCCCTATGCACTACTTGGCGTGACGGGGCTCTTTACTTTTACTAGGAAACATAACAGCAGCAGAGGTGAACAGAAGAGCAAAGGACCACAAATTATATCTCTCCTGGACACTGAAAGGCAAATGAGAAAGGAAAGAAGAAGGTGTTGGATACCTTCCATATATTTTTTAGGCGAACATGTACATCATCATGTGCCATACCGGCTAGCGTAGGCGATCATGTCCTTCCACAATCTTCTATCCACAGTGCATCGCACCAGTTCTGTTCAACGAGTTGCATGGGAGGGGGCTACATGTAGATTTTAAGTATTAATTTATCATAATTTTTATTAATAATATTAATCTGTATGATAAATATTTATTTTATTATAATATTGTTCATTTAATTATTTTAAATGTATAAATGACTTATTTTATAATAGTTTCTGTGCAAGAAGTTGACTAAGGAGACTGGATACAACATTGGCACATCATGACCATTTCTTGCACTATTTACACTATGATATCTTGTTTAAATTTAATAAACTAATGCTGACGTTTTTTGTTTTTTAAATCCATCTTTTGGAAACAAAAAATATCCAGTCAATTAATTATTAAACATTTTAAAATGCAGAGCTACTGACATTTGTACCTTTCGGCCCAACACATCTGACTTCAGCCCAACACATCTGACTTCAGCCTAACATTTTTGAGTACAAACTTGTCTTCCCTCCATGCTCCCTACTCACTTGGCCAGACTAGACAGGTTAGTCTGTTTCTGGAGGCACCACAGAGAGGAGGAGCAGGAGATGGTTCTAGTTCACCGATCCTGGCACAAGCCTTCAGCTGTGGGTTGCTGACAACTTCTAGCTTTGCTGCTGTGCGGCACCTTTGACTCTACTGCTGCTGGCAGGCTCATGGGTGTCAGTATCTTCCATTTGAAAAATACAGCACCCACAAAGTGGAATCACATAATCTGAATAGTTGAATGAACACAGTAAAAATGCCCAATAAATGACATATGACACAAAATTTCTGCAGTGCATTATCTTGACTCACCTGATTAAAAACAAAAGACAACCCTCTATGCTATATCTGAAGGTAATATAAGTTATCACAAATAAATGGTAAAGTCCTTCATGTCTTCTGATCTCAGTTATTTGTGAATCATCATCATTGCACTCCAAACATCTCCATAGGTACTCAGATCTCAGTGTCCTGCAGCGACTGATGACTCTAGCTTTGTGTTGGTTCATTGAGTTATTGAGTTATTTGTGAATCATGATCATTGCACTCCAAACATCTCCATAGGTACTCAGATCTCAGTGTCCTGCAGCGACTGATGACTCTAGCTTTGTGTTGGTTCATAAGACCACTTATTCTACAAGTCTTTTATTTCTGGCCATACCAATCTTTACTTCCGAAGGAGTGATGTGGACTCATGCCTTTTGAAGACCTGTGCCCTTCCCACAGCTCGGCTGGCATTAATGGCATCTGCCTGATCTGTTGGTTGACCGTCTTCAGTGGTAACACAGCCAGCCAACCTGTCCTCTCTTTCATTTCCCCGTACTCCCGCAAGTCCAGGGATGTAGACCAAGGTGACTGTATCGATGACTCGACCTCCTGCCTGCATACAGAGCACCCCTTATCATGCTCATTGCCTCACTCAGTAAACAGGTGAGGTGTAGTCCTTGTAACTCTTGTTGGGGGAAGTTCATCATGTTGACCTATCATGACCACCTCAACACAGGAGTGGACTACATTTTGACTCCAGCCCAGGTAGATGCTCTATGGCTTGGATTTTACAAATCTAGAACTGTAATTTCACATCACCTGCTGTTTGTGTGTGTTGGATTATGTCAGCACAAAGATGGACATCTTGAAGTTCCTGAAAGATTAGACTGTTAGATCAACTTGTATTTACAATATTGCCTTCCTACATAATGTCTCTGTTAGGTCAACATTTAATATTGCCTTCCTACATAATGTCTCTGTTAGGTCAACATTTAATATTGCCTTCCTGCATAATGTCTAATGGTAGCAGCTGTTTGTTAGAGGTTGATAAAGAAATGTTGAACACAACCTGATGTAGAGTTGAGATTCCTTTTTCTATGAAATAAAATGTCTCTATAATTTGTGTCTCTCAGAGTAACCTCAGTTTCCATGAAAAAGAGAAGTTCATGAATTTATCCAGATGGTTCAACAATGTAAGTATTCAGCTTTGATAATCATCTCACATTATCTCTCCATGTTTGTGTGTCAGTAAATACATTGAATATTTGTTGAAAATTATGAGGCTTTCAGTTTGTTCACAATCTTAGATCTCCTTGGCAGTCTATTACTGGTTTCACAAACTTGAAAGTTGAAACTACCAGAGATTTCTTTCTGTTCCTTATTTCTCTGTGTGTCTGATACAAGCCCTCAGAAACTTGGAAGACCAACTACTAGAGATTTCTTTCTGTTCCTTATTTCTCTGTGTGTCTGATACAAGCCCCCACAAATTTCAAAAATCAACTACTAGAGATTTCTTTCTGTTCCTTATTTCTCTGTGTGTCTGATACAAGCCCCCACAAACTTGGAAGATCAACTACTAGAGATTTCTTTCTGTTCCTTATTTCTCTATGTGTCTGATACAAGCCCCAGAAACTTGGAAGATCAACTACCAGAGATTTCTTTCTGTTCCTTATTTCTCTGTGTGTCTGATACAAGCCCCCACAAACTTGAAAGATCAACTACTAGAGATTTCTTTCTGTTCCCTATTTCTCTGTGTGTCTGATACAAGCCCCCACAAACTTGGAAGATCAACTACTAGAGATTTCTTTCTGTTCCCTATTTCTCTGTGTGTCTGATACAAGCCCCCACAAACTTGAAAGATCAACTACTAGAGACTTCTTTCTGTTCCTTATTTCTCTGTGTGTCTGATACAAGCCCCCACAAACTTGAAAGATCAACTACTAGAGATTTCTTTCTGTTCCTTATTTCTCTATGTGTCTGATACAAGCCCCCAGAAACTTGGAAGATCAACTACTAGAGATTTCTTTCTGTTCCTTATTTCTCTGTGTGTCAGATACAAGCCACCACAAACTTGAAAGATCAACTACCAGAGATTTCTTTCTGTTCCTTATTTCTCTGTGTGTCTGATACAAGCCCCCCACAAACTTGGAAGATCAACTACCAGAGATTTCTTTCTGTTTCTTATTTCTCTGTGTGTCTGATACAAGCCCCCAGAAACTTGGAAGATCAACTACCAGAGATTTCTTTCTGTTCCTTATTTCTCTGTGTGTCTGATACAAGCCCCCCACAAACTTGGAAGATCAACTACTAGAGATTTCTTTCTGTTCCTTATTTCTCTGTGTGTCTGATACAAGCCCCCAGAAACTTGGAAGATCAACTACTAGAGATTTCTTTCTGTTCCTTATTTCTCTGTGTGTCAGATACAAGCCCCCAGAAACTTGGAAGATCAACTACCAGAGATTTCTTTCTGTTCCTTATTTCTCTGTGTGTCTGATACAAGCCCCCACAAACTTGAAAGATCAACTACTAGAGATTTCTTTCTGTTCCTTATTTCTCTGTGTGTCTGATACAAGCCCCCACAAACTTGAAAGATCAACTACTAGAGATTTCTTTCTGTTCCCTATTTCTCTGTGTGTCAGATACAAGCCCCCACAAACTTGAAAGATCAACTACTAGAGACTTCTTTCTGTTCCTTATTTCTCTGTGTGTCTGATACAAGCCCCCCACAAACTTGGAAGATCAACTACTAGAGATTTCTTTCTGTTCCTTATTTCTCTGTGTGTCTGATACAAGCCCTCAGAAACTTGGAAGATCAACTACCAGGGATTTCTTTCTGTTCCTTATTTCTCTGTGTGTCAGATACAAGCCCCCAGAAACTTGAAAGATCAACTACCAGAGATTTCTTTCTGTTCCTTATTTCTCTGTGTGTCTGATACAAGCCCCCCACAAACTTGGAAGATCAACTACCAGAGATTTCTTTCTGTTTCTTATTTCTCTGTGTGTCTGATACAAGCCCCCAGAAACTTGGAAGATCAACTACCAGAGATTTCTTTCTGTTCCTTATTTCTCTGTGTGTCTGATACAAGCCCCCCACAAACTTGGAAGATCAACTACTAGAGATTTCTTTCTGTTCCTTATTTCTCTGTGTGTCTGATACAAGCCCCCAGAAACTTGGAAGATCAACTACTAGAGATTTCTTTCTGTTCCTTATTTCTCTGTGTGTCTGATACAAGCCCCCAGAAACTTGGAAGATCAACTACTAGAGATTTCTTTCTGTTCCTTATTTCTCTGTGTGTCAGATACAAGCCCCCCACAAACTTGAAAGATCAACTACTAGAGATTTCTTTCTGTTCCTTATTTCTCTGTGTGTCTGATACAAGCCCCCAGAAACTTGGAAGATCAACTACCAGAGATTTCTTTCTGTTCCTTATTTCTCTGTGTGTCAGATACAAGCCCCCAGAAACTTGGAAGAACAACTACCAGAGATTTCTTTCTGTTCCTTATTTCTCTGTGTATCAGATACAAGCCCCCACAAACTTGGAAGATCAACTACCAGAGATTTCTTTCTGTTCCTTATTTCTCTGTGTGTCAGATACAAGCCCCCACAAACTTGGAAGATCAACTACTAGAGATTTCTTTCTGTTCCTTATTTCTCTGTGTGTCAGATACAAGCCACCACAAACTTGAAAGATCAACTACCAGAGATTTCTTTCTGTTCCTTATTTCTCTGTGTGTCTGATACAAGCCCCCCACAAACTTGGAAGATCAACTACCAGAGATTTCTTTCTGTTTCTTATTTCTCTGTGTGTCTGATACAAGCCCCCAGAAACTTGGAAGATCAACTACCAGAGATTTCTTTCTGTTCCTTATTTCTCTGTGTGTCTGATACAAGCCCCCCACAAACTTGGAAGATCAACTACTAGAGATTTCTTTCTGTTCCTTATTTCTCTGTGTGTCTGATACAAGCCCCCACAAACTTGGAAGATCAACTACTAGAGATTTCTTTCTGTTTCTTATTTCTCTGTGTGTCAGATACAAGCCCCCAGAAACTTGGAAGATCAACTACCAGAGATTTCTTTCTGTTCCTTATTTCTCTGTGTGTCTGATACAAGCCCCCACAAACTTGAAAGATCAACTACTAGAGATTTCTTTCTGTTCCTTATTTCTCTGTGTGTCTGATACAAGCCCCCACAAACTTGAAAGATCAACTACTAGAGATTTCTTTCTGTTCCCTATTTCTCTGTGTGTCAGATACAAGCCCCCACAAACTTGAAAGATCAACTACTAGAGACTTCTTTCTGTTCCTTATTTCTCTGTGTGTCTGATACAAGCCCCCCACAAACTTGGAAGATCAACTACTAGAGATTTCTTTCTGTTCCTTATTTCTCTGTGTGTCTGATACAAGCCCTCAGAAACTTGGAAGATCAACTACCAGGGATTTCTTTCTGTTCCTTATTTCTCTGTGTGTCAGATACAAGCCCCCACAAACTTGAAAGATCAACTACCAGAGATTTCTTTCTGTTCCTTATTTCTCTGTGTGTCTGATACAAGCCCCCCACAAACTTGGAAGATCAACTACCAGAGATTTCTTTCTGTTTCTTATTTCTCTGTGTGTCTGATACAAGCCCCCAGAAACTTGGAAGATCAACTACCAGAGATTTCTTTCTGTTCCTTATTTCTCTGTGTGTCTGATACAAGCCCCCCACAAACTTGGAAGATCAACTACTAGAGATTTCTTTCTGTTCCTTATTTCTCTGTGTGTCTGATACAAGCCCCCAGAACTTGGAAGATCAACTACTAGAGATTTCTTTCTGTTCCTTATTTCTCTGTGTGTCTGATACAAGCCCCCAGAAACTTGGAAGATCAACTACCAGAGATTTCTTTCTGTTCCTTATTTCTCTGTGTATCAGATACAAGCCCCCACAAACTTGGAAGATCAACTACCAGAGATTTCTTTCTGTTCCTTATTTCTCTGTGTGTCAGATACAAGCCCCCACAAACTTGGAAGATCAACTACCAGAGATTTCTTTCTGTTCCTTATTTCTCTGTGTGTCTGATACAAGCCCCCCACAAACTTGGAAGATCAACTACTAGAGATTTCTTTCTGTTCCTTATTTCTCTGTGTGTCTGATACAAGCCCCCACAAACTTGGAAGATCAACTACTAGAGATTTCTTTCTGTTCCTTATTTCTCTGTGTGTCAGATACAAGCCCCCACAAACTTGAAAGATCAACTACTAGAGATTTCTTTCTGTTCCTTATTTCTCTGTGTGTCTGATACAAGCCCCCACAAACTTGAAAGATCAACTACTAGAGATTTCTTTCTGTTCCTTATTTCTCTGTGTGTCAGATACAAGCCCCCACAAACTTGAAAGATCAACTACTAGAGATTTCTTTCTGTTCCTTATTTCTCTGTGTGTCAGATACAAGCCCCCACAAACTTGAAAGATCAACTACTAGAAAAATCGTCAACATTTTCTTGGCTGCTCCACAAAGGCTGGATCCATCCTAGGTCAGCTAAAGGTTCACTTGGTTTGAATTTGAAAAGGGAGATAACTGCACTGGTGTCTTGTTCAGTGTAACACATTTCAGTGAAACAACTGTTGAATTTGATAGACAACTCAACATAGGATTTATCAATCAGAAAATGACTTTTAACAGAGTAGAAAGAAGTAAATCTCTAAAGGAGCATATGAGATCTATGAAACAACTGCTACCATTGGACCAGATGTGTGGTGGCAACAAGCAGTAGACATTCTAGCACACAACTAGAGTTTGTTGTTGAGCTGTCATCATTGGCTTAGATTCTTCTACATGAGAACTCTTATTTGTACTATTATATTGTGTCATCCAAACAGTCCATAAGTCCAACCTTGCCAGATGGGGTCAGTGGTGTTGGGCACTGTATTTTTATGTTTTTTGTTTTGAATATTTTTTGTAATGGATCCAAGAGTAAATGGAGATTTCTTCTTTATATTCCAAGGTTCAACAAGACAGAAGGACACGACAGTCACTGGCTCCGCTGAGATTTGTGAGATGTCCGCTCTATTCTGGAACTAGCTCTCACTGACTGTCATCTCCTGTCTTATGCTAACATTTTTACGCTAAAATAAATCAAGCCTTCAGTGGAGGCTTGACCTGGCCCTGGAATGTGGACCTTTTCATGTGGACTATTTTTTGTAGATGTAGTGGCTGTAGATGTTCTTCACTAGATATAACAGACTGTCACTTTAAAATATCTCCATTGTACATGTTTGCTTTTATTTGCATTCTGTCAATACAGAAATGACGCACTAACAAGTAGAACAAATCTTTGTGCTTGAAAACAAACTCTGTCACAAATATTTATGCTCTGTGTGTTGGTGCACTGTTTCCAGTGCTCATTACTCATTGTCATCTCCACATCGAAGGTTGCCTACCATGGAGCTCCATTTGACTCTGTATCTTGTCTTGATGGGTCCATATTTTGATGTTATCAGTCCACTTTAGTCTTCATCTAGCTTCTACCTTTCCTTCTAAGATGACTTAGGAGGGTCTTGTGTTTCTTCGCAACATTGCTGTTGTCTTTTTTTAATTGTGTTAAGTAGTTTTTTTTTCATTGTACATCTCATGATACAAAGAGATAAGTTAGCTCCACGGATGTAATCTTGTGCCAGTTTCAGTTGTTGCATCCATACAATTGCCATATTTGCAGAAAACATTCCCTCAACACTGAATGGCAACAGAAAGGGAGATTGGATCGCAGAAACAAGAAATGCTGCTTTGGATGTTAGGTCATTAGTTTTGATTCAAGTGGTCAGCAAATTATTTAACACAATCTCAGTGCATTAACAGTAGTCCCCTAGGTGCTTGTCTCCCTTGTATGTAAAATATGGTTAAGCACACAGTAGTGGTTGAGGCAAGTCACACCTCACTTGCTATAGGCTCATCATCTTCAAGTTACAAGTCTTGTAACCTCATCTCAAATATGACATTCATCAAATATTACTGTTGTGTCTTGGTCTAATTGTGTCAATCATCAAGTAACTATTTGTTGTGTTCTCATCTATATATGACATTCATCAAATATTACTGTTGTGTCTTGGTCTAATTGTGTCAATCATCAAGTAACTATTTGTTGTGTTATCTATATATGACATTCATCAAATATTACTGTTGTGTTTTGGTCTAATTGTGTCGATCATCAAGTAACTGTTTGTTGTGTTCTCATCTATATATGACATTCATCAAATAAAACTTTCTTTTGTTCTTATCCAAACATAACATTTGTTATGTAATTTTCTTGTTATGAAAGTTTTCTTTTAGCATGCACTGAGTGGGCATAGTTTCATAAAATCTTTCAGCTTTGATCTCAGCATAGATTTGTTTAATTGCTAAAGTTTTGTTGAGCAGTGGCCATTTTAGCCTTATTTTTGAAACTTTTACCTGTTGAGGATTCTTAACATGCACATGGGACCTTCTGTGTTTTGTCATTATCTAGAGGGACTAGACATTGGATCTCACTGTCCAGAGACTGGGGAGGGCAAAGAAACCACAAGAAACATTTCCAGTGTCTCTAGCAGGGTTTGTACCCAGGACTTTCTTGTCCAGAGGCAGACAACTACTAACCTTAGTGGTCCAGTCGACTAACCAATAAGCTAATAAGGATACAGAACTATCTCAGTCCTAAAACACAATTGTAAATCTTCAATAGCTAGAAACTGATTCAATGAGCGGCTTTCCTGCACATTCAGACACAGAGCTTCTCCATAAAATGAAAGCTTTCGTACTATCTCCTTATTTTCTACATCACAAACCGTCATGTAAGCTTGCTAAGATTTTGACAGAAATGTGCAGCTAAAAGAAACAATTCCACAGCCTCAGAAATAGGCTAAAAAAGCCATAATGATAGCCAGGAGTTTATTTGATCTAACCATGACCAATGGGAGAAGCTGTGGGGTCATGGCCATGCTCAGCCGGTCTCAAGCTGGATGGAAGAGAATTAGCTGCAGGAGCTCAGGAGTTTTGGTTTAGTTCTTACTGGTGGTGGCATCACAGAACTTTAGGCAAACCTGGTTACCAAATACAAGATTTAAAAGTGTCTGCACACTAATGGTTCCAGTAGCTTGCTTGTTATGCACACACCTGGCCCATCCAACTTGTTCTATGTATTCCACATTGTTGCAGTCTCAAGATGGCATCTTCACTTTAGCCTTGTCAATTTCCAGCATGACTCACTGTGGCCTTTCTAGACATCATTCTTTTATACGTCCCTAGTACTTGAGGCCAATCTTTTAGCTTTGTTAGTTGTACCAACTCTCCACATGACCAAAACATTTATATTTGGTCATTTGGGAACTAGAATAACTTCCACATGACCAAAACATTTATATTTAGTCATTTGGGAACTAGAACAACTTCCACATGACCTAGACATTTATATTTAGTCATTTGGGAACTAGAACAACTTCCACATGACCTAGACATTTATATTTAGTCATTTGGGAACTAGAACAACTTCCACATGACCTAGACATTTATATTTAGTCATTTGGGAACTAGAACAACTTCCACATGACCTAGTCATTTGGGAACTAGAACAACTTCCACATGACCTATACATTTATATTTAGTCATTTGGGAACTAGGACAACTTCCACATGACCTAGACATTTATATTTAGTCATTTGGGAACTAGGACAACTTCCACATGACCTAGACATTTATATTTAGTCATTTGGGAACTTGGACAACTTCCACATGACCTAGACATTTATATTTAGTCATTTGGGAACTAGGACAACTTCCACATGACCAAGACATTTATATTTAGTCATTTGGGAACTAGAACAACTTCCACATGACCTAGACATTTATATTTAGTCATTTGGGAACTAGAACAACTTCCACATGACCTAGACATTTATATTTAGTCATTTGGGAACTAGAACAACTTCCACATGACCTAGTCATTTGGGAACTAGAACAACTTCCACATGACCTATACATTTATATTTAGTCATTTGGGAACTAGGACAACTTCCACATGACCTAGACATTTATATTTAGTCATTTGGGAACTAGGACAACTTCCACATGACCTAGACATTTATATTTAGTCATTTGGGAACTTGGACAACTTCCACATGACCTAGACATTTATATTTAGTCATTTGGGAACTAGGACAACTTCCACATGACCAAGACATTTATATTTAGTCATTTGGGAACTAGAACAACTTCCACATGACCTAGACATTTATATTTAGTCATTTGGGAACTAGGACAACTTCCACATGACCTAGACATTTATATTTAGTCATTTGGGAACTAGAACAACTTCCACATGACCTAGACATTTATATTTAGTCATTTGGGAACTAAGACAACTTCCACATGACCTAGACATTTATATTTAGTCATTTGGGAACTAAGACAACTTCCACATGACCTAGACATTTATATTTAGTCATTTGGGAACTAGAACAACTTCCACATGACCTAGACATTTATATTTAGTCATTTGGGAACTAGAACACTTCCACATGACCTAGACATTTATATTTAGTCATTTGGGAACTAGAACAACTTCCACATGACCAAAACATTTATATTTAGTCATTTGGGAACTAAGACAACTTCCACATCAGGAAAAGAAACATGGGAAAAAGGAATCACAGAAGATCTGGATAAAGAACAGGAAATCTTCAATAAAGAATGATGACACCTGGTTCAGAGATCTAAGACTGATGATATCTGGTTAAGAGAGTAAAGACAAATGACACCTGGCGAAGAGAACAAAGACTGATGACACCTGGTGAAGAGAACAAAGACTGATGACACCTGGTGAAGAGAACAAAGACTGATGACACCTGGTGAAGAGAACAAAGACAAATGACACCTGGTGAAGAGAACAAAGATTGATGACACCTGGTGAAGAGAACAAAGACAAATGACACCTGGTGAAGAGAGCAAAGACTGATGACACCTGGTGAAGAGAACAAAGACTGATGACACCTGGTGAAGAGAACAAAGACTGATGACACCTGGTGAAGAGAACAAAGACTGATGACACCTGGTGAAGAGAACAAAGACTGATGACACCTGGTGAAGAGAACAAAGACTGATGACACCTGGTGAAGAGAGCAAAGACAAATGACACCTGGTGAAGAGAACAAAGACTGATGACACCTGGTGAAGAGAGCAGACTAATGACACCTGGTGAAGAGAACAAAGACTGATGACACCTGGTGAAGAGAACAAAGACTGATGACACCTGGTGAAGAGAGCAAGGACTGATGACACCTGGTGAAGAGAACAAAGACTGATGACACCTGGTGAAGAGAGCAAGGACTGATGACACCTGGTGAAGAGAGCAGACTAATGACACCTGGTGAAGAGAACAAAGACTGATGACACCTGGTGAAGAGAGCAAGGACTGATATCTGGTGAAGAGAGCAGACTAATGACATCTGGTGAAGAGAGCAAAGACTGATGATATCTGGTGAAGAGAGCAAAGACTAATGACACCTGGTGAAGAAAGCAAAGACTGATGACACCTGGTGAAGAGAGAAAAGACTGATGACACCTGGTGAAGAGAACAAAGACTAATGACACCTGGTGAAGCGAACAAAAACTATTTACACCTGGTGAAGAGAGCAGACTGATGACACCTGGTGAAGAGAGCAAAGACTGATGACACCTGGTGAAGAGAGCAAAGACTGATGACACCTGGTGAAGAGAGCAAAGACAGTATTGACTGGAGAGTTCTAATAAATGAACTTTGCCTCCATGGCAAGACAAGAGATAAAACTTCTATTCTCAGCTGATTTCATAAATAAGGATATCAACAAGTAGAGAGTTTCTTAGAAAGTCAAGTTTATTTGAAAGTAACATGGAACAGTAACAATCATAACTGTGGTGAGTCAGGGTGTGGTAGGAGACACAAACAATCATAACTGTGGTGAGTCAGGGGTGTGGTAGCAGACACAAACAATCATAACTGTGGTGAGTCACGGGTGTGGTAGCAGACACAATCAAACATAATTGTGGTGAGTCACTGGTGTGGTAGCAGACACAATCAAACATAACTGTGGTGAGTCACTGGTGTGGTAGCAGACACAATCAAACATAATTGTGGTGAGTCACTGGTGTGGTAGCAGACACAATCAAACATAACTGTGGTGAGTCAGGGGTGTGGTAGGAGACACAATCAAACATAACTGGTGAGTCACGGGTGTGGTAGGAGACACAATCAAACATAACTGTGGTGAGTCACGGGTGCGGTAGGAGACACAATCAAACATAACTGTGGTGAGTCACGGGTGTGGTAGGAGACACAATCAAACATAACTGTGGTGAGTCACGGGTGTGGTAGGAGACACAATCAAACATAACTGTGGTGAGTCACGGGTGTGGTAGGAGACACAATCAAACATAACTGTGGTGAGTCACGGGTGTGGTAGGAGACACAATCAAACATAACTGTGGTGAGTCACGGGTGTGGTAGGAGACACAATCAAACATAACTGTGGTGAGTCACGGGTGTGGTAGGAGACAGTCATATTGTCAATAATCAACAAATAATGGTACTTGTGACATTTGATATTAGCACTCAGGTCTGGACTGGGATGGTCAAGAGGTTCGAATCCCAGCACAGGCAATAGGAATTGTTCTCTTTTAATCTGTGGCTTCAGCATGTCCTGGTCTCAATTGAGAGCCGATGTCTAGCCTCACTGATCAATGTGAAAGACACTTGTGTGCAGGAACAGTTAGTTCAAAGTCAAGGCCAACAATAGGGGCTACCTGGACAAAAATTGCTGAACTAGAAATCTACCTATGATGAAGACAGAACTAGATATCTACCTATACTGAAGACAGAACTAGATATCTACCTATACTGAAGACAGAACTAGATATCTACCTATACTGAAGACAGAACTAGATATCTACCCATACTGAAGACAGAACTAGATATCTACCCATACTGATGACAGAACTAGATATCTACCCATACTGAAGACAGAACTAGATATCTACCTATACTGAAGACAGAACTAGATATTTACCCATACTGAAGACAGAACTAGATATCTACCCATACTGAAGACAGAACTAGATATCTACCTATACTGAAGACAGAACTAGATATCTAGCTATGATGAAGACAGAACTAGATATCTACCTATACTGAAGACAGAACTAGATATCTACCTATACTGAAGACAGAACTAGATATCTACCTATACTGAAGACAGAACTAGATATCTACCTATACTGAAGACAGAACTAGATATCTACCTATACTGAAGACAGAACTAGATATCTACCCATACTGAAGACAGAACTAGATATCTACCTATACTGAAGACAGAACTAGATATCTACCCATACTGAAGACACAACTAGATATCTACCTATGATGAAGACAGAACTAGATATCTAGCCATACTGAAGACAGAACTAAATATCTACCTATACTGAAGACAGAACTAGATATCTACCTATACTGAAGACAGAACTAGATATCTACCTATACTGAAGACAGAACTAGATATCTACCTATACTGAAGACAGAACTAGATATCTACCTATACTGAAGACAGAACTAGATATCTACCCATACTGAAGACAGAACTAGATATCTACCAATACTGAAGACAGAACTAGATATCTACCCATACTGAAGACAGAACTAGATATCTACCAATACTGAAGACAGAACTAGATATCTACCTATACTGAAGACAGAACTAGATATTTACCCATACTGAAGACAGAACTAGATATCTACCCATACTGAAGACAGAACTAGATATCTACCCATACTGAAGACAGAACTAGATATCTAGCTATGATGAAGACAGAACTAGATATCTACCTATACTGAAGACAGAACTAGATATCTACCTATACTGAAGACAGAACTAGATATTTACCCATACTGAAGACAGAACTAGATATCTACCCATACTGAAGACAGAACTAGATGTCTACCTATACTGAAGACAGAACTAGATATCTAGCTATGATGAAGACAGAACTAGATATATACCTATACTGAAGACAGAACTAGATATCTACCTATACTGAAGACAGAACTAGATATCTACCTATACTGAAGACAGAACTAGATATCTACCTATACTGAAGACAGAACTAAATATCTACCTATACTGAAGACAGAACTAGATATCTACCTATGATGAAGACAGAACTAGATATCTACCTATACTGAAGACAGAACTAGATATCTACCTATGATGAAGACAGAACTAGATATCTACCTATACTGAAGACAGAACTAGATATCTACCTATACTGAAGACAGAACTAGATATCTACCTATACTGAAGACAGAACTAGATATCTACCTATACTGAAGACAGAACTAGATATCTACCTATGATGAAAACAGAACTAGATATCTACCTATACTGAAGACAGAACTAGATATCTACCTATACTGAAGACAGAACTAGATATCTACCTATACTGAAGACAGAACTAGATATCTACCCATACTGAAGACAGAACTAGATATCTACCTATAATGAAGACAGAACTAGATATCTACCCATACTGAAGACAGAACTAGATATCTACCTATGATGAAGGCAGAACTAGATATCTACCTATACTGAAGACAGAACTAGATATCTACCTATACTGAAGACAGAACTAGATATCTACCTATGATGAAAACAGAACTAGATATCTACCTATGATGAAGACAGAACTAGATATCTACCCATACTGAAGACAGAACTAGATATCTACCTATGCTGAAGACAGAACTAGATATCTACCTATAATGAAAACAGAACTAGATATCTACCTATACTGAAGACAGAACTAGATATCTACCTATACTGAAGACAGAACTAGATATCTACCTATACTGAAGACAGAACTAGATATCTACCTATACTGAAGACAGAACTAGATATCTACCTATACTGAAGACAGAACTAGATATCTACCTATGATGAAAACAGAACTAGATATCTACCTATGATGAAAACAGAACTAGATATCTACCTATACTGAAGACAGAACTAGATATCTACCTATGATGAAGACAGAACTAGATATCTACCTATACTGAAGACAGAACTAGATATCTACCTATACTGAAGACAGAACTAGATATCTACCCATACTGAAGACAGAACTAGATATCTACCCATACTGAAGACAGAACTAGATATCTACCTATACTGAAGACAGAACTAGATATCTACCTATACTGAAGACAGAACTAGATATCTACCTATACTGAAGACAGAACTAGATATCTACCTATACTGAAGACAGAACTAGATATCTACCTATACTGAAGACAGAACTAGATATCTACCTATACTGAAGACAGAACTAGATATCTACCCATACTGAAGACAGAACTAGATATCTACCTATGATGAAGACAGAACTAGATATCTACCTATACTGAAGACAGAACTAGATATCTACCTATGATGAAGACAGAACTAGATATCTACCTATACTGAAGACAGAACTAGATATCTACCTATACTGAAGACAGAACTAGATATCTACCCATACTGAAGACAGAACTAGATATCTACCTATACTGAAGACAGAACTAGATATCTACCTATACTGAAGACAGAACTAGATATCTACCTATGATGAAGACAGAACTAGATATCTACCTATACTGAAGACAGAACTAGATATCTACCTATACTGAAGACAGAACTAGATATCTACCTATACTGAAGACAGAACTAGATATCTACCTATGATGAAGACAGAACTAGATATCTACCTATGATGAAGACAGAACTAGATATCTACCTATACTGAAGACAGAACTAGATATCTACCTATACTGAAGACAGAACTAGATATCTACCTATGATGAAGACAGAACTAGATATCTACCTATGATGAAGACAGAACTAGATATCTACCTATACTGAAGACAGAACTAGATATCTACCTATGATGAAGACAGAACTAGATATCTACCTATACTGAAGACAGAACTAGATATCTACCTATACTGAAGACAGAACTAGATATCTACCCATACTGAAGACAGAACTAGATATCTACCCATACTGAAGACAGAACTAGATATCTACCTATACTGAAGACAGAACTAGATATCTACCTATACTGAAGACAGAACTAGATATCTACCTATACTGAAGACAGAACTAGATATCTACCTATACTGAAGACAGAACTAGATATCTACCTATACTGAAGACAGAACTAGATATCTACCTATACTGAAGACAGAACTAGATATCTACCCATACTGAAGACAGAACTAGATATCTACCTATGATGAAGACAGAACTAGATATCTACCTATACTGAAGACAGAACTAGATATCTACCTATGATGAAGACAGAACTAGATATCTACCTATACTGAAGACAGAACTAGATATCTACCTATACTGAAGACAGAACTAGATATCTACCCATACTGAAGACAGAACTAGATATCTACCTATACTGAAGACAGAACTAGATATCTACCTATACTGAAGACAGAACTAGATATCTACCTATGATGAAGACAGAACTAGATATCTACCTATACTGAAGACAGAACTAGATATCTACCTATACTGAAGACAGAACTAGATATCTACCTATACTGAAGACAGAACTAGATATCTACCTATGATGAAGACAGAACTAGATATCTACCTATGATGAAGACAGAACTAGATATCTACCTATACTGAAGACAGAACTAGATATCTACCTATACTGAAGACAGAACTAGATATCTACCTATGATGAAGACAGAACTAGATATCTACCTATGATGAAGACAGAACTAGATATCTACCTATACTGAAGACAGAACTAGATATCTACCTATGCTGAAGACAGAACTAGATATCTACCTATATGAAGACAGAACTAGATATCTACCTATACTGAAGACAGAACTAGATATCTACCTATACTGAAGACAGAACTAGATATCTACCTATACTGAAGACAGAACTAGATATCTACCTATACTGAAGACAGAACTAGATATCTACCTATACTGAAGACAGAACTAGATATCTACCTATATGAAGACAGAACTAGATATCTACCTATGATGAAGACAGAACTAGATATCTACCTATACTGAAGACAGAACTAGATATCTACCTATACTGAAGACAGAACTAGATATCTACCTATACTGAAGACAGAACTAGATATCTACCTATACTGAAGACAGAACTAGATATCTACCTATACTGAAGACAGAACTAGATATCTACCTATGATGAAGACAGAACTAGATATCTACCTATACTGAAGACAGAACTAGATATCTACCTATACTGAAGACAGAACTAGATATCTACCTATACTGAAGACAGAACTAGATATCTACCTATACTGAAGACAGAACTAGATATCTACCCATACTGAAGACAGAACTAGATATCTACCTATACTGAAGACAGAACTAGATATCTACCTATACTGAAGACAGAACTAGATATCTACCTATGATGAAGACAGAACTAGATATCTACCTATACTGAAGACAGAACTAGATATCTACCTATACTGAAGACAGAACTAGATATCTACCTATACTGAAGACAGAACTAGATATCTACCTATGATGAAGACAGAACTAGATATCTACCTATGATGAAGACAGAACTAGATATCTACCTATACTGAAGACAGAACTAGATATCTACCTATACTGAAGACAGAACTAGATATCTACCTATGATGAAGACAGAACTAGATATCTACCTATGATGAAGACAGAACTAGATATCTACCTATACTGAAGACAGAACTAGATATCTACCTATGATGAAGACAGAACTAGATATCTACCTATACTGAAGACAGAACTAGATATCTACCTATACTGAAGACAGAACTAGATATCTACCTATACTGAAGACAGAACTAGATATCTACCCATACTGAAGACAGAACTAGATATCTACCTATACTGAAGACAGAACTAGATATCTACCTATACTGAAGACAGAACTAGATATCTACCTATACTGAAGACAGAACTAGATATCTACCTATACTGAAGACAGAACTAGATATCTACCTATACTGAAGACAGAACTAGATATCTACCTATACTGAAGACAGAACTAGATATCTACCTATACTGAAGACAGAACTAGATATCTACCTATATGAAGACAGAACTAGATATCTACCTATACTGAAGACAGAACTAGATATCTACCTATGATGAAGACAGAACTAGATATCTACCTATACTGAAGACAGAACTAGATATCTACCTATACTGAAGACAGAACTAGATATCTACCTATACTGAAGACAGAACTAGATATCTACCTATACTGAAGACAGAACTAGATATCTACCTATACTGAAGACAGAACTAGATATCTACCTATATGAAGACAGAACTAGATATCTACCTATACTGAAGACAGAACTAGATATCTACCTATACTGAAGACAGAACTAGATATCTACCTATACTGAAGACAGAACTAGATATCTACCTATGATGAAGACAGAACTAGATATCTACCTATGATGAAGACAGAACTAGATATCTACCTATACTGAAGACAGAACTAGATATCTACCTATACTGAAGACAGAACTAGATATCTACCTATGATGAAGACAGAACTAGATATCTACCTATATGAAGACAGAACTAGATATCTACCTATACTGAAGACAGAACTAGATATCTACCTATACTGAAGACAGAACTAGATATCTACCTATACTGAAGACAGAACTAGATATCTACCTATACTGAAGACAGAACTAGATATCTACCTATACTGAAGACAGAACTAGATATCTACCTATACTGAAGACAGAACTAGATATCTACCTATACTGAAGACAGAACTAGATATCTACCTATACTGAAGACAGAACTAGATATCTACCTATGATGAAGACAGAACTAGATATCTACCTATATGAAGACAGAACTAGATATCTACCTATACTGAAGACAGAACTAGATATCTACCTATGATGAAGACAGAACTAGATATCTACCTATACTGAAGACAGAACTAGATATCTACCTATACTGAAGACAGAACTAGATATCTACCTATACTGAAGACAGAACTAGATATCTACCTATACTGAAGACAGAACTAGATATCTACCTATACTGAAGACAGAACTAGATATCTACCTATACTGAAGACAGAACTAGATATCTACCTATACTGAAGACAGAACTAGATATCTACCTATACTGAAGACAGAACTAGATATCTACCTATACTGAAGACAGAACTAGATATCTACCTATACTGAAGACAGAACTAGATATCTACCTATACTGAAGACAGAACTAGATATCTACCTATGATGAAGACAGAACTAGATATCTACCTATACTGAAGACAGAACTAGATATCTACCTATACTGAAGACAGAACTAGATATCTACCTATACTGAAGACAGAACTAGATATCTACCTATACTGAAGACAGAACTAGATATCTACCTATACTGAAGACAGAACTAGATATCTACCTATACTGAAGACAGAACTAGATATCTACCTATACTGAAGACAGAACTAGATATCTACCTATACTGAAGACAGAACTAGATATCTACCTATACTGAAGACAGAACTAGATATCTACCTATACTGAAGACAGAACTAGATATCTACCTATGATGAAGACAGAACTAGATATCTACCTATGATGAAGACAGAACTAGATATCTACCTATACTGAAGACAGAACTAGATATCTACCTATACTGAAGACAGAACTAGATATCTACCTATGATGAAGACAGAACTAGATATCTACCTATACTGAAGACAGAACTAGATATCTACCTATGATGAAGACAGAACTAGATATCTACCTATGATGAAGACAGAACTAGATATCTACCTATACTGAAGACAGAACTAGATATCTACCTATGATGAAGACAGAACTAGATATCTACCTATACTGAAGACAGAACTAGATATCTACCTATACTGAAGACAGAACTAGATATCTACCTATACTGAAGACAGAACTAGATATCTACCTATACTGAAGACAGAACTAGATATCTACCTATACTGAAGACAGAACTAGATATCTACCTATACTGAAGACAGAACTAGATATCTACCTATACTGAAGACAGAACTAGATATCTACCTATACTGAAGACAGAACTAGATATCTACCTATACTGAAGACAGAACTAGATATCTACCTATACTGAAGACAGAACTAGATATCTACCTATGATGAAGACAGAACTAGATATCTACCTATACTGAAGACAGAACTAGATATCTACCTATGATGAAGACAGAACTAGATATCTACCTATACTGAAGACAGAACTAGATATCTACCTATACTGAAGACAGAACTAGATATCTACCTATACTGAAGACAGAACTAGATATCTACCTATACTGAAGACAGAACTAGATATCTACCTATACTGAAGACAGAACTAGATATCTACCTATATGAAGACAGAACTAGATATCTACCTATACTGAAGACAGAACTAGATATCTACCTATACTGAAGACAGAACTAGATATCTACCTATACTGAAGACAGAACTAGATATCTACCTATACTGAAGACAGAACTAGATATCTACCTATACTGAAGACAGAACTAGATATCTACCTATATGAAGACAGAACTAGATATCTACCTATACTGAAGACAGAACTAGATATCTACCTATATGAAGACAGAACTAGATATCTACCTATACTGAAGACAGAACTAGATATCTACCTATACTGAAGACAGAACTAGATATCTACCTATATGAAGACAGAACTAGATATCTACCTATACTGAAGACAGAACTAGATATCTACCTATACTGAAGACAGAACTAGATATCTACCTATGATGAAGACAGAACTAGATATCTACCTATACTGAAGACAGAACTAGATATCTACCTATGATGAAGACAGAACTAGATATCTACCTATATGAAGACAGAACTAGATATCTACCTATACTGAAGACAGAACTAGATATCTACCTATACTGAAGACAGAACTAGATATCTACCTATACTGAAGACAGAACTAGATATCTACCTATACTGAAGACAGAACTAGATATCTACCTATACTGAAGACAGAACTAGATATCTACCTATACTGAAGACAGAACTAGATATCTACCTATACTGAAGACAGAACTAGATATCTACCTATACTGAAGACAGAACTAGATATCTACCTATACTGAAGACAGAACTAGATATCTACCTATACTGAAGACAGAACTAGATATCTACCTATACTGAAGACAGAACTAGATATCTACCTATGATGAAGACAGAACTAGATATCTACCTATACTGAAGACAGAACTAGATATCTACCTATATGAAGACAGAACTAGATATCTACCTATACTGAAGACAGAACTAGATATCTACCTATACTGAAGACAGAACTAGATATCTACCTATACTGAAGACAGAACTAGATATCTACCTATACTGAAGACAGAACTAGATATCTACCTATATGAAGACAGAACTAGATATCTACCTATACTGAAGACAGAACTAGATATCTACCTATACTGAAGACAGAACTAGATATCTACCTATACTGAAGACAGAACTAGATATCTACCTATACTGAAGACAGAACTAGATATCTACCTATACTGAAGACAGAACTAGATATCTACCTATACTGAAGACAGAACTAGATATCTACCTATGATGAAGACAGAACTAGATATCTACCTATACTGAAGACAGAACTAGATATCTACCTATACTGAAGACAGAACTAGATATCTACCTATACTGAAGACAGAACTAGATATCTACCTATACTGAAGACAGAACTAGATATCTACCTATACTGAAGACAGAACTAGATATCTACCTATACTGAAGACAGAACTAGATATCTACCTATACTGAAGACAGAACTAGATATCTACCTATACTGAAGACAGAACTAGATATCTACCTATACTGAAGACAGAACTAGATATCTACCTATACTGAAGACAGAACTAGATATCTACCTATACTGAAGACAGAACTAGATATCTACCTATACTGAAGACAGAACTAGATATCTACCTATATGAAGACAGAACTAGATATCTACCTATATGAAGACAGAACTAGATATCTACCTATACTGAAGACAGAACTAGATATCTACCTATGATGAAGACAGAACTAGATATCTACCTATACTGAAGACAGAACTAGATATCTACCTATACTGAAGACAGAACTAGATATCTACCTATACTGAAGACAGAACTAGATATCTACCTATACTGAAGACAGAACTAGATATCTACCTATACTGAAGACAGAACTAGATATCTACCTATGATGAAGACAGAACTAGATATCTACCTATACTGAAGACAGAACTAGATATCTACCTATACTGAAGACAGAACTAGATATCTACCTATACTGAAGACAGAACTAGATATCTACCTATACTGAAGACAGAACTAGATATCTACCTATACTGAAGACAGAACTAGATATCTACCTATACTGAAGACAGAACTAGATATCTACCTATACTGAAGACAGAACTAGATATCTACCTATGATGAAGACAGAACTAGATATCTACCTATACTGAAGACAGAACTAGATATCTACCTATACTGAAGACAGAACTAGATATCTACCTATACTGAAGACAGAACTAGATATCTACCTATACTGAAGACAGAACTAGATATCTACCTATATGAAGACAGAACTAGATATCTACCTATACTGAAGACAGAACTAGATATCTACCTATACTGAAGACAGAACTAGATATCTACCTATACTGAAGACAGAACTAGATATCTACCTATACTGAAGACAGAACTAGATATCTACCTATACTGAAGACAGAACTAGATATCTACCTATACTGAAGACAGAACTAGATATCTACCTATGATGAAGACAGAACTAGATATCTACCTATACTGAAGACAGAACTAGATATCTACCTATACTGAAGACAGAACTAGATATCTACCTATGATGAAGACAGAACTAGATATCTACCTATACTGAAGACAGAACTAGATATCTACCTATACTGAAGACAGAACTAGATATCTACCTATACTGAAGACAGAACTAGATATCTACCTATACTGAAGACAGAACTAGATATCTACCTATACTGAAGACAGAACTAGATATCTACCTATACTGAAGACAGAACTAGATATCTACCTATACTGAAGACAGAACTAGATATCTACCTATACTGAAGACAGAACTAGATATCTACCTATACTGAAGACAGAACTAGATATCTACCTATACTGAAGACAGAACTAGATATCTACCTATGATGAAGACAGAACTAGATATCTACCTATACTGAAGACAGAACTAGATATCTACCTATACTGAAGACAGAACTAGATATCTACCTATACTGAAGACAGAACTAGATATCTACCTATACTGAAGACAGAACTAGATATCTACCTATACTGAAGACAGAACTAGATATCTACCTATACTGAAGACAGAACTAGATATCTACCTATACTGAAGACAGAACTAGATATCTACCTATACTGAAGACAGAACTAGATATCTACCTATACTGAAGACAGAACTAGATATCTACCTATACTGAAGACAGAACTAGATATCTACCTATACTGAAGACAGAACTAGATATCTACCTATACTGAAGACAGAACTAGATATCTACCTATACTGAAGACAGAACTAGATATCTACCTATACTGAAGACAGAACTAGATATCTACCTATACTGAAGACAGAACTAGATATCTACCTATACTGAAGACAGAACTAGATATCTACCTATACTGAAGACAGAACTAGATATCTACCTATACTGAAGACAGAACTAGATATCTACCTATACTGAAGACAGAACTAGATATCTACCTATACTGAAGACAGAACTAGATATCTACCTATACTGAAGACAGAACTAGATATCTACCTATACTGAAGACAGAACTAGATATCTACCTATACTGAAGACAGAACTAGATATCTACCTATACTGAAGACAGAACTAGATATCTACCTATACTGAAGACAGAACTAGATATCTACCTATACTGAAGACAGAACTAGATATCTACCTATACTGAAGACAGAACTAGATATCTACCTATACTGAAGACAGAACTAGATATCTACCTATACTGAAGACAGAACTAGATATCTACCTATACTGAAGACAGAACTAGATATCTACCTACTGAAGACAGAACTAGATATCTACCTATACTGAAGACAGAACTAGATATCTACCTATACTGAAGACAGAACTAGATATCTACCTATACTGAAGACAGAACTAGATATCTACCTATACTGAAGACAGAACTAGATATCTACCTATACTGAAGACAGAACTAGATATCTACCTATACTGAAGACAGAACTAGATATCTACCTATACTGAAGACAGAACTAGATATCTACCTATACTGAAGACAGAACTAGATATCTACCTATACTGAAGACAGAACTAGATATCTACCTATACTGAAGACAGAACTAGATATCTACCTATACTGAAGACAGAACTAGATATCTACCTATACTGAAGACAGAACTAGATATCTACCTATACTGAAGACAGAACTAGATATCTACCTATACTGAAGACAGAACTAGATATCTACCTATACTGAAGACAGAACTAGATATCTACCTATATGAAGACAGAACTAGATATCTACCTATACTGAAGACAGAACTAGATATCTACCTATACTGAAGACAGAACTAGATATCTACCTATACTGAAGACAGAACTAGATATCTACCTATACTGAAGACAGAACTAGATATCTACCTATACTGAAGACAGAACTAGATATCTACCTATACTGAAGACAGAACTAGATATCTACCTATACTGAAGACAGAACTAGATATCTACCTATACTGAAGACAGAACTAGATATCTACCTATACTGAAGACAGAACTAGATATCTACCTATACTGAAGACAGAACTAGATATCTACCTATACTGAAGACAGAACTAGATATCTACCTATACTGAAGACAGAACTAGATATCTACCTATACTGAAGACAGAACTAGATATCTACCTATACTGAAGACAGAACTAGATATCTACCTATACTGAAGACAGAACTAGATATCTACCTATACTGAAGACAGAACTAGATATCTACCTATACTGAAGACAGAACTAGATATCTACCTATACTGAAGACAGAACTAGATATCTACCTATACTGAAGACAGAACTAGATATCTACCTATACTGAAGACAGAACTAGATATCTACCTATACTGAAGACAGAACTAGATATCTACCTATACTGAAGACAGAACTAGATATCTACCTATACTGAAGACAGAACTAGATATCTACCTATACTGAAGACAGAACTAGATATCTACCTATACTGAAGACAGAACTAGATATCTACCTATACTGAAGACAGAACTAGATATCTACCTATACTGAAGACAGAACTAGATATCTACCTATACTGAAGACAGAACTAGATATCTACCTATACTGAAGACAGAACTAGATATCTACCTATACTGAAGACAGAACTAGATATCTACCTATACTGAAGACAGAACTAGATATCTACCTATACTGAAGACAGAACTAGATATCTACCTATACTGAAGACAGAACTAGATATCTACCTATACTGAAGACAGAACTAGATATCTACCTATACTGAAGACAGAACTAGATATCTACCTATACTGAAGACAGAACTAGATATCTACCTATACTGAAGACAGAACTAGATATCTACCTATACTGAAGACAGAACTAGATATCTACCTATACTGAAGACAGAACTAGATATCTACCTATACTGAAGACAGAACTAGATATCTACCTATACTGAAGACAGAACTAGATATCTACCTATACTGAAGACAGAACTAGATATCTACCTATATGAAGACAGAACTAGATATCTACCTATACTGAAGACAGAACTAGATATCTACCTATACTGAAGACAGAACTAGATATCTACCTATACTGAAGACAGAACTAGATATCTACCTATACTGAAGACAGAACTAGATATCTACCTATACTGAAGACAGAACTAGATATCTACCTATACTGAAGACAGAACTAGATATCTACCTATACTGAAGACAGAACTAGATATCTACCTATACTGAAGACAGAACTAGATATCTACCTATACTGAAGACAGAACTAGATATCTACCTATACTGAAGACAGAACTAGATATCTACCTATACTGAAGACAGAACTAGATATCTACCTATACTGAAGACAGAACTAGATATCTACCTATACTGAAGACAGAACTAGATATCTACCTATACTGAAGACAGAACTAGATATCTACCTATACTGAAGACAGAACTAGATATCTACCTATACTGAAGACAGAACTAGATATCTACCTATACTGAAGACAGAACTAGATATCTACCTATACTGAAGACAGAACTAGATATCTACCTATACTGAAGACAGAACTAGATATCTACCTATACTGAAGACAGAACTAGATATCTACCTATACTGAAGACAGAACTAGATATCTACCTATACTGAAGACAGAACTAGATATCTACCTATACTGAAGACAGAACTAGATATCTACCTATACTGAAGACAGAACTAGATATCTACCTATACTGAAGACAGAACTAGATATCTACCTATACTGAAGACAGAACTAGATATCTACCTATACTGAAGACAGAACTAGATATCTACCTATACTGAAGACAGAACTAGATATCTACCTATACTGAAGACAGAACTAGATATCTACCTATACTGAAGACAGAACTAGATATCTACCTATACTGAAGACAGAACTAGATATCTACCTATACTGAAGACAGAACTAGATATCTACCTATACTGAAGACAGAACTAGATATCTACCTATACTGAAGACAGAACTAGATATCTACCTATACTGAAGACAGAACTAGATATCTACCTATACTGAAGACAGAACTAGATATCTACCTATACTGAAGACAGAACTAGATATCTACCTATACTGAAGACAGAACTAGATATCTACCTATACTGAAGACAGAACTAGATATCTACCTATACTGAAGACAGAACTAGATATCTACCTATACTGAAGACAGAACTAGATATCTACCTATACTGAAGACAGAACTAGATATCTACCTATACTGAAGACAGAACTAGATATCTACCTATACTGAAGACAGAACTAGATATCTACCTATACTGAAGACAGAACTAGATATCTACCTATACTGAAGACAGAACTAGATATCTACCTATACTGAAGACAGAACTAGATATCTACCTATACTGAAGACAGAACTAGATATCTACCTATACTGAAGACAGAACTAGATATCTACCTATACTGAAGACAGAACTAGATATCTACCTATACTGAAGACAGAACTAGATATCTACCTATACTGAAGACAGAACTAGATATCTACCTATACTGAAGACAGAACTAGATATCTACCTATACTGAAGACAGAACTAGATATCTACCTATACTGAAGACAGAACTAGATATCTACCTATACTGAAGACAGAACTAGATATCTACCTATACTGAAGACAGAACTAGATATCTACCTATACTGAAGACAGAACTAGATATCTACCTATACTGAAGACAGAACTAGATATCTACCTATACTGAAGACAGAACTAGATATCTACCTATACTGAAGACAGAACTAGATATCTACCTATACTGAAGACAGAACTAGATATCTACCTATACTGAAGACAGAACTAGATATCTACCTATACTGAAGACAGAACTAGATATCTACCTATACTGAAGACAGAACTAGATATCTACCTATACTGAAGACAGAACTAGATATCTACCTATACTGAAGACAGAACTAGATATCTACCTATACTGAAGACAGAACTAGATATCTACCTATACTGAAGACAGAACTAGATATCTACCTATACTGAAGACAGAACTAGATATCTACCTATACTGAAGACAGAACTAGATATCTACCTATACTGAAGACAGAACTAGATATCTACCTATACTGAAGACAGAACTAGATATCTACCTATACTGAAGACAGAACTAGATATCTACCTATACTGAAGACAGAACTAGATATCTACCTATACTGAAGACAGAACTAGATATCTACCTATACTGAAGACAGAACTAGATATCTACCTATACTGAAGACAGAACTAGATATCTACCTATACTGAAGACAGAACTAGATATCTACCTATACTGAAGACAGAACTAGATATCTACCTATACTGAAGACAGAACTAGATATCTACCTATACTGAAGACAGAACTAGATATCTACCTATACTGAAGACAGAACTAGATATCTACCTATACTGAAGACAGAACTAGATATCTACCTATACTGAAGACAGAACTAGATATCTACCTATACTGAAGACAGAACTAGATATCTACCTATACTGAAGACAGAACTAGATATCTACCTATACTGAAGACAGAACTAGATATCTACCTATACTGAAGACAGAACTAGATATCTACCTATACTGAAGACAGAACTAGATATCTACCTATACTGAAGACAGAACTAGATATCTACCTATACTGAAGACAGAACTAGATATCTACCTATACTGAAGACAGAACTAGATATCTACCTATACTGAAGACAGAACTAGATATCTACCTATACTGAAGACAGAACTAGATATCTACCTATACTGAAGACAGAACTAGATATCTACCTATACTGAAGACAGAACTAGATATCTACCTATACTGAAGACAGAACTAGATATCTACCTATACTGAAGACAGAACTAGATATCTACCTATACTGAAGACAGAACTAGATATCTACCTATACTGAAGACAGAACTAGATATCTACCTATACTGAAGACAGAACTAGATATCTACCTATACTGAAGACAGAACTAGATATCTACCTATACTGAAGACAGAACTAGATATCTACCTATACTGAAGACAGAACTAGATATCTACCTATACTGAAGACAGAACTAGATATCTACCTATACTGAAGACAGAACTAGATATCTACCTATACTGAAGACAGAACTAGATATCTACCTATACTGAAGACAGAACTAGATATCTACCTATACTGAAGACAGAACTAGATATCTACCTATACTGAAGACAGAACTAGATATCTACCTATATGAAGACAGAACTAGATATCTACCTATACTGAAGACAGAACTAGATATCTACCTATACTGAAGACAGAACTAGATATCTACCTATACTGAAGACAGAACTAGATATCTACCTATACTGAAGACAGAACTAGATATCTACCTATACTGAAGACAGAACTAGATATCTACCTATACTGAAGACAGAACTAGATATCTACCTATACTGAAGACAGAACTAGATATCTACCTATACTGAAGACAGAACTAGATATCTACCTATACTGAAGACAGAACTAGATATCTACCTATACTGAAGACAGAACTAGATATCTACCTATACTGAAGACAGAACTAGATATCTACCTATACTGAAGACAGAACTAGATATCTACCTATACTGAAGACAGAACTAGATATCTACCTATACTGAAGACAGAACTAGATATCTACCTATACTGAAGACAGAACTAGATATCTACCTATACTGAAGACAGAACTAGATATCTACCTATACTGAAGACAGAACTAGATATCTACCTATACTGAAGACAGAACTAGATATCTACCTATACTGAAGACAGAACTAGATATCTACCTATACTGAAGACAGAACTAGATATCTACCTATACTGAAGACAGAACTAGATATCTACCTATACTGAAGACAGAACTAGATATCTACCTATACTGAAGACAGAACTAGATATCTACCTATACTGAAGACAGAACTAGATATCTACCTATATGAAGACAGAACTAGATATCTACCTATACTGAAGACAGAACTAGATATCTACCTATACTGAAGACAGAACTAGATATCTACCTATACTGAAGACAGAACTAGATATCTACCTATACTGAAGACAGAACTAGATATCTACCTATACTGAAGACAGAACTAGATATCTACCTATACTGAAGACAGAACTAGATATCTACCTATACTGAAGACAGAACTAGATATCTACCTATACTGAAGACAGAACTAGATATCTACCTATACTGAAGACAGAACTAGATATCTACCTATACTGAAGACAGAACTAGATATCTACCTATACTGAAGACAGAACTAGATATCTACCTATACTGAAGACAGAACTAGATATCTACCTATACTGAAGACAGAACTAGATATCTACCTATACTGAAGACAGAACTAGATATCTACCTATACTGAAGACAGAACTAGATATCTACCTATACTGAAGACAGAACTAGATATCTACCTATACTGAAGACAGAACTAGATATCTACCTATACTGAAGACAGAACTAGATATCTACCTATACTGAAGACAGAACTAGATATCTACCTATACTGAAGACAGAACTAGATATCTACCTATACTGAAGACAGAACTAGATATCTACCTATACTGAAGACAGAACTAGATATCTACCTATACTGAAGACAGAACTAGATATCTACCTATACTGAAGACAGAACTAGATATCTACCTATACTGAAGACAGAACTAGATATCTACCTATACTGAAGACAGAACTAGATATCTACCTATACTGAAGACAGAACTAGATATCTACCTATACTGAAGACAGAACTAGATATCTACCTATACTGAAGACAGAACTAGATATCTACCTATACTGAAGACAGAACTAGATATCTACCTATACTGAAGACAGAACTAGATATCTACCTATACTGAAGACAGAACTAGATATCTACCTATACTGAAGACAGAACTAGATATCTACCTATACTGAAGACAGAACTAGATATCTACCTATACTGAAGACAGAACTAGATATCTACCTATACTGAAGACAGAACTAGATATCTACCTATACTGAAGACAGAACTAGATATCTACCTATACTGAAGACAGAACTAGATATCTACCTATACTGAAGACAGAACTAGATATCTACCTATACTGAAGACAGAACTAGATATCTACCTATACTGAAGACAGAACTAGATATCTACCTATACTGAAGACAGAACTAGATATCTACCTATACTGAAGACAGAACTAGATATCTACCTATACTGAAGACAGAACTAGATATCTACCTATACTGAAGACAGAACTAGATATCTACCTATACTGAAGACAGAACTAGATATCTACCTATACTGAAGACAGAACTAGATATCTACCTATACTGAAGACAGAACTAGATATCTACCTATACTGAAGACAGAACTAGATATCTACCTATACTGAAGACAGAACTAGATATCTACCTATACTGAAGACAGAACTAGATATCTACCTATACTGAAGACAGAACTAGATATCTACCTATACTGAAGACAGAACTAGATATCTACCTATACTGAAGACAGAACTAGATATCTACCTATACTGAAGACAGAACTAGATATCTACCTATACTGAAGACAGAACTAGATATCTACCTATACTGAAGACAGAACTAGATATCTACCTATACTGAAGACAGAACTAGATATCTACCTATACTGAAGACAGAACTAGATATCTACCTATACTGAAGACAGAACTAGATATCTACCTATACTGAAGACAGAACTAGATATCTACCTATACTGAAGACAGAACTAGATATCTACCTATACTGAAGACAGAACTAGATATCTACCTATACTGAAGACAGAACTAGATATCTACCTATACTGAAGACAGAACTAGATATCTACCTATACTGAAGACAGAACTAGATATCTACCTATACTGAAGACAGAACTAGATATCTACCTATACTGAAGACAGAACTAGATATCTACCTATACTGAAGACAGAACTAGATATCTACCTATACTGAAGACAGAACTAGATATCTACCTATACTGAAGACAGAACTAGATATCTACCTATACTGAAGACAGAACTAGATATCTACCTATACTGAAGACAGAACTAGATATCTACCTATACTGAAGACAGAACTAGATATCTACCTATACTGAAGACAGAACTAGATATCTACCTATACTGAAGACAGAACTAGATATCTACCTATACTGAAGACAGAACTAGATATCTACCTATACTGAAGACAGAACTAGATATCTACCTATACTGAAGACAGAACTAGATATCTACCTATACTGAAGACAGAACTAGATATCTACCTATACTGAAGACAGAACTAGATATCTACCTATACTGAAGACAGAACTAGATATCTACCTATACTGAAGACAGAACTAGATATCTACCTATACTGAAGACAGAACTAGATATCTACCTATACTGAAGACAGAACTAGATATCTACCTATACTGAAGACAGAACTAGATATCTACCTATACTGAAGACAGAACTAGATATCTACCTATACTGAAGACAGAACTAGATATCTACCTATACTGAAGACAGAACTAGATATCTACCTATACTGAAGACAGAACTAGATATCTACCTATACTGAAGACAGAACTAGATATCTACCTATACTGAAGACAGAACTAGATATCTACCTATACTGAAGACAGAACTAGATATCTACCTATACTGAAGACAGAACTAGATATCTACCTATACTGAAGACAGAACTAGATATCTACCTATACTGAAGACAGAACTAGATATCTACCTATACTGAAGACAGAACTAGATATCTACCTATACTGAAGACAGAACTAGATATCTACCTATACTGAAGACAGAACTAGATATCTACCTATACTGAAGACAGAACTAGATATCTACCTATACTGAAGACAGAACTAGATATCTACCTATACTGAAGACAGAACTAGATATCTACCTATACTGAAGACAGAACTAGATATCTACCTATACTGAAGACAGAACTAGATATCTACCTATACTGAAGACAGAACTAGATATCTACCTATACTGAAGACAGAACTAGATATCTACCTATACTGAAGACAGAACTAGATATCTACCTATACTGAAGACAGAACTAGATATCTACCTATACTGAAGACAGAACTAGATATCTACCTATACTGAAGACAGAACTAGATATCTACCTATACTGAAGACAGAACTAGATATCTACCTATACTGAAGACAGAACTAGATATCTACCTATACTGAAGACAGAACTAGATATCTACCTATACTGAAGACAGAACTAGATATCTACCTATACTGAAGACAGAACTAGATATCTACCTATACTGAAGACAGAACTAGATATCTACCTATACTGAAGACAGAACTAGATATCTACCTATACTGAAGACAGAACTAGATATCTACCTATACTGAAGACAGAACTAGATATCTACCTATACTGAAGACAGAACTAGATATCTACCTATACTGAAGACAGAACTAGATATCTACCTATACTGAAGACAGAACTAGATATCTACCTATACTGAAGACAGAACTAGATATCTACCTATACTGAAGACAGAACTAGATATCTACCTATACTGAAGACAGAACTAGATATCTACCTATACTGAAGACAGAACTAGATATCTACCTATACTGAAGACAGAACTAGATATCTACCTATACTGAAGACAGAACTAGATATCTACCTATACTGAAGACAGAACTAGATATCTACCTATACTGAAGACAGAACTAGATATCTACCTATACTGAAGACAGAACTAGATATCTACCTATACTGAAGACAGAACTAGATATCTACCTATACTGAAGACAGAACTAGATATCTACCTATACTGAAGACAGAACTAGATATCTACCTATACTGAAGACAGAACTAGATATCTACCTATACTGAAGACAGAACTAGATATCTACCTATACTGAAGACAGAACTAGATATCTACCTATACTGAAGACAGAACTAGATATCTACCTATACTGAAGACAGAACTAGATATCTACCTATACTGAAGACAGAACTAGATATCTACCTATACTGAAGACAGAACTAGATATCTACCTATACTGAAGACAGAACTAGATATCTACCTATACTGAAGACAGAACTAGATATCTACCTATACTGAAGACAGAACTAGATATCTACCTATACTGAAGACAGAACTAGATATCTACCTATACTGAAGACAGAACTAGATATCTACCTATACTGAAGACAGAACTAGATATCTACCTATACTGAAGACAGAACTAGATATCTACCTATACTGAAGACAGAACTAGATATCTACCTATACTGAAGACAGAACTAGATATCTACCTATACTGAAGACAGAACTAGATATCTACCTATACTGAAGACAGAACTAGATATCTACCTATACTGAAGACAGAACTAGATATCTACCTATACTGAAGACAGAACTAGATATCTACCTATACTGAAGACAGAACTAGATATCTACCTATACTGAAGACAGAACTAGATATCTACCTATACTGAAGACAGAACTAGATATCTACCTATACTGAAGACAGAACTAGATATCTACCTATACTGAAGACAGAACTAGATATCTACCTATACTGAAGACAGAACTAGATATCTACCTATACTGAAGACAGAACTAGATATCTACCTATACTGAAGACAGAACTAGATATCTACCTATACTGAAGACAGAACTAGATATCTACCTATACTGAAGACAGAACTAGATATCTACCTATACTGAAGACAGAACTAGATATCTACCTATACTGAAGACAGAACTAGATATCTACCTATACTGAAGACAGAACTAGATATCTACCTATACTGAAGACAGAACTAGATATCTACCTATACTGAAGACAGAACTAGATATCTACCTATACTGAAGACAGAACTAGATATCTACCTATACTGAAGACAGAACTAGATATCTACCTATACTGAAGACAGAACTAGATATCTACCTATACTGAAGACAGAACTAGATATCTACCTATACTGAAGACAGAACTAGATATCTACCTATACTGAAGACAGAACTAGATATCTACCTATACTGAAGACAGAACTAGATATCTACCTATACTGAAGACAGAACTAGATATCTACCTATACTGAAGACAGAACTAGATATCTACCTATACTGAAGACAGAACTAGATATCTACCTATACTGAAGACAGAACTAGATATCTACCTATACTGAAGACAGAACTAGATATCTACCTATACTGAAGACAGAACTAGATATCTACCTATACTGAAGACAGAACTAGATATCTACCTATACTGAAGACAGAACTAGATATCTACCTATACTGAAGACAGAACTAGATATCTACCTATACTGAAGACAGAACTAGATATCTACCTATACTGAAGACAGAACTAGATATCTACCTATACTGAAGACAGAACTAGATATCTACCTATACTGAAGACAGAACTAGATATCTACCTATACTGAAGACAGAACTAGATATCTACCTATACTGAAGACAGAACTAGATATCTACCTATACTGAAGACAGAACTAGATATCTACCTATACTGAAGACAGAACTAGATATCTACCTATACTGAAGACAGAACTAGATATCTACCTATACTGAAGACAGAACTAGATATCTACCTATACTGAAGACAGAACTAGATATCTACCTATACTGAAGACAGAACTAGATATCTACCTATACTGAAGACAGAACTAGATATCTACCTATACTGAAGACAGAACTAGATATCTACCTATACTGAAGACAGAACTAGATATCTACCTATACTGAAGACAGAACTAGATATCTACCTATACTGAAGACAGAACTAGATATCTACCTATACTGAAGACAGAACTAGATATCTACCTATACTGAAGACAGAACTAGATATCTACCTATACTGAAGACAGAACTAGATATCTACCTATACTGAAGACAGAACTAGATATCTACCTATACTGAAGACAGAACTAGATATCTACCTATACTGAAGACAGAACTAGATATCTACCTATACTGAAGACAGAACTAGATATCTACCTATACTGAAGACAGAACTAGATATCTACCTATACTGAAGACAGAACTAGATATCTACCTATACTGAAGACAGAACTAGATATCTACCTATACTGAAGACAGAACTAGATATCTACCTATACTGAAGACAGAACTAGATATCTACCTATACTGAAGACAGAACTAGATATCTACCTATACTGAAGACAGAACTAGATATCTACCTATACTGAAGACAGAACTAGATATCTACCTATACTGAAGACAGAACTAGATATCTACCTATACTGAAGACAGAACTAGATATCTACCTATACTGAAGACAGAACTAGATATCTACCTATACTGAAGACAGAACTAGATATCTACCTATACTGAAGACAGAACTAGATATCTACCTATACTGAAGACAGAACTAGATATCTACCTATACTGAAGACAGAACTAGATATCTACCTATACTGAAGACAGAACTAGATATCTACCTATACTGAAGACAGAACTAGATATCTACCTATACTGAAGACAGAACTAGATATCTACCTATACTGAAGACAGAACTAGATATCTACCTATACTGAAGACAGAACTAGATATCTACCTATACTGAAGACAGAACTAGATATCTACCTATACTGAAGACAGAACTAGATATCTACCTATACTGAAGACAGAACTAGATATCTACCTATACTGAAGACAGAACTAGATATCTACCTATACTGAAGACAGAACTAGATATCTACCTATACTGAAGACAGAACTAGATATCTACCTATACTGAAGACAGAACTAGATATCTACCTATACTGAAGACAGAACTAGATATCTACCTATACTGAAGACAGAACTAGATATCTACCTATACTGAAGACAGAACTAGATATCTACCTATACTGAAGACAGAACTAGATATCTACCTATACTGAAGACAGAACTAGATATCTACCTATACTGAAGACAGAACTAGATATCTACCTATACTGAAGACAGAACTAGATATCTACCTATACTGAAGACAGAACTAGATATCTACCTATACTGAAGACAGAACTAGATATCTACCTATACTGAAGACAGAACTAGATATCTACCTATACTGAAGACAGAACTAGATATCTACCTATACTGAAGACAGAACTAGATATCTACCTATACTGAAGACAGAACTAGATATCTACCTATACTGAAGACAGAACTAGATATCTACCTATACTGAAGACAGAACTAGATATCTACCTATACTGAAGACAGAACTAGATATCTACCTATACTGAAGACAGAACTAGATATCTACCTATACTGAAGACAGAACTAGATATCTACCTATACTGAAGACAGAACTAGATATCTACCTATACTGAAGACAGAACTAGATATCTACCTATACTGAAGACAGAACTAGATATCTACCTATACTGAAGACAGAACTAGATATCTACCTATACTGAAGACAGAACTAGATATCTACCTATACTGAAGACAGAACTAGATATCTACCTATACTGAAGACAGAACTAGATATCTACCTATACTGAAGACAGAACTAGATATCTACCTATACTGAAGACAGAACTAGATATCTACCTATACTGAAGACAGAACTAGATATCTACCTATACTGAAGACAGAACTAGATATCTACCTATACTGAAGACAGAACTAGATATCTACCTATACTGAAGACAGAACTAGATATCTACCTATACTGAAGACAGAACTAGATATCTACCTATACTGAAGACAGAACTAGATATCTACCTATACTGAAGACAGAACTAGATATCTACCTATACTGAAGACAGAACTAGATATCTACCTATACTGAAGACAGAACTAGATATCTACCTATACTGAAGACAGAACTAGATATCTACCTATACTGAAGACAGAACTAGATATCTACCTATACTGAAGACAGAACTAGATATCTACCTATACTGAAGACAGAACTAGATATCTACCTATACTGAAGACAGAACTAGATATCTACCTATACTGAAGACAGAACTAGATATCTACCTATACTGAAGACAGAACTAGATATCTACCTATACTGAAGACAGAACTAGATATCTACCTATACTGAAGACAGAACTAGATATCTACCTATACTGAAGACAGAACTAGATATCTACCTATACTGAAGACAGAACTAGATATCTACCTATACTGAAGACAGAACTAGATATCTACCTATACTGAAGACAGAACTAGATATCTACCTATACTGAAGACAGAACTAGATATCTACCTATACTGAAGACAGAACTAGATATCTACCTATACTGAAGACAGAACTAGATATCTACCTATACTGAAGACAGAACTAGATATCTACCTATACTGAAGACAGAACTAGATATCTACCTATACTGAAGACAGAACTAGATATCTACCTATACTGAAGACAGAACTAGATATCTACCTATACTGAAGACAGAACTAGATATCTACCTATACTGAAGACAGAACTAGATATCTACCTATACTGAAGACAGAACTAGATATCTACCTATACTGAAGACAGAACTAGATATCTACCTATACTGAAGACAGAACTAGATATCTACCTATACTGAAGACAGAACTAGATATCTACCTATACTGAAGACAGAACTAGATATCTACCTATACTGAAGACAGAACTAGATATCTACCTATACTGAAGACAGAACTAGATATCTACCTATACTGAAGACAGAACTAGATATCTACCTATACTGAAGACAGAACTAGATATCTACCTATACTGAAGACAGAACTAGATATCTACCTATACTGAAGACAGAACTAGATATCTACCTATACTGAAGACAGAACTAGATATCTACCTATACTGAAGACAGAACTAGATATCTACCTATACTGAAGACAGAACTAGATATCTACCTATACTGAAGACAGAACTAGATATCTACCTATACTGAAGACAGAACTAGATATCTACCTATACTGAAGACAGAACTAGATATCTACCTATACTGAAGACAGAACTAGATATCTACCTATACTGAAGACAGAACTAGATATCTACCTATACTGAAGACAGAACTAGATATCTACCTATACTGAAGACAGAACTAGATATCTACCTATACTGAAGACAGAACTAGATATCTACCTATACTGAAGACAGAACTAGATATCTACCTATACTGAAGACAGAACTAGATATCTACCTATACTGAAGACAGAACTAGATATCTACCTATACTGAAGACAGAACTAGATATCTACCTATACTGAAGACAGAACTAGATATCTACCTATACTGAAGACAGAACTAGATATCTACCTATACTGAAGACAGAACTAGATATCTACCTATACTGAAGACAGAACTAGATATCTACCTATACTGAAGACAGAACTAGATATCTACCTATACTGAAGACAGAACTAGATATCTACCTATACTGAAGACAGAACTAGATATCTACCTATACTGAAGACAGAACTAGATATCTACCTATACTGAAGACAGAACTAGATATCTACCTATACTGAAGACAGAACTAGATATCTACCTATACTGAAGACAGAACTAGATATCTACCTATACTGAAGACAGAACTAGATATCTACCTATACTGAAGACAGAACTAGATATCTACCTATACTGAAGACAGAACTAGATATCTACCTATACTGAAGACAGAACTAGATATCTACCTATACTGAAGACAGAACTAGATATCTACCTATACTGAAGACAGAACTAGATATCTACCTATACTGAAGACAGAACTAGATATCTACCTATACTGAAGACAGAACTAGATATCTACCTATACTGAAGACAGAACTAGATATCTACCTATACTGAAGACAGAACTAGATATCTACCTATACTGAAGACAGAACTAGATATCTACCTATACTGAAGACAGAACTAGATATCTACCTATACTGAAGACAGAACTAGATATCTACCTATACTGAAGACAGAACTAGATATCTACCTATACTGAAGACAGAACTAGATATCTACCTATACTGAAGACAGAACTAGATATCTACCTATACTGAAGACAGAACTAGATATCTACCTATACTGAAGACAGAACTAGATATCTACCTATACTGAAGACAGAACTAGATATCTACCTATACTGAAGACAGAACTAGATATCTACCTATACTGAAGACAGAACTAGATATCTACCTATACTGAAGACAGAACTAGATATCTACCTATACTGAAGACAGAACTAGATATCTACCTATACTGAAGACAGAACTAGATATCTACCTATACTGAAGACAGAACTAGATATCTACCTATACTGAAGACAGAACTAGATATCTACCTATACTGAAGACAGAACTAGATATCTACCTATACTGAAGACAGAACTAGATATCTACCTATACTGAAGACAGAACTAGATATCTACCTATACTGAAGACAGAACTAGATATCTACCTATACTGAAGACAGAACTAGATATCTACCTATACTGAAGACAGAACTAGATATCTACCTATACTGAAGACAGAACTAGATATCTACCTATACTGAAGACAGAACTAGATATCTACCTATACTGAAGACAGAACTAGATATCTACCTATACTGAAGACAGAACTAGATATCTACCTATACTGAAGACAGAACTAGATATCTACCTATACTGAAGACAGAACTAGATATCTACCTATACTGAAGACAGAACTAGATATCTACCTATACTGAAGACAGAACTAGATATCTACCTATACTGAAGACAGAACTAGATATCTACCTATACTGAAGACAGAACTAGATATCTACCTATACTGAAGACAGAACTAGATATCTACCTATACTGAAGACAGAACTAGATATCTACCTATACTGAAGACAGAACTAGATATCTACCTATACTGAAGACAGAACTAGATATCTACCTATACTGAAGACAGAACTAGATATCTACCTATACTGAAGACAGAACTAGATATCTACCTATACTGAAGACAGAACTAGATATCTACCTATACTGAAGACAGAACTAGATATCTACCTATACTGAAGACAGAACTAGATATCTACCTATACTGAAGACAGAACTAGATATCTACCTATACTGAAGACAGAACTAGATATCTACCTATACTGAAGACAGAACTAGATATCTACCTATACTGAAGACAGAACTAGATATCTACCTATACTGAAGACAGAACTAGATATCTACCTATACTGAAGACAGAACTAGATATCTACCTATACTGAAGACAGAACTAGATATCTACCTATACTGAAGACAGAACTAGATATCTACCTATACTGAAGACAGAACTAGATATCTACCTATACTGAAGACAGAACTAGATATCTACCTATACTGAAGACAGAACTAGATATCTACCTATACTGAAGACAGAACTAGATATCTACCTATACTGAAGACAGAACTAGATATCTACCTATACTGAAGACAGAACTAGATATCTACCTATACTGAAGACAGAACTAGATATCTACCTATACTGAAGACAGAACTAGATATCTACCTATACTGAAGACAGAACTAGATATCTACCTATACTGAAGACAGAACTAGATATCTACCTATACTGAAGACAGAACTAGATATCTACCTATACTGAAGACAGAACTAGATATCTACCTATACTGAAGACAGAACTAGATATCTACCTATACTGAAGACAGAACTAGATATCTACCTATACTGAAGACAGAACTAGATATCTACCTATACTGAAGACAGAACTAGATATCTACCTATACTGAAGACAGAACTAGATATCTACCTATACTGAAGACAGAACTAGATATCTACCTATACTGAAGACAGAACTAGATATCTACCTATACTGAAGACAGAACTAGATATCTACCTATACTGAAGACAGAACTAGATATCTACCTATACTGAAGACAGAACTAGATATCTACCTATACTGAAGACAGAACTAGATATCTACCTATACTGAAGACAGAACTAGATATCTACCTATACTGAAGACAGAACTAGATATCTACCTATACTGAAGACAGAACTAGATATCTACCTATACTGAAGACAGAACTAGATATCTACCTATACTGAAGACAGAACTAGATATCTACCTATACTGAAGACAGAACTAGATATCTACCTATACTGAAGACAGAACTAGATATCTACCTATACTGAAGACAGAACTAGATATCTACCTATACTGAAGACAGAACTAGATATCTACCTATACTGAAGACAGAACTAGATATCTACCTATACTGAAGACAGAACTAGATATCTACCTATACTGAAGACAGAACTAGATATCTACCTATACTGAAGACAGAACTAGATATCTACCTATACTGAAGACAGAACTAGATATCTACCTATACTGAAGACAGAACTAGATATCTACCTATACTGAAGACAGAACTAGATATCTACCTATACTGAAGACAGAACTAGATATCTACCTATACTGAAGACAGAACTAGATATCTACCTATACTGAAGACAGAACTAGATATCTACCTATACTGAAGACAGAACTAGATATCTACCTATACTGAAGACAGAACTAGATATCTACCTATACTGAAGACAGAACTAGATATCTACCTATACTGAAGACAGAACTAGATATCTACCTATACTGAAGACAGAACTAGATATCTACCTATACTGAAGACAGAACTAGATATCTACCTATACTGAAGACAGAACTAGATATCTACCTATACTGAAGACAGAACTAGATATCTACCTATACTGAAGACAGAACTAGATATCTACCTATACTGAAGACAGAACTAGATATCTACCTATACTGAAGACAGAACTAGATATCTACCTATACTGAAGACAGAACTAGATATCTACCTATACTGAAGACAGAACTAGATATCTACCTATACTGAAGACAGAACTAGATATCTACCTATACTGAAGACAGAACTAGATATCTACCTATACTGAAGACAGAACTAGATATCTACCTATACTGAAGACAGAACTAGATATCTACCTATACTGAAGACAGAACTAGATATCTACCTATACTGAAGACAGAACTAGATATCTACCTATACTGAAGACAGAACTAGATATCTACCTATACTGAAGACAGAACTAGATATCTACCTATACTGAAGACAGAACTAGATATCTACCTATACTGAAGACAGAACTAGATATCTACCTATACTGAAGACAGAACTAGATATCTACCTATACTGAAGACAGAACTAGATATCTACCTATACTGAAGACAGAACTAGATATCTACCTATACTGAAGACAGAACTAGATATCTACCTATACTGAAGACAGAACTAGATATCTACCTATACTGAAGACAGAACTAGATATCTACCTATACTGAAGACAGAACTAGATATCTACCTATACTGAAGACAGAACTAGATATCTACCTATACTGAAGACAGAACTAGATATCTACCTATACTGAAGACAGAACTAGATATCTACCTATACTGAAGACAGAACTAGATATCTACCTATACTGAAGACAGAACTAGATATCTACCTATACTGAAGACAGAACTAGATATCTACCTATACTGAAGACAGAACTAGATATCTACCTATACTGAAGACAGAACTAGATATCTACCTATACTGAAGACAGAACTAGATATCTACCTATACTGAAGACAGAACTAGATATCTACCTATACTGAAGACAGAACTAGATATCTACCTATACTGAAGACAGAACTAGATATCTACCTATACTGAAGACAGAACTAGATATCTACCTATACTGAAGACAGAACTAGATATCTACCTATACTGAAGACAGAACTAGATATCTACCTATACTGAAGACAGAACTAGATATCTACCTATACTGAAGACAGAACTAGATATCTACCTATACTGAAGACAGAACTAGATATCTACCTATACTGAAGACAGAACTAGATATCTACCTATACTGAAGACAGAACTAGATATCTACCTATATGAAGACAGAACTAGATATCTACCTATACTGAAGACAGAACTAGATATCTACCTATACTGAAGACAGAACTAGATATCTACCTATACTGAAGACAGAACTAGATATCTACCTATACTGAAGACAGAACTAGATATCTACCTATACTGAAGACAGAACTAGATATCTATCTACCTATACTGAAGACAGAACTAGATATCTACCTATACTGAAGACAGAACTAGATATCTACCTATACTGAAGACAGAACTAGATATCTACCTATACTGAAGACAGAACTAGATATCTACCTATACTGAAGACAGAACTAGATATCTACCTATACTGAAGACAGAACTAGATATCTACCTATACTGAAGACAGAACTAGATATCTACCTATACTGAAGACAGAACTAGATATCTACCTATACTGAAGACAGAACTAGATATCTACCTATACTGAAGACAGAACTAGATATCTACCTATACTGAAGACAGAACTAGATATCTACCTATACTGAAGACAGAACTAGATATCTACCTATACTGAAGACAGAACTAGATATCTACCTATACTGAAGACAGAACTAGATATCTACCTATACTGAAGACAGAACTAGATATCTACCTATACTGAAGACAGAACTAGATATCTACCTATACTGAAGACAGAACTAGATATCTACCTATACTGAAGACAGAACTAGATATCTACCTATACTGAAGACAGAACTAGATATCTACCTATACTGAAGACAGAACTAGATATCTACCTATACTGAAGACAGAACTAGATATCTACCTATACTGAAGACAGAACTAGATATCTACCTATACTGAAGACAGAACTAGATATCTACCTATACTGAAGACAGAACTAGATATCTACCTATACTGAAGACAGAACTAGATATCTACCTATACTGAAGACAGAACTAGATATCTACCTATACTGAAGACAGAACTAGATATCTACCTATACTGAAGACAGAACTAGATATCTACCTATACTGAAGACAGAACTAGATATCTACCTATACTGAAGACAGAACTAGATATCTACCTATACTGAAGACAGAACTAGATATCTACCTATACTGAAGACAGAACTAGATATCTACCTATACTGAAGACAGAACTAGATATCTACCTATACTGAAGACAGAACTAGATATCTACCTATACTGAAGACAGAACTAGATATCTACCTATACTGAAGACAGAACTAGATATCTACCTATACTGAAGACAGAACTAGATATCTACCTATACTGAAGACAGAACTAGATATCTACCTATACTGAAGACAGAACTAGATATCTACCTATACTGAAGACAGAACTAGATATCTACCTATACTGAAGACAGAACTAGATATCTACCTATACTGAAGACAGAACTAGATATCTACCTATACTGAAGACAGAACTAGATATCTACCTATACTGAAGACAGAACTAGATATCTACCTATACTGAAGACAGAACTAGATATCTACCTATACTGAAGACAGAACTAGATATCTACCTATACTGAAGACAGAACTAGATATCTACCTATACTGAAGACAGAACTAGATATCTACCTATACTGAAGACAGAACTAGATATCTACCTATACTGAAGACAGAACTAGATATCTACCTATACTGAAGACAGAACTAGATATCTACCTATACTGAAGACAGAACTAGATATCTACCTATACTGAAGACAGAACTAGATATCTACCTATACTGAAGACAGAACTAGATATCTACCTATATGAAGACAGAACTAGATATCTACCTATACTGAAGACAGAACTAGATATCTACCTATACTGAAGACAGAACTAGATATCTACCTATACTGAAGACAGAACTAGATATCTACCTATACTGAAGACAGAACTAGATATCTACCTATACTGAAGACAGAACTAGATATCTACCTATACTGAAGACAGAACTAGATATCTACCTATACTGAAGACAGAACTAGATATCTACCTATACTGAAGACAGAACTAGATATCTACCTATACTGAAGACAGAACTAGATATCTACCTATACTGAAGACAGAACTAGATATCTACCTATACTGAAGACAGAACTAGATATCTACCTATACTGAAGACAGAACTAGATATCTACCTATACTGAAGACAGAACTAGATATCTACCTATACTGAAGACAGAACTAGATATCTACCTATACTGAAGACAGAACTAGATATCTACCTATACTGAAGACAGAACTAGATATCTACCTATACTGAAGACAGAACTAGATATCTACCTATACTGAAGACAGAACTAGATATCTACCTATACTGAAGACAGAACTAGATATCTACCTATACTGAAGACAGAACTAGATATCTACCTATACTGAAGACAGAACTAGATATCTACCTATACTGAAGACAGAACTAGATATCTACCTATACTGAAGACAGAACTAGATATCTACCTATACTGAAGACAGAACTAGATATCTACCTATACTGAAGACAGAACTAGATATCTACCTATACTGAAGACAGAACTAGATATCTACCTATACTGAAGACAGAACTAGATATCTACCTATACTGAAGACAGAACTAGATATCTACCTATACTGAAGACAGAACTAGATATCTACCTATACTGAAGACAGAACTAGATATCTACCTATACTGAAGACAGAACTAGATATCTACCTATACTGAAGACAGAACTAGATATCTACCTATACTGAAGACAGAACTAGATATCTACCTATACTGAAGACAGAACTAGATATCTACCTATACTGAAGACAGAACTAGATATCTACCTATACTGAAGACAGAACTAGATATCTACCTATACTGAAGACAGAACTAGATATCTACCTATACTGAAGACAGAACTAGATATCTACCTATACTGAAGACAGAACTAGATATCTACCTATACTGAAGACAGAACTAGATATCTACCTATACTGAAGACAGAACTAGATATCTACCTATACTGAAGACAGAACTAGATATCTACCTATACTGAAGACAGAACTAGATATCTACCTATACTGAAGACAGAACTAGATATCTACCTATACTGAAGACAGAACTAGATATCTACCTATACTGAAGACAGAACTAGATATCTACCTATACTGAAGACAGAACTAGATATCTACCTATACTGAAGACAGAACTAGATATCTACCTATACTGAAGACAGAACTAGATATCTACCTATACTGAAGACAGAACTAGATATCTACCTATACTGAAGACAGAACTAGATATCTACCTATACTGAAGACAGAACTAGATATCTACCTATACTGAAGACAGAACTAGATATCTACCTATACTGAAGACAGAACTAGATATCTACCTATACTGAAGACAGAACTAGATATCTACCTATACTGAAGACAGAACTAGATATCTACCTATACTGAAGACAGAACTAGATATCTACCTATACTGAAGACAGAACTAGATATCTACCTATACTGAAGACAGAACTAGATATCTACCTATACTGAAGACAGAACTAGATATCTACCTATACTGAAGACAGAACTAGATATCTACCTATACTGAAGACAGAACTAGATATCTACCTATACTGAAGACAGAACTAGATATCTACCTATACTGAAGACAGAACTAGATATCTACCTATACTGAAGACAGAACTAGATATCTACCTATACTGAAGACAGAACTAGATATCTACCTATACTGAAGACAGAACTAGATATCTACCTATACTGAAGACAGAACTAGATATCTACCTATACTGAAGACAGAACTAGATATCTACCTATACTGAAGACAGAACTAGATATCTACCTATACTGAAGACAGAACTAGATATCTACCTATACTGAAGACAGAACTAGATATCTACCTATACTGAAGACAGAACTAGATATCTACCTATACTGAAGACAGAACTAGATATCTACCTATACTGAAGACAGAACTAGATATCTACCTATACTGAAGACAGAACTAGATATCTACCTATACTGAAGACAGAACTAGATATCTACCTATACTGAAGACAGAACTAGATATCTACCTATACTGAAGACAGAACTAGATATCTACCTATACTGAAGACAGAACTAGATATCTACCTATACTGAAGACAGAACTAGATATCTACCTATACTGAAGACAGAACTAGATATCTACCTATACTGAAGACAGAACTAGATATCTACCTATACTGAAGACAGAACTAGATATCTACCTATACTGAAGACAGAACTAGATATCTACCTATACTGAAGACAGAACTAGATATCTACCTATACTGAAGACAGAACTAGATATCTACCTATACTGAAGACAGAACTAGATATCTACCTATACTGAAGACAGAACTAGATATCTACCTATACTGAAGACAGAACTAGATATCTACCTATACTGAAGACAGAACTAGATATCTACCTATACTGAAGACAGAACTAGATATCTACCTATACTGAAGACAGAACTAGATATCTACCTATACTGAAGACAGAACTAGATATCTACCTATACTGAAGACAGAACTAGATATCTACCTATACTGAAGACAGAACTAGATATCTACCTATACTGAAGACAGAACTAGATATCTACCTATACTGAAGACAGAACTAGATATCTACCTATACTGAAGACAGAACTAGATATCTACCTATACTGAAGACAGAACTAGATATCTACCTATACTGAAGACAGAACTAGATATCTACCTATACTGAAGACAGAACTAGATATCTACCTATACTGAAGACAGAACTAGATATCTACCTATACTGAAGACAGAACTAGATATCTACCTATACTGAAGACAGAACTAGATATCTACCTATACTGAAGACAGAACTAGATATCTACCTATACTGAAGACAGAACTAGATATCTACCTATACTGAAGACAGAACTAGATATCTACCTATACTGAAGACAGAACTAGATATCTACCTATACTGAAGACAGAACTAGATATCTACCTATACTGAAGACAGAACTAGATATCTACCTATACTGAAGACAGAACTAGATATCTACCTATACTGAAGACAGAACTAGATATCTACCTATACTGAAGACAGAACTAGATATCTACCTATACTGAAGACAGAACTAGATATCTACCTATACTGAAGACAGAACTAGATATCTACCTATACTGAAGACAGAACTAGATATCTACCTATACTGAAGACAGAACTAGATATCTACCTATACTGAAGACAGAACTAGATATCTACCTATATGAAGACAGAACTAGATATCTACCTATACTGAAGACAGAACTAGATATCTACCTATACTGAAGACAGAACTAGATATCTACCTATACTGAAGACAGAACTAGATATCTACCTATATGAAGACAGAACTAGATATCTACCTATACTGAAGACAGAACTAGATATCTACCTATACTGAAGACAGAACTAGATATCTACCTATACTGAAGACAGAACTAGATATCTACCTATACTGAAGACAGAACTAGATATCTACCTATACTGAAGACAGAACTAGATATCTACCTATACTGAAGACAGAACTAGATATCTACCTATACTGAAGACAGAACTAGATATCTACCTATATGAAGACAGAACTAGATATCTACCTATACTGAAGACAGAACTAGATATCTACCTATACTGAAGACAGAACTAGATATCTACCTATACTGAAGACAGAACTAGATATCTACCTATACTGAAGACAGAACTAGATATCTACCTATACTGAAGACAGAACTAGATATCTACCTATACTGAAGACAGAACTAGATATCTACCTATACTGAAGACAGAACTAGATATCTACCTATACTGAAGACAGAACTAGATATCTACCTATACTGAAGACAGAACTAGATATCTACCTATACTGAAGACAGAACTAGATATCTACCTATACTGAAGACAGAACTAGATATCTACCTATACTGAAGACAGAACTAGATATCTACCTATACTGAAGACAGAACTAGATATCTACCTATACTGAAGACAGAACTAGATATCTACCTATACTGAAGACAGAACTAGATATCTACCTATACTGAAGACAGAACTAGATATCTACCTATACTGAAGACAGAACTAGATATCTACCTATACTGAAGACAGAACTAGATATCTACCTATACTGAAGACAGAACTAGATATCTACCTATACTGAAGACAGAACTAGATATCTACCTATACTGAAGACAGAACTAGATATCTACCTATACTGAAGACAGAACTAGATATCTACCTATACTGAAGACAGAACTAGATATCTACCTATACTGAAGACAGAACTAGATATCTACCTATACTGAAGACAGAACTAGATATCTACCTATACTGAAGACAGAACTAGATATCTACCTATACTGAAGACAGAACTAGATATCTACCTATACTGAAGACAGAACTAGATATCTACCTATACTGAAGACAGAACTAGATATCTACCTATACTGAAGACAGAACTAGATATCTACCTATACTGAAGACAGAACTAGATATCTACCTATACTGAAGACAGAACTAGATATCTACCTATACTGAAGACAGAACTAGATATCTACCTATACTGAAGACAGAACTAGATATCTACCTATACTGAAGACAGAACTAGATATCTACCTATACTGAAGACAGAACTAGATATCTACCTATACTGAAGACAGAACTAGATATCTACCTATACTGAAGACAGAACTAGATATCTACCTATACTGAAGACAGAACTAGATATCTACCTATACTGAAGACAGAACTAGATATCTACCTATACTGAAGACAGAACTAGATATCTACCTATACTGAAGACAGAACTAGATATCTACCTATACTGAAGACAGAACTAGATATCTACCTATACTGAAGACAGAACTAGATATCTACCTATACTGAAGACAGAACTAGATATCTACCTATACTGAAGACAGAACTAGATATCTACCTATACTGAAGACAGAACTAGATATCTACCTATGATGAAGACAGAACTAGATATCTACCTATACTGAAGACAGAACTAGATATCTACCTATACTGAAGACAGAACTAGATATCTACCTATACTGAAGACAGAACTAGATATCTACCTATACTGAAGACAGAACTAGATATCTACCTATACTGAAGACAGAACTAGATATCTACCTATACTGAAGACAGAACTAGATATCTACCTATACTGAAGACAGAACTAGATATCTACCTATACTGAAGACAGAACTAGATATCTACCTATACTGAAGACAGAACTAGATATCTACCTATACTGAAGACAGAACTAGATATCTACCTATACTGAAGACAGAACTAGATATCTACCTATATGAAGACAGAACTAGATATCTACCTATACTGAAGACAGAACTAGATATCTACCTATACTGAAGACAGAACTAGATATCTACCTATACTGAAGACAGAACTAGATATCTACCTATACTGAAGACAGAACTAGATATCTACCTATACTGAAGACAGAACTAGATATCTACCTATACTGAAGACAGAACTAGATATCTACCTATACTGAAGACAGAACTAGATATCTACCTATACTGAAGACAGAACTAGATATCTACCTATACTGAAGACAGAACTAGATATCTACCTATACTGAAGACAGAACTAGATATCTACCTATACTGAAGACAGAACTAGATATCTACCTATACTGAAGACAGAACTAGATATCTACCTATACTGAAGACAGAACTAGATATCTACCTATACTGAAGACAGAACTAGATATCTACCTATACTGAAGACAGAACTAGATATCTACCTATACTGAAGACAGAACTAGATATCTACCTATACTGAAGACAGAACTAGATATCTACCTATACTGAAGACAGAACTAGATATCTACCTATACTGAAGACAGAACTAGATATCTACCTATACTGAAGACAGAACTAGATATCTACCTATACTGAAGACAGAACTAGATATCTACCTATACTGAAGACAGAACTAGATATCTACCTATACTGAAGACAGAACTAGATATCTACCTATACTGAAGACAGAACTAGATATCTACCTATATGAAGACAGAACTAGATATCTACCTATACTGAAGACAGAACTAGATATCTACCTATACTGAAGACAGAACTAGATATCTACCTATACTGAAGACAGAACTAGATATCTACCTATACTGAAGACAGAACTAGATATCTACCTATACTGAAGACAGAACTAGATATCTACCTATACTGAAGACAGAACTAGATATCTACCTATACTGAAGACAGAACTAGATATCTACCTATACTGAAGACAGAACTAGATATCTACCTATACTGAAGACAGAACTAGATATCTACCTATACTGAAGACAGAACTAGATATCTACCTATACTGAAGACAGAACTAGATATCTACCTATACTGAAGACAGAACTAGATATCTACCTATACTGAAGACAGAACTAGATATCTACCTATACTGAAGACAGAACTAGATATCTACCTATACTGAAGACAGAACTAGATATCTACCTATACTGAAGACAGAACTAGATATCTACCTATACTGAAGACAGAACTAGATATCTACCTATACTGAAGACAGAACTAGATATCTACCTATACTGAAGACAGAACTAGATATCTACCTATACTGAAGACAGAACTAGATATCTACCTATACTGAAGACAGAACTAGATATCTACCTATACTGAAGACAGAACTAGATATCTACCTATATGAAGACAGAACTAGATATCTACCTATACTGAAGACAGAACTAGATATCTACCTATATGAAGACAGAACTAGATATCTACCTATACTGAAGACAGAACTAGATATCTACCTATACTGAAGACAGAACTAGATATCTACCTATACTGAAGACAGAACTAGATATCTACCTATACTGAAGACAGAACTAGATATCTACCTATACTGAAGACAGAACTAGATATCTACCTATACTGAAGACAGAACTAGATATCTACCTATACTGAAGACAGAACTAGATATCTACCTATACTGAAGACAGAACTAGATATCTACCTATACTGAAGACAGAACTAGATATCTACCTATATGAAGACAGAACTAGATATCTACCTATATGAAGACAGAACTAGATATCTACCTATACTGAAGACAGAACTAGATATCTACCTATACTGAAGACAGAACTAGATATCTACCTATACTGAAGACAGAACTAGATATCTACCTATACTGAAGACAGAACTAGATATCTACCTATACTGAAGACAGAACTAGATATCTACCTATACTGAAGACAGAACTAGATATCTACCTATACTGAAGACAGAACTAGATATCTACCTATACTGAAGACAGAACTAGATATCTACCTATACTGAAGACAGAACTAGATATCTACCTATACTGAAGACAGAACTAGATATCTACCTATACTGAAGACAGAACTAGATATCTACCTATATGAAGACAGAACTAGATATCTACCTATACTGAAGACAGAACTAGATATCTACCTATACTGAAGACAGAACTAGATATCTACCTATACTGAAGACAGAACTAGATATCTACCTATACTGAAGACAGAACTAGATATCTACCTATACTGAAGACAGAACTAGATATCTACCTATACTGAAGACAGAACTAGATATCTACCTATACTGAAGACAGAACTAGATATCTACCTATACTGAAGACAGAACTAGATATCTACCTATACTGAAGACAGAACTAGATATCTACCTATACTGAAGACAGAACTAGATATCTACCTATACTGAAGACAGAACTAGATATCTACCTATACTGAAGACAGAACTAGATATCTACCTATACTGAAGACAGAACTAGATATCTACCTATACTGAAGACAGAACTAGATATCTACCTATACTGAAGACAGAACTAGATATCTACCTATACTGAAGACAGAACTAGATATCTACCTATACTGAAGACAGAACTAGATATCTACCTATACTGAAGACAGAACTAGATATCTACCTATACTGAAGACAGAACTAGATATCTACCTATACTGAAGACAGAACTAGATATCTACCTATACTGAAGACAGAACTAGATATCTACCTATACTGAAGACAGAACTAGATATCTACCTATACTGAAGACAGAACTAGATATCTACCTATATGAAGACAGAACTAGATATCTACCTATACTGAAGACAGAACTAGATATCTACCTATACTGAAGACAGAACTAGATATCTACCTATACTGAAGACAGAACTAGATATCTACCTATACTGAAGACAGAACTAGATATCTACCTATATGAAGACAGAACTAGATATCTACCTATACTGAAGACAGAACTAGATATCTACCTATACTGAAGACAGAACTAGATATCTACCTATACTGAAGACAGAACTAGATATCTACCTATACTGAAGACAGAACTAGATATCTACCTATACTGAAGACAGAACTAGATATCTACCTATACTGAAGACAGAACTAGATATCTACCTATATGAAGACAGAACTAGATATCTACCTATACTGAAGACAGAACTAGATATCTACCTATACTGAAGACAGAACTAGATATCTACCTATACTGAAGACAGAACTAGATATCTACCTATATGAAGACAGAACTAGATATCTACCTATACTGAAGACAGAACTAGATATCTACCTATACTGAAGACAGAACTAGATATCTACCTATACTGAAGACAGAACTAGATATCTACCTATATGAAGACAGAACTAGATATCTACCTATATGAAGACAGAACTAGATATCTACCTATACTGAAGACAGAACTAGATATCTACCTATACTGAAGACAGAACTAGATATCTACCTATACTGAAGACAGAACTAGATATCTACCTATACTGAAGACAGAACTAGATATCTACCTATACTGAAGACAGAACTAGATATCTACCTATACTGAAGACAGAACTAGATATCTACCTATACTGAAGACAGAACTAGATATCTACCTATACTGAAGACAGAACTAGATATCTACCTATACTGAAGACAGAACTAGATATCTACCTATACTGAAGACAGAACTAGATATCTACCTATACTGAAGACAGAACTAGATATCTACCTATATGAAGACAGAACTAGATATCTACCTATACTGAAGACAGAACTAGATATCTACCTATACTGAAGACAGAACTAGATATCTACCTATACTGAAGACAGAACTAGATATCTACCTATACTGAAGACAGAACTAGATATCTACCTATACTGAAGACAGAACTAGATATCTACCTATACTGAAGACAGAACTAGATATCTACCTATACTGAAGACAGAACTAGATATCTACCTATATGAAGACAGAACTAGATATCTACCTATACTGAAGACAGAACTAGATATCTACCTATACTGAAGACAGAACTAGATATCTACCTATATGAAGACAGAACTAGATATCTACCTATACTGAAGACAGAACTAGATATCTACCTATACTGAAGACAGAACTAGATATCTACCTATACTGAAGACAGAACTAGATATCTACCTATACTGAAGACAGAACTAGATATCTACCTATACTGAAGACAGAACTAGATATCTACCTATACTGAAGACAGAACTAGATATCTACCTATACTGAAGACAGAACTAGATATCTACCTATACTGAAGACAGAACTAGATATCTACCTATACTGAAGACAGAACTAGATATCTACCTATACTGAAGACAGAACTAGATATCTACCTATACTGAAGACAGAACTAGATATCTACCTATACTGAAGACAGAACTAGATATCTACCTATACTGAAGACAGAACTAGATATCTACCTATACTGAAGACAGAACTAGATATCTACCTATACTGAAGACAGAACTAGATATCTACCTATACTGAAGACAGAACTAGATATCTACCTATATGAAGACAGAACTAGATATCTACCTATACTGAAGACAGAACTAGATATCTACCTATACTGAAGACAGAACTAGATATCTACCTATACTGAAGACAGAACTAGATATCTACCTATACTGAAGACAGAACTAGATATCTACCTATACTGAAGACAGAACTAGATATCTACCTATACTGAAGACAGAACTAGATATCTACCTATACTGAAGACAGAACTAGATATCTACCTATACTGAAGACAGAACTAGATATCTACCTATACTGAAGACAGAACTAGATATCTACCTATACTGAAGACAGAACTAGATATCTACCTATACTGAAGACAGAACTAGATATCTACCTATATGAAGACAGAACTAGATATCTACCTATACTGAAGACAGAACTAGATATCTACCTATACTGAAGACAGAACTAGATATCTACCTATACTGAAGACAGAACTAGATATCTACCTATACTGAAGACAGAACTAGATATCTACCTATACTGAAGACAGAACTAGATATCTACCTATATGAAGACAGAACTAGATATCTACCTATACTGAAGACAGAACTAGATATCTACCTATACTGAAGACAGAACTAGATATCTACCTATACTGAAGACAGAACTAGATATCTACCTATACTGAAGACAGAACTAGATATCTACCTATACTGAAGACAGAACTAGATATCTACCTATACTGAAGACAGAACTAGATATCTACCTATACTGAAGACAGAACTAGATATCTACCTATACTGAAGACAGAACTAGATATCTACCTATACTGAAGACAGAACTAGATATCTACCTATACTGAAGACAGAACTAGATATCTACCCATACTGAAGACAGAACTAGATATCTACCTATACTGAAGACAGAACTAGATATCTACCTATACTGAAGACAGAACTAGATATCTACCTATACTGAAGACAGAACTAGATATCTACCTATACTGAAGACAGAACTAGATATCTACCTATACTGAAGACAGAACTAGATATCTACCTATATGAAGACAGAACTAGATATCTACCTATACTGAAGACAGAACTAGATATCTACCTATACTGAAGACAGAACTAGATATCTACCTATACTGAAGACAGAACTAGATATCTACCTATACTGAAGACAGAACTAGATATCTACCTATACTGAAGACAGAACTAGATATCTACCTATACTGAAGACAGAACTAGATATCTACCTATACTGAAGACAGAACTAGATATCTACCTATACTGAAGACAGAACTAGATATCTACCTATACTGAAGACAGAACTAGATATCTACCTATACTGAAGACAGAACTAGATATCTACCTATACTGAAGACAGAACTAGATATCTACCTATATGAAGACAGAACTAGATATCTACCTATACTGAAGACAGAACTAGATATCTACCTATATGAAGACAGAACTAGATATCTACCTATATGAAGACAGAACTAGATATCTACCTATATGAAGACAGAACTAGATATCTACCTATGATGAAGACAGAACTAGATATCTACCTATACTGAAGACAGAACTAGATATCTACCTATACTGAAGACAGAACTAGATATCTACCTATACTGAAGACAGAACTAGATATCTACCTATATGAAGACAGAACTAGATATCTACCTATACTGAAGACAGAACTAGATATCTACCTATACTGAAGACAGAACTAGATATCTACCTATACTGAAGACAGAACTAGATATCTACCTATACTGAAGACAGAACTAGATATCTACCTATACTGAAGACAGAACTAGATATCTACCTATACTGAAGACAGAACTAGATATCTACCTATACTGAAGACAGAACTAGATATCTACCTATACTGAAGACAGAACTAGATATCTACCTATACTGAAGACAGAACTAGATATCTACCTATACTGAAGACAGAACTAGATATCTACCTATACTGAAGACAGAACTAGATATCTACCTATACTGAAGACAGAACTAGATATCTACCTATACTGAAGACAGAACTAGATATCTACCTATACTGAAGACAGAACTAGATATCTACCTATACTGAAGACAGAACTAGATATCTACCTATACTGAAGACAGAACTAGATATCTACCTATACTGAAGACAGAACTAGATATCTACCTATACTGAAGACAGAACTAGATATCTACCTATACTGAAGACAGAACTAGATATCTACCTATACTGAAGACAGAACTAGATATCTACCTATACTGAAGACAGAACTAGATATCTACCTATGATGAAGACAGAACTAGATATCTACCTATGATGAAGACAGAACTAGATATCTACCTATACTGAAGACAGAACTAGATATCTACCTATACTGAAGACAGAACTAGATATCTACCTATACTGAAGACAGAACTAGATATCTACCTATACTGAAGACAGAACTAGATATCTACCTATACTGAAGACAGAACTAGATATCTACCCATACTGAAGACAGAACTAGATATCTACCTATACTGAAGACAGAACTAGATATCTACCTATACTGAAGACAGAACTAGATATCTACCTATATGAAGACAGAACTAGATATCTACCTATACTGAAGACAGAACTAGATATCTACCTATACTGAAGACAGAACTAGATATCTACCCATACTGAAGACAGAACTAGATATCTACCTATACTGAAGACAGAACTAGATATCTACCTATATGAAGACAGAACTAGATATCTACCTATACTGAAGACAGAACTAGATATCTACCTATACTGAAGACAGAACTAGATATCTACCTATATGAAGACAGAACTAGATATCTACCTATGATGAAGACAGAACTAGATATCTACCTATATGAAGACAGAACTAGATATCTACCTATGATGAAGACAGAACTAGATATCTACCTATGATGAAGACAGAACTAGATATCTACCTATGATGAAGACAGAACTAGATATCTACCTATACTGAAGACAGAACTAGATATCTACCTATACTGAAGACAGAACTAGATATCTACCTATACTGAAGACAGAACTAGATATCTACCTATACTGAAGACAGAACTAGATATCTACCTATGATGAAGACAGAACTAGATATCTACCTATGATGAAGACAGAACTAGATATCTACCTATGATGAAGACAGAACTAGATATCTACCTATACTGAAGACAGAACTAGATATCTACCTATACTGAAGACAGAACTAGATATCTACCTATACTGAAGACAGAACTAGATATCTACCTATACTGAAGACAGAACTAGATATCTACCCATACTGAAGACAGAACTAGATATCTACCTATACTGAAGACAGAACTAGATATCTACCTATACTGAAGACAGAACTAGATATCTACCTATACTGAAGACAGAACTAGATATCTACCTATACTGAAGACAGAACTAGATATCTACCTATACTGAAGACAGAACTAGATATCTACCTATGATGAAGACAGAACTAGATATCTACCTATACTGAAGACAGAACTAGATATCTACCTATACTGAAGACAGAACTAGATATCTACCTATACTGAAGACAGAACTAGATATCTACCTATACTGAAGACAGAACTAGATATCTACCTATACTGAAGACAGAACTAGATATCTACCTATACTGAAGACAGAACTAGATATCTACCTATACTGAAGACAGAACTAGATATCTACCTATACTGAAGACAGAACTAGATATCTACCTATACTGAAGACAGAACTAGATATCTACCTATACTGAAGACAGAACTAGATATCTACCTATACTGAAGACAGAACTAGATATCTACCTATATGAAGACAGAACTAGATATCTACCTATACTGAAGACAGAACTAGATATCTACCTATACTGAAGACAGAACTAGATATCTACCTATACTGAAGACAGAACTAGATATCTACCTATACTGAAGACAGAACTAGATATCTACCTATACTGAAGACAGAACTAGATATCTACCTATACTGAAGACAGAACTAGATATCTACCTATACTGAAGACAGAACTAGATATCTACCTATACTGAAGACAGAACTAGATATCTACCTATGCTGAAGACAGAACTAGATATCTACCTATACTGAAGACAGAACTAGATATCTACCTATACTGAAGACAGAACTAGATATCTACCTATACTGAAGACAGAACTAGATATCTACCTATACTGAAGACAGAACTAGATATCTACCTATATGAAGACAGAACTAGATATCTACCTATACTGAAGACAGAACTAGATATCTACCTATACTGAAGACAGAACTAGATATCTACCTATGATGAAGACAGAACTAGATATCTACCTATACTGAAGACAGAACTAGATATCTACCTATGATGAAGACAGAACTAGATATCTACCTATACTGAAGACAGAACTAGATATCTACCTATATGAAGACAGAACTAGATATCTACCTATACTGAAGACAGAACTAGATATCTACCTATACTGAAGACAGAACTAGATATCTACCTATACTGAAGACAGAACTAGATATCTACCTATACTGAAGACAGAACTAGATATCTACCTATATGAAGACAGAACTAGATATCTACCTATACTGAAGACAGAACTAGATATCTACCTATACTGAAGACAGAACTAGATATCTACCTATGATGAAGACAGAACTAGATATCTACCTATGATGAAGACAGAACTAGATATCTACCTATGATGAAGACAGAACTAGATATCTACCTATATGAAGACAGAACTAGATATCTACCTATGATGAAGACAGAACTAGATATCTACCTATATGAAGACAGAACTAGATATCTACCTATACTGAAGACAGAACTAGATATCTACTATACTGAAGACAGAACTAGATATCTACCTATGATGAAGACAGAACTAGATATCTACCTATACTGAAGACAGAACTAGATATCTACCTATACTGAAGACAGAACTAGATATCTACCTATACTGAAGACAGAACTAGATATCTACCTATGATGAAGACAGAACTAGATATCTACCTATGATGAAGACAGAACTAGATATCTACCTATACTGAAGACAGAACTAGATATCTACCTATACTGAAGACAGAACTAGATATCTACCTATACTGAAGACAGAACTAGATATCTACCTATACTGAAGACAGAACTAGATATCTACCTATACTGAAGACAGAACTAGATATCTACCTATACTGAAGACAGAACTAGATATCTACCTATACTGAAGACAGAACTAGATATCTACCTATACTGAAGACAGAACTAGATATCTACCTATACTGAAGACAGAACTAGATATCTACCTATACTGAAGACAGAACTAGATATCTACCTATACTGAAGACAGAACTAGATATCTACCTATACTGAAGACAGAACTAGATATCTACCTATACTGAAGACAGAACTAGATATCTACCTATACTGAAGACAGAACTAGATATCTACCTATATGAAGACAGAACTAGATATCTACCTATGATGAAGACAGAACTAGATATCTACCATACTGAAGACAGAACTAGATATCTACCTATACTGAAGACAGAACTAGATATCTACCTATACTGAAGACAGAACTAGATATCTACCTATACTGAAGACAGAACTAGATATCTACCTATACTGAAGACAGAACTAGATATCTACCTATACTGAAGACAGAACTAGATATCTACCCATACTGAAGACAGAACTAGATATCTACCTATGATGAAGACAGAACTAGATATCTACCTATACTGAAGACAGAACTAGATATCTACCTATACTGAAGACAGAACTAGATATCTACCTATACTGAAGACAGAACTAGATATCTACCTATACTGAAGACAGAACTAGATATCTACCCATACTGAAGACAGAACTAGATATCTACCTATACTGAAGACAGAACTAGATATCTACCCATACTGAAGACAGAACTAGATATCTACCTATGATGAAGACAGAACTAGATATCTACCATACTGAAGACAGAACTAGATATCTACCTATGATGAAGACAGAACTAGATATCTACCTATACTGAAGACAGAACTAGATATCTACCTATATGAAGACAGAACTAGATATCTACCTATACTGAAGACAGAACTAGATATCTACCTATATGAAGACAGAACTAGATATCTACCTATACTGAAGACAGAACTAGATATCTACCTATACTGAAGACAGAACTAGATATCTACCTATACTGAAGACAGAACTAGATATCTACCTATACTGAAGACAGAACTAGATATCTACCTATGATGAAGACAGAACTAGATATCTACCTATACTGAAGACAGAACTAGATATCTACCTATACTGAAGACAGAACTAGATATCTACCTATGATGAAGACAGAACTAGATATCTACCTATATGAAGACAGAACTAGATATCTACCTATGATGAAGACAGAACTAGATATCTACCTATGATGAAGACAGAACTAGATATCTACCTATGATGAAGACAGAACTAGATATCTACCTATGATGAAGACAGAACTAGATATCTACCTATACTGAAGACAGAACTAGATATCTACCTATACTGAAGACAGAACTAGATATCTACCTATATGAAGACAGAACTAGATATCTACCTATACTGAAGACAGAACTAGATATCTACCTATACTGAAGACAGAACTAGATATCTACCTATACTGAAGACAGAACTAGATATCTACCTATGATGAAGACAGAACTAGATATCTACCTATGATGAAGACAGAACTAGATATCTACCTATACTGAAGACAGAACTAGATATCTACCTATACTGAAGACAGAACTAGATATCTACCTATACTGAAGACAGAACTAGATATCTACCTATACTGAAGACAGAACTAGATATCTACCTATACTGAAGACAGAACTAGATATCTACCTATACTGAAGACAGAACTAGATATCTACCTATACTGAAGACAGAACTAGATATCTACCTATACTGAAGACAGAACTAGATATCTACCTATACTGAAGACAGAACTAGATATCTACCTATACTGAAGACAGAACTAGATATCTACCTATACTGAAGACAGAACTAGATATCTACCTATACTGAAGACAGAACTAGATATCTACCTATACTGAAGACAGAACTAGATATCTACCTATACTGAAGACAGAACTAGATATCTACCTATGATGAAGACAGAACTAGATATCTACCTATGATGAAGACAGAACTAGATATCTACCTATACTGAAGACAGAACTAGATATCTACCTATACTGAAGACAGAACTAGATATCTACCTATACTGAAGACAGAACTAGATATCTACCTATACTGAAGACAGAACTAGATATCTACCTATACTGAAGACAGAACTAGATATCTACCTATACTGAAGACAGAACTAGATATCTACCTATACTGAAGACAGAACTAGATATCTACCTATACTGAAGACAGAACTAGATATCTACCTATGATGAAGACAGAACTAGATATCTACCTATGATGAAGACAGAACTAGATATCTACCTATACTGAAGACAGAACTAGATATCTACCTATGATGAAGACAGAACTAGATATCTACCTATGATGAAGACAGAACTAGATATCTACCTATGATGAAGACAGAACTAGATATCTACCTATGATGAAGACAGAACTAGATATCTACCTATATGAAGACAGAACTAGATATCTACCTATGATGAAGACAGAACTAGATATCTACCCATACTGAAGACAGAACTAGATATCTACCCATACTGAAGACAGAACTAGATATCTACCTATACTGAAGACAGAACTAGATATCTACCTATACTGAAGACAGAACTAGATATCTACCTATGATGAAGACAGAACTAGATATCTACCTATGATGAAGACAGAACTAGATATCTACCTATACTGAAGACAGAACTAGATATCTACCTATACTGAAGACAGAACTAGATATCTACCTATACTGAAGACAGAACTAGATATCTACCTATACTGAAGACAGAACTAGATATCTACCTATACTGAAGACAGAACTAGATATCTACCTATACTGAAGACAGAACTAGATATCTACCTATACTGAAGACAGAACTAGATATCTACCTATACTGAAGACAGAACTAGATATCTACCTATACTGAAGACAGAACTAGATATCTACCTATACTGAAGACAGAACTAGATATCTACCTATACTGAAGACAGAACTAGATATCTACCTATACTGAAGACAGAACTAGATATCTACCTATACTGAAGACAGAACTAGATATCTACCTATACTGAAGACAGAACTAGATATCTACCTATGATGAAGACAGAACTAGATATCTACCTATATGAAGACAGAACTAGATATCTACCTATACTGAAGACAGAACTAGATATCTACCTATACTGAAGACAGAACTAGATATCTACCTATACTGAAGACAGAACTAGATATCTACCTATACTGAAGACAGAACTAGATATCTACCCATACTGAAGACAGAACTAGATATCTACCTATACTGAAGACAGAACTAGATATCTACCCATACTGAAGACAGAACTAGATATCTACCTATGATGAAGACAGAACTAGATATCTACCTATACTGAAGACAGAACTAGATATCTACCTATACTGAAGACAGAACTAGATATCTACCTATACTGAAGACAGAACTAGATATCTACCTATACTGAAGACAGAACTAGATATCTACCCATACTGAAGACAGAACTAGATATCTACCTATACTGAAGACAGAACTAGATATCTACCTATATGAAGACAGAACTAGATATCTACCTATACTGAAGACAGAACTAGATATCTACCTATACTGAAGACAGAACTAGATATCTACCTATACTGAAGACAGAACTAGATATCTACCTATACTGAAGACAGAACTAGATATCTACCTATGATGAAGACAGAACTAGATATCTACCTATACTGAAGACAGAACTAGATATCTACCTATACTGAAGACAGAACTAGATATCTACCTATATGAAGACAGAACTAGATATCTACCTATATGAAGACAGAACTAGATATCTACCTATATGAAGACAGAACTAGATATCTACCTATATGAAGACAGAACTAGATATCTACCTATATGAAGACAGAACTAGATATCTACCTATATGAAGACAGAACTAGATATCTACCTATACTGAAGACAGAACTAGATATCTACCTATACTGAAGACAGAACTAGATATCTACCTATACTGAAGACAGAACTAGATATCTACCTATACTGAAGACAGAACTAGATATCTACCTATACTGAAGACAGAACTAGATATCTACCTACTACTGAAGACAGAACTAGATATCTACCTATACTGAAGACAGAACTAGATATCTACCTATACTGAAGACAGAACTAGATATCTACCTATATGAAGACAGAACTAGATATCTACCTATATGAAGACAGAACTAGATATCTACCCATACTGAAGACAGAACTAGATATCTACCTATACTGAAGACAGAACTAGATATCTACCTATACTGAAGACAGAACTAGATATCTACCTATACTGAAGACAGAACTAGATATCTACCCATACTGAAGACAGAACTAGATATCTACCTATACTGAAGACAGAACTAGATATCTACCCATACTGAAGACAGAACTAGATATCTACCTATATGAAGACAGAACTAGATATCTACCTATACTGAAGACAGAACTAGATATCTACCTATACTGAAGACAGAACTAGATATCTACCCATACTGAAGACAGAACTAGATATCTACCTATACTGAAGACAGAACTAGATATCTACCCATACTGAAGACAGAACTAGATATCTACCTATACTGAAGACAGAACTAGATATCTACCCATACTGAAGACAGAACTAGATATCTACCTATGATGAAGACAGAACTAGATATCTACCCATACTGAAGACAGAACTAGATATCTACCCATGATGAAGACAGAACTAGATATCTACCTATACTGAAGACAGAACTAGATATCTACCTATGATGAAGACAGAACTAGATATCTACCTATACTGAAGACAGAACTAGATATCTACCTATGATGAAGACAGAACTAGATATCTACCTATACTGAAGACAGAACTAGATATCTACCTATACTGAAGACAGAACTAGATATCTACCTATACTGAAGACAGAACTAGATATCTACCTATACTGAAGACAGAACTAGATATCTACCTATGATGAAGACAGAACTAGATATCTACCTATACTGAAGACAGAACTAGATATCTACCTATACTGAAGACAGAACTAGATATCTACCTATGATGAAGACAGAACTAGATATCTACCTATGATGAAGACAGAACTAGATATCTACCTATGATGAAGACAGAACTAGATATCTACCTATGATGAAGACAGAACTAGATATCTACCTATGATGAAGACAGAACTAGATATCTACCTATGATGAAGACAGAACTAGATATCTACCCATACTGAAGACAGAACTAGATATCTACCCATACTGAAGACAGAACTAGATATCTACCTATGATGAAGACAGAACTAGATATCTACCCATACTGAAGACAGAACTAGATATCTACCCATACTGAAGACAGAACTAGATATCTACCCATACTGAAGACAGAACTAGATATCTACCTATGATGAAGACAGAACTAGATATCTACCCATACTGAAGACAGAACTAGATATCTACCTATACTGAAGACAGAACTAGATATCTACCCATACTGAAGACAGAACTAGATATCTACCTATGATGAAGACAGAACTAGATATCTACCTATGATGAAGACAGAACTAGATATCTACCTATACTGAAGACAGAACTAGATATCTACCTATACTGAAGACAGAACTAGATATCTACCTATACTGAAGACAGAACTAGATATCTACCCATACTGAAGACAGAACTAGATATCTACCTATACTGAAGACAGAACTAGATATCTACCTATACTGAAGACAGAACTAGATATCTACCTATACTGAAGACAGAACTAGATATCTACCTATACTGAAGACAGAACTAGATATCTACCTATACTGAAGACAGAACTAGATATCTACCTATACTGAAGACAGAACTAGATATCTACCTATACTGAAGACAGAACTAGATATCTACCTATACTGAAGACAGAACTAGATATCTACCTATATGAAGACAGAACTAGATATCTACCTATGATGAAGACAGAACTAGATATCTACCTATGATGAAGACAGAACTAGATATCTACCCATACTGAAGACAGAACTAGATATCTACCTATACTGAAGACAGAACTAGATATCTACCTATACTGAAGACAGAACTAGATATCTACCTATACTGAAGACAGAACTAGATATCTACCCATACTGAAGACAGAACTAGATATCTACCTATACTGAAGACAGAACTAGATATCTACCATACTGAAGACAGAACTAGATATCTACCTATGATGAAGACAGAACTAGATATCTACCTATACTGAAGACAGAACTAGATATCTACCTATACTGAAGACAGAACTAGATATCTACCCATGCTGAAGACAGAACTAGATATCTACCTATACTGAAGACAGAACTAGATATCTACCTATGATGAAGACAGAACTAGATATCTACCTATACTGAAGACAGAACTAGATATCTACCTATACTGAAGACAGAACTAGATATCTACCTATGATGAAGACAGAACTAGATATCTACCTATGATGAAGACAGAACTAGATATCTACCTATGATGAAGGCAGAACTAGATATCTACCTATGATGAAGACAGAACTAGATATCTACCTATGATGAAGACAGAACTAGATATCTACCTATGATGAAGACAGAACTAGATATCTACCTATGATGAAGACAGAACTAGATATCTACCCATACTGAAGACAGAACTAGATATCTACCTATACTGAAGACAGAACTAGATATCTACCCATACTGAAGACAGAACTAGATATCTACCTATGATGAAGACAGAACTAGATATCTACCTATGATGAAGACAGAACTAGATATCTACCTATGATGAAGACAGAACTAGATATCTACCTATACTGAAGACAGAACTAGATATCTACCTATACTGAAGACAGAACTAGATATCTACCTATACTGAAGACAGAACTAGATATCTACCTATACTGAAGACAGAACTAGATATCTACCTATACTGAAGACAGAACTAGATATCTACCTATACTGAAGACAGAACTAGATATCTACCTATACTGAAGACAGAACTAGATATCTACCTATACTGAAGACAGAACTAGATATCTACCTATACTGAAGACAGAACTAGATATCTACCTATACTGAAGACAGAACTAGATATCTACCTATGATGAAGACAGAACTAGATATCTACCTATACTGAAGACAGAACTAGATATCTACCTATACTGAAGACAGAACTAGATATCTACCTATACTGAAGACAGAACTAGATATCTACCCATACTGAAGACAGAACTAGATATCTACCTATACTGAAGACAGAACTAGATATCTACCTATACTGAAGACAGAACTAGATATCTACCTATACTGAAGACAGAACTAGATATCTACCTATACTGAAGACAGAACTAGATATCTACCTATACTGAAGACAGAACTAGATATCTACCTATACTGAAGACAGAACTAGATATCTACCCATACTGAAGACAGAACTAGATATCTACCTATGATGAAGACAGAACTAGATATCTACCTATACTGAAGACAGAACTAGATATCTACCTATACTGAAGACAGAACTAGATATCTACCCATACTGAAGACAGAACTAGATATCTACCTATACTGAAGACAGAACTAGATATCTACCCATACTGAAGACAGAACTAGATATCTACCTATGATGAAGACAGAACTAGATATCTACCTATACTGAAGACAGAACTAGATATCTACCTATACTGAAACAGAACTAGATATCTACCCATGCTGAAGACAGAACTAGATATCTACCTATACTGAAGACAGAACTAGATATCTACCCATACTGAAGACAGAACTAGATATCTACCTATACTGAAGACACAACTAGATATCTACCCATACTGAAGACAGAACTAGATATCTACCTATGATGAAGACAGAACTAGATATCTACCCATACTAAAGACAGAACTAGATATCTACCCATACTGAAGACAGAACTAGATATCTACCCATGATGAAGACAGAACTAGATATCTACCTATACTGAAGACAGAACTAGATATCTACCTATGATGAAGACAGAACTAGATATCTACCTATACTGAAGACAGAACTAGATATCTACCTATGATGAAGACAGAACTAGATATCTACCTATACTGAAGACAGAACTAGATATCTACCTATACTGAAGAGACAGAACTAGATATCTACCTATACTGAAGACAGAACTAGATATCTACCTATACTGAAGACAGAACTAGATATCTACCTATGATGAAGACAGAACTAGATATCTACCTATACTGAAGACAGAACTAGATATCTACCTATACTGAAGACAGAACTAGATATCTACCTATGATGAAAACAGAACTAGATATTTACCTATGATGAAAACAGAACTAGATATCTACCTATGATGAAGGCAGAACTAGATATCTACCTATGATGAAGGCAGAACTAGATATCTACCTATGATGAAGACAGAACTAGATATCTACCTATGATGAAGACAGAACTAGATATCTACCCATACTGAAGACAGAACTAGATATCTACTCATACTGAAGACAGAACTAGATATCTACCTATGATGAAGACAGAACTAGATATCTACCCATACTGAAGACAGAACTAGATATCTACCCATACTGAAGACAGAACTAGATATCTACCCATACTGAAGACAGAACTAGATATCTACCTATGATGAAGACAGAACTAGATATCTACCTATGATGAAGACAGAACTAGATATCTACCTATACTGAAGACAGAACTAGATATCTACCTATACTGAAGACAGAACTAGATATCTACCTATACTGAAGACAGAACTAGATATCTACCTATACTGAAGACAGAACTAGATATCTACCTATACTAAAGACAGAACTAGATATCTACCCATACTGAAGACAGAACTAGATATCTACCTATACTGAAGACAGAACTAGATATCTACCTATACTGAAGACAGAACTAGATATCTACCTATACTGAAGACAGAACTAGATATCTACCTATACTGAAGACAGAACTAGATATCTACCTATACTGAAGACAGAACTAGATATCTACCTATACTGAAGACAGAACTAGATATCTACCTATACTGAAGACAGAACTAGATATCTACCTATACTGAAGACAGAACTAGATATCTACCTATGATGAAGACAGAACTAGATATCTACCTATGATGAAGACAGAACTAGATATCTACCATACTGAAGACAGAACTAGATATCTACCTATACTGAAGACAGAACTAGATATCTACCTATACTGAAGACAGAACTAGATATCTACCTATACTGAAGACAGAACTAGATATCTACCCATACTGAAGACAGAACTAGATATCTACCTATACTGAAGACAGAACTAGATATCTACCCATACTGAAGACAGAACTAGATATCTACCTATGATGAAGACAGAACTAGATATCTACCTATACTGAAGACAGAACTAGATATCTACCTATACTGAAGACAGAACTAGATATCTACCCATGCTGAAGACAGAACTAGATATCTACCTATACTGAAGACAGAACTAGATATCTACCCATACTGAAGACAGAACTAGATATCTACCTATACTGAAGACACAACTAGATATCTACCCATACTGAAGACAGAACTAGATATCTACCTATGATGAAGACAGAACTAGATATCTACCCATACTGAAGACAGAACTAGATATCTACCCATGATGAAGACAGAACTAGATATCTACCTATACTGAAGACAGAACTAGATATCTACCTATGATGAAGATAGAACTAGATATCTACCTATACTGAAGACAGAACTAGATATCTACCTATGATGAAGACAGAACTAGATATCTACCTATACTGAAGACAGAACTAGATATCTACCTATACTGAAGACAGAACTAGATATCTACCTATACTGAAGACAGAACTAGATATCTACCTATACTGAAGACAGAACTAGATATCTACCTATGATGAAGACAGAACTAGATATCTACCTATACTGAAGACAGAACTAGATATCTACCTATACTGAAGACAGAACTAGATATCTACCTATGATGAAAACAGAACTAGATATTTACCTATGATGAAGACAGAACTAGATATCTACCTATGATGAAGGCAGAACTAGATATCTACCTATGATGAAGACAGAACTAGATATCTACCTATGATGAAGACAGAACTAGATATCTACCTATGATGAAGACAGAACTAGATATCTACCCATACTGAAGACAGAACTAGATATCTACCCATACTGAAGACAGAACTAGATATCTACCTATGATGAAGACAGAACTAGATATCTACCCATACTGAAGACAGAACTAGATATCTACCCATACTGAAGACAGAACTAGATATCTACCTATACTGAAGACAGAACTAGATATCTACCTATGATGAAGACAGAACTAGATATCTACCTATGATGAAGACAGAACTAGATATCTACCTATACTAAAGACAGAACTAGATATCTACCTATACTGAAGACAGAACTAGATATCTACCTATACTGAAGACAGAACTAGATATCTACCTATACTGAAGACAGAACTAGATATCTACCTATACTGAAGACAGAACTAGATATCTACCCATACTGAAGACAGAACTAGATATCTACCTATACTGAAGACAGAACTAGATATCTACCTATACTGAAGACAGAACTAGATATCTACCTATACTGAAGACAGAACTAGATATCTACCTATACTGAAGACAGAACTAGATATCTACCTATACTGAAGACAGAACTAGATATCTACCTATACTGAAGACAGAACTAGATATCTACCTATACTGAAGACAGAACTAGATATCTACCTATACTGAAGACAGAACTAGATATCTACCTATGATGAAGACAGAACTAGATATCTACCTATGATGAAGACAGAACTAGATATCTACCCATACTGAAGACAGAACTAGATATCTACCTATACTGAAGACAGAACTAGATATCTACCTATACTGAAGACAGAACTAGATATCTACCTATACTGAAGACAGAACTAGATATCTACCCATACTGAAGACAGAACTAGATATCTACCTATACTGAAGACAGAACTAGATATCTACCCATACTGAAGACAGAACTAGATATCTACCTATACTGAAGACAGAACTAGATATCTACCTATGATGAAGACAGAACTAAATATCTACCTATGATGAAGACAGAACTAGATATCTACCTATACTGAAGACAGAACTAGATATCTACCTATGATGAAAACAGAACTAGATATTACCTATGATGAAGACAGAACTAGATATCTACCTATGATGAAGGCAGAACTAGATATCTACCTATGATGAAGACAGAACTAGATATCTACCTATGATGAAGACAGAACTAGATATCTACCTATGATGAAGACAGAACTAGATATCTACCCATACTGAAGACAGAACTAGATATCTACCCATACTGAAGACAGAACTAGATATCTACCTATGATGAAGACAGAACTAGATATCTACCCATACTGAAGACAGAACTAGATATCTACCCATACTGAAGACAGAACTAGATATCTACCCATACTGAAGACAGAACTAGATATCTACCTATGATGAAGACAGAACTAGATATCTACCTATGATGAAGACAGAACTAGATATCTACCTATACTGAAGACAGAACTAGATATCTACCTATACTGAAGACAGAACTAGATATCTACCTATACTGAAGACAGAACTAGATATCTACCTATACTGAAGACAGAACTAGATATCTACCTATACTAAAGACAGAACTAGATATCTACCCATACTGAAGACAGAACTAGATATCTACCTATACTGAAGACAGAACTAGATATCTACCTATACTGAAGACAGAACTAGATATCTACCTATACTGAAGACAGAACTAGATATCTACCTATACTGAAGACAGAACTAGATATCTACCTATACTGAAGACAGAACTAGATATCTACCTATACTGAAGACAGAACTAGATATCTACCTATACTGAAGACAGAATTAGATATCTACCTATACTGAAGACAGAACTAGATATCTACCTATGATGAAGACAGAACTAGATATCTACCTATGATGAAGACAGAACTAGATATCTACCCATACTGAAGACAGAACTAGATATCTACCTATACTGAAGACAGAACTAGATATCTACCTATACTGAAGACAGAACTAGATATCTACCTATACTGAAGACAGAACTAGATATCTACCCATACTGAAGACAGAACTAGATATCTACCTATACTGAAGACAGAACTAGATATCTACCCATACTGAAGACAGAACTAGATATCTACCTATGATGAAGACATAACTAGATATCTACCTATACTGAAGACAGAACTAGATATCTACCTATACTGAAAACAGAACTAGATATCTACCCATGCTGAAGACAGAACTAGATATCTACCTATACTGAAGACAGAACTAGATATCTACCCATACTGAAGACAGAACTAGATATCTACCTATACTGAAGACACAACTAGATATCTACCCATACTGAAGACAGAACTAGATATCTACCTATGATGAAGACAGAACTAGATATCTACCCATACTGAAGACAGAACTAGATATCTACCCATGATGAAGACAGAACTAGATATCTACCTATACTGAAGACAGAACTAGATATCTACCTATGATGAAGATAGAACTAGATATCTACCTATACTGAAGACAGAACTAGATATCTACCTATGATGAAGACAGAACTAGATATCTACCTATACTGAAGACAGAACTAGATATCTACCTATACTGAAGACAGAACTAGATATCTACCTATACTGAAGACAGAACTAGATATCTACCTATACTGAAGACAGAACTAGATATCTACCTATGATGAAGACAGAACTAGATATCTACCTATACTGAAGACAGAACTAGATATCTACCTATACTGAAGACAGAACTAGATATCTACCTATGATGAAAACAGAACTAGATATTACCTATGATGAAAACAGAACTAGATATCTACCTATGATGAAGGCAGAACTAGATATCTACCTATGATGAAGGCAGAACTAGATATCTACCTATGATGAAGACAGAACTAGATATCTACCTATGATGAAGACAGAACTAGATATCTACCCATACTGAAGACAGAACTAGATATCTACCCATACTGAAGACAGAACTAGACATCTACCTATGATGAAGACAGAACTAGATATCTACCCATACTGAAGACAGAACTAGATATCTACCCATACTGAAGACAGAACTAGATATCTACCCATACTGAAGACAGAACTAGATATCTACCTATGATGAAGACAGAACTAGATATCTACCTATGATGAAGACAGAACTAGATATCCTCCTATACTAAAGACAGAACTAGATATCTACCTATACTGAATACAGAACTAGATATCTACCTATACTGAAGACAGAACTAGATATCTACCTATACTGAAGACAGAACTAGATATCTACCTATACTGAAGACAGAACTAGATATCTACCCATACTGAAGACAGAACTAGATATCTACCTATACTGAAGACAGAACTAGATATCTACCTATACTGAAGACAGAACTAGATATCTACCTATACTGAAGACATAATTAGATATCTACCTATACTGAAGACAGAACTAGATATCTACCTATACTGAAGACAGAACTAGATATCTACCTATACTGAAGACAGAACTAGATATCTACCTATACTGAAGACAGAATTAGATATCTACCTATACTGAAGACAGAACTAGATATCTACCTATGATGAAGACAGAACTAGATATCTACCTATGATGAAGACAGAACTAGATATCTACCCATACTGAAGACAGAACTAGATATCTACCTATACTGAAGACAGAACTAGATATCTACCTATACTGAAGACAGAACTAGATATCTACCTATACTGAAGACAGAACTAGATATCTACCCATACTGAAGACAGAACTAGATATCTACCTATACTGAAGACAGAACTAGATATCTACCCATACTGAAGACAGAACTAGATATCTACCTATACTGAAGACAGAACTAGATATCTACCTATGATGAAGACAGAACTAAATATCTACCTATGATGAAGACAGAACTAGATATCTACCTATACTGAAGACAGAACTAGATATCTACCTATACTGAAGACAGAACTAGATATCTACCTATACTGAAGACAGAACTAGATATCTACCTATACTGAAGACAGAACTAGATATCTACCCATATATGATGAAGACAGAACTAAATATCTACCTATGATGAAGACAGAACTAGATATCTACCTATACTGAAGACAGAACTAGATATCTACCTATACTGAAGACAGAACTAGATATATAGCCATACTGAAGACAGAACTAGATATCTACCTATACTGAAGACAGAACTAGATATCTACCTATACTGAAGACAGAACTAGATATTTACCCATACTGAAGACAGAACTAGATATCTACCCATGCTGAAGACACAACTAGATATCTACCTATGATGAAGACAGAACTAGATATCTAGCCATACTGAAGACAGAACTAGATATCTACCTATACTGAAGACAGAACTAGATATCTACCTATACTGAAGACAGAACTAGATATTTACCCATACTGAAGACAGAACTAGATATCTACCCATACTGAAGACAGAACTAGATATCTACCTATACTGAAGACAGAACTAGATATCTACCTATGATGAAGACAGAACTAGATATCTACCCATACTGAAGACACAACTAGATATCTACCTATACTGAAGACAGAACTAGATATCTACCTATGATGAAGACAGAACTAGATATCTACCTATACTGAAGACAGAACTAGATATCTACCTATACTGAAGACAGAACTAGATATCTACCTATGATGAAGACAGAACTAGATATCTACCCATACTGAAGACAGAACTAGATATCTACCTATGATGAAGACAGAACTAGATATCTACCCATACTGAAGACAGAACTAGATATCTACCTATGATGAAGACAGAACTAGATATCTACCCATACTGAAGACAGAACTAGATATCTACCTATGATGAAGACAGAACTAGATATCTACCCATACTGAAGACAGAACTAGATATCTACCTATACTGAAGACAGAACTAGATATCTACCTATACTGAAGACAGAACTAGATATCTACCTATGATGAAGACAGAACTAGATATCTACCTATACTGAAGACAGAACTAGATATCTACCCATACTGAAGACAGAACTAGATATCTACCTATACTGAAGACAGAACTAGATATCTACCCATACTGAAGACAGAACTAGATATCTACCTATGCTGAAGACAGAACTAGATATCTACCTATGCTGAAGACAGAACTAGATATCTACCTATACTGAAGACAGAACTAGATATCTACCTATACTGAAGACAGAACTAGATATCTACCTATACTGAAGACAGAACTAGATATCTACCTATACTGAAGACAGAACTAGATATCTACCTATGATGAAGACAGAACTAGATATCTACCTATGATGAAGACAGAACTAGATATCTACCTATACTGAAGACAGAACTAGATATCTACCTATGCTGAAGACAGAACTAGATATCTACCTATGCTGAAGACAGAACTAGATATCTACCTATACTGAAGACAGAACTAGATATCTACCTATACTGAAGACAGAACTAGATATCTACCTATACTGAAGACAGAACTAGATATCTACCTATGATGAAGACAGAACTAGATATCTACCTATACTGAAGACAGAATTAGATATCTACCTATACTGAAGACAGAACTAGATATCTACCTATACTGAAGACAGAACTAGATATCTACCTATACTGAAGACAGAACTAGATATCTACCTATACTGAAGACAGAACTAGATATCTACCTATACTGAAGACAGAACTAGATATCTACCTATACTGAAGACAGAACTAGATATCTACCTATACTGAAAACAGAACTAGATATCTACCTATACTGAAGACAGAACTAGATATCTACCTATGCTGAAGACAGAACTAGATATCTACCTATACTGAAGACAGAACTAGATATCTACCTATACTGAAGACAGAACTAGATATCTACCTATACTGAAGACAGAACTAGATATCTACCTATGATGAAGACAGAACTAGATATCTACCTATACTGAAGACAGAATTAGATATCTACCTATACTGAAGACAGAACTAGATATCTACCTATACTGAAGACAGAACTAGATATCTACCTATACTGAAGACAGAACTAGATATCTACCTATACTGAAGACAGAATTAGATATCTACCTATACTGAAGACAGAACTAGATATCTACCTATACTGAAGACAGAACTAGATATCTACCTATACTGAAGACAGAACTAGATATCTACCTATACTGAAAACAGAACTAGATATCTACCTATACTGAAGACAGAACTAGATATCTACCTATGCTGAAGACAGAACTAGATATCTACCTATGCTGAAGACAGAACTAGATATCTACCCATGACTTGGGCTGACATGACACTACTACTACTGTAATCCACCATAATTTGATTCTATGACAGCCCAAGTTCTACTGTAAGCTCTAGCCCTACTACATAAACTTGGCACTGGTGTCAATGTCCTGGCACAAAAGACTCAATGATGTCTTTGAATGTTCCAACTCAGTCTCCACTTTCTGGCTCTTATTTAAAGTATCCATCAATGTCATGATCTGTGTGTCCAGTTCCTTGCTCTTCACCTGGTGCATGTGATTCATGTACTGCTCCAGCATGTCACACGAGCGTGCTGCCTGCGGATAATAAACATGTGTGTCAATGTATATCAGATTCTGAAACATGCTGACACAGTAACAAAGTGATTTCTTTCATTCAACCAATCCTGCACAATAACCACTCCATCACAATGGCTGCATTATTAAAAAACAAACAAATGAAATCAAACTTCCCACAAATATACCATATCTGATTTCTTGTCCCAATTATTCGGTGATATTTTAAATCATGTGAAATGATAGAAACAAAGTTCAATATTGATCAACTTGTCCCACAACTTCTAGCTACAAGAACTATCTTCGTTCACGTCTAACTGCTATGAGAGCCACAGAGATATAGAGACTGTTGAAAGGGAGATAATAATGTGTGTGTGGCAGTCAAAGATCAAAAGTATCCCCTGCATATTTGGGGAATATGATGTAAGTGTGCACATTTAGTGATGACCAATGGCACATGATGTGGTCAGTATCTCACCTCACTGCCCTACTTTCTCAGTGCAATCAGGCACCCATTAAAGTAAGGTAAAACCTAGGTGTTTCAGTCAACACTTGGCTTGTCGTCTTGTCCTTAGTACTTCAGTTACTAACCTACAGTGCTCCTAAAAGATAAACAGCTTAATAATAATTATTTGTAAAATGCTGTATGTAACATTCAACTTTGAGAGTTCAATAGGAGAATATAACAAAATATGTCGAAAGTAACTGATGCGATGTACAAGTCATGTCCTGAATATAACTGCTACCAAAATGATACAGGTTTGTGTGATCTGATTAGTGTAGTGATTAAGGAAGTGGCTAGATTCAATCATCATCCATCAGAGGGTGGAAGACTAGCACAGAGAAGATCACTGTGTGCCGAGGTATATGCTAATGTCAGTGCTTTCTAGTTGTGATTGTCATGTTTTAGGTAGAGAACACAAGAAATAGCCTACATGTGCCATGACTTCTCTCTTAACATCGGACACAATTTTGATATCATTCTCTCGCTTGCTCCTAATATCTGCTAGGATCTGTTCTAGAGCTTCCTCCATTTGTTTCCTTGACATCAAGGGCTGTGATGTTACATCTTCCCTCTCTGTAAAATGGCTGGCAACTGCCTGAGCTGCACTATCAGAATCCTTGGCCTGTTTCATGACATCAGATTTATAGCCATTTCTGGAAGGAAAATAATGAAGTATTGTAGGCAGTCTTGAACATGAAGGGAGGGTTAACAGGAGGACAGATGAGTGAAGTGAGCCAGATATGGGGTTGTCAGTCAACATGAAGGGAGGGTTAACAGGAGGACAGATGAGTGAAGTGAGCCAGATATGGGGTTGTTAGTCAGCATCAAGAGAGGGCTAACAGGAGGACAGATGAGTGAAGTGAGCCAGATATGGGGTTGTTAGTCAACATGAAGGGAGGGTTAACAGGAGGACAGATGAGTGAAGTGAGTCAGATATGGGGTTGTCAGTCAACATGAAGAGAGGGTTAACAGGAGGACAGATGAGTGAAGTGAGCCAGATATGGGGTTGTCAGTCAACATGAAGGGAGGGTTAACAGGAGGACAGATGAGTGAAGTGAGCCAGATATGGGGTTGTCAGTCAACATGAAGAGAGGGTTAACAGGAGGACAGATGAGTGAAGTGAGCCAGATATGGGGTTGTCAGTCAACATGAAGAGAGGGTTAACAGGAGGACAGATGAGTGAAGTGAGCCAGATATGGGGTTGTTAGTCAGCATGAAGAGAGGGTTAACAGGAGGACAGATGAGTGAAGTGAGTCAGATATGGGGTTGTTAGTCAGCATGAAGAGAGGGTTAACAGGAGGACAGATGAGTGATGTGAGTCAGATATGGGGTTGTCAGTCAACATGAAGAGAGGGTTAACAGGAGGACAGATGAGTGAAGTGAGTCAGATATGGGGTTGTTAGTCAGCATGAAGAGAGGGTTAACAGGAGGACAGATGAGTGAAGTGAGTCAGATATGGGGTTGTTAGTCAACATGAAATGAGGGTTAACAGGAGGACAGATGAGTGAAGTGAGTCAGATATGGGGTTGTCAGTCAACATGAAGGGAGGGTTAACAGGAGGACAGATGAGTGACGTGAGTCAGATATGGGGTTGTCAGTCAACATGAAGGGATGGTTAACAGGAGGACAGATGAGTGAAGTGAGCCAGATATGGGGTTGTTAGTCAACATGAAGATAGGGTTAACAGGAGGACAGATGAGTGAAGTGAGCCAGATATGGGGTTGTTAGTCAACATGAAGAGAGGGTTAACAGGAGGACAGATGAGTGATGTGAGTCAGATATGGGGTTGTCAGTCAACATGAAGAGGGGTTAACAGGAGGACAGATGAGTGAAGTGAGCCAGATATGGGGTTGTTAGTCAACATGAAGAGAGGGTTAACAGGAAGACAGATGAGTGAAGTGAGCCAGATATGGGGTTGTCAGTCAACATGAAGAGAGGGTTAACAGGAGGACAGATGAGTGAAGTGAGCCAGATATGGGGTTGTCAGTCAACATGAAGAGAGGGTTAACAGGAGGACAGATGAGTGAAGTGAGCCAGATATGGGGTTGTCAGTCAACATGAAGGGAGGGTTAACAGGAGGACAGATGAGTGAAGTGAGTCAGATATGGGGTTGTCAGTCAACATGAAGGGAGGGTTAACAGGAGGACAGATGAGTGAAGTGAGTCAGATATGGGGTTGTTAGTCAGCATGAAGAGAGTGTTAACAGGAGGACAGATGAGTGAAGTGAGCCAGATATGGGGTTGTCAGTCAACATGAAGGGGGGTTAACAGGACAGATGAGTGAAGTGAGCCAGATATGGGGTTGTTAGTCAGCATGAAGAGAGGGTTAACAGGAGGACAGATGAGTGATGTGAGTCAGATATGGGGTTGTCAGTCAACATGAAGAGAGGGTTAACAGGAGGACAGATGAGTGATGTGAGTCAGATATGAGGTTGTCAGTCAACATGAAGAGAGGGTTAACAGGAGGACAGATGAGTGAAGTGAGTCAGATATGGGGTTGTTAGTCAGCATGAAGAGAGGGTTAACAGGAGGACAGATGAGTGAAGTGAGTCAGATATGGGGTTGTTAGTCAACATGAAATGAGGGTTAACAGGAGGACAGATGAGTGAAGTGAGTCAGATATGGGGTTGTCAGTCAACATGAAGGGAGGGTTAACAGGAGGACAGATGAGTGACGTGAGTCAGATATGGGGTTGTCAGTCAACATGAAGGGATGGTTAACAGGAGGACAGATGAGTGAAGTGAGCCAGATATGGGGTTGTTAGTCAACATGAAGATAGGGTTAACAGGAGGACAGATGAGTGAAGTGAGCCAGATATGGGGTTGTTAGTCAACATGAAGAGAGGGTTAAGAGCAGGACAGATGAGTAACGTGAGTCAGATATGGGGTTGTTAGTCAACATGAAGAGAGGGTTAACAGGAGGACAGATGAGTGATGTGAGTCAGATATGGGGGTTGTCAGTCAACATGAAGGGATGGTTAACAGGAGGACAGATGAGTGAAGTGAGTCAGATATGGGGTTGTCAGTCAACATGAAGGGAGGGTTAACAGGAGGACAGATGAGTGAAGTGAGTCAGATATGGGGTTGTCAGTCAACATGAAGGGATGGTTAACAGGACAGATAAGTGAAGTGAGTCAGATATGGGGTTGTCAGTCAACATGAAGGGATGGTTAACAGGAGGACAGATGAGTGAAGTGAATCAGATATGGGGTTGTCAGTCAACATGAAGAGGGGTTAACAGGAGGACAGATGAGTGAAGTGTGCCAGATATGGGGTTGTCAGTCAACATGAAGGGATGGTTAACAGGAGGACAGATGAGTGAAGTGAGTCAGATATGGGGTTGTCAGTCAACATGAAGAGAGGGTTAACAGGAGGACAGATGAGTGAAGTGAGCCAGATATGGGGTTGTCAGTCAACATGAAGGGAGAGTTAACAGGAGGACAGATGAGTGAAGTGAGTCAGATATGGGGTTGTCAGTCAACATGAAGAGACAAAGAAGTGAATGCTGGGAGGTAAACACATGCACATAGAAAGTGGGTAAACCAAATGAGAATCAGCACAAGAGAAAGAACAACTCTACATGAAGGATAAATAATACTTTTGTAATGAAATATTTGAGCATTTGATACTGAGATCACATTAGGTCCAGCATAGAATTAGAGAAAATCATTTGGTCAGCAGGATGATCACAACAAATGTAAGAGCTATGATTGGAGAAGCTCATCAGGTCTGACACAAAGCAATCTTACAGGGAATGGAGTCATAAACAATGATTGATGGAGAGAGAACTGCAGTGATATAATCAAGGTGTGGACTTCATGAAATGACATAGAACATTGAGGGTAGAAGAAGATGTGTCCTGACAAGCCAAGTCACACTTTGCCTCAGTGGTGGCCAACCTAAGTTTGACTGAGGGCCGGATTATAGCCAGGACTAGAGAGCCAAACTTAGAGTAACACCAAAAATGACATGATGTGATTTGGTGATAAATAAAAAAGCTTATACGCCTGGCACTGAGAGAAAATCAACTTTGCAGCATGAACTATAAAGAAATCCTTTGATTATTGTCGGAAAAATAGGCTGGCATGCCAAATCTGGGCCGCCATTGCTTTACACAATAGAAGTGAGGAACTAACAGTAAAACATATTCAGTAATATAGGCAACAGCTAGATTCTAAGATCACAGCAGACAACTAGTATAACCAAAACACTGACAAATCTCATGTGAAACTGTAGGGACTGAACTCCAATATTTAACAGGTAAAACTGCCAACAACATGCCACCATGGTTAGAACAGTTACTAATGGACTGCATCTTGAGGAATCAATTGGGGCACTTTTCCTTCTTCCATCCAGTTTCCTGCTATATGGATTCTGACCAGACCTCACACTACCTTCTCAGTTCTGACCAGACCTCACACTACCTTCTCAGTTCTGACCAGTCCTCACACTACCTTCTCAGTTCTGACCAGTCCTCACACTACCTTCTCAGTTCTGACCAGTCCTCACACTACCTTCTCAGTTCTGACCAGTCCTCACACTACCTTCTCAGTTCTGACCAGTCCTCACACTATAACCACAGTTCTGACCAGTCCTCACACTATAACCACAGTTCTGACCAGTCCTCACACTATAACCACAGTTCTGACCAGCCCTCACACTATAACCACAGTTCTGACCAGCCCTCACACTACCTTCTCAGTTCTGACCAGACCTCACACTACCTTCACAGTTCTAACCAGCCCTCACACTACCTTCTCAGTTCTGACCAGACCTCACACTACCTTCTCAGTTCTGACCAGTCCTCACACTATAACCACAGTTCTGACCAGTCCTCACACTATAACCACAGTTCTGACCAGCCCTCACACTATAACCACAGTTCTGACCAGCCCTCACACTACCTTCTCAGTTCTGACCAGACCTCACACTACCTTCTCAGTTCTGACCAGTCCTCACACTATAACCACAGTTCTGACCAGCCCTCACACTACCTTCTCAGTTCTGACCAGACCTCACACTACCTTCTCAGTTCTGACCAGTCCTCACACTATAACCTCAGTTCTGACCAGCCCTCACACTACCTTCTCAGTTCTGACCAGTCCTCACACTACCTTCTCAGTTCTGACCAGCCCTCACACTACCTTCTCAGTTCTGACCAGTCCTCACACTATAACCACAGTTCTGACCAGTCCTCACACTATAACCACAGTTTTGACCAGTCCTCACACTATAACCACAGTTCTGACCAGCCATGAAACACTATAACCACAGTTCTGACCAGCCCTCACACTATAATCACAGTTCTGACCAGCCCTCACACTATAACCACAGTTCTGAACAGCCCTCCCACTATAATCACAGTTCTGACCAGCCCTCCCACTATAATCACAGTTCTGACCAGCCCTCACACTATAACCACAGCTCTGACCAGCCCTCACACTATAACCGCAGTTCTGACCAGCCCTCACACTATAACCACAGTTCCGACCAGCCCTCACACTATAACCACAGTTCTGACCAGCCCTCCCACTACCAACTCAGTTCTGGCTAGCCCTCACACTATAACCTCAGTTCTGACCAGCCCTCCCACTACCACCTCATTTCTGGCCAGCCCTCATGCTATTACCTCAATTCTGGCCAGCCCTCATGCTATTACCTCAGTTCTGGCCAGCCCTCATGCTACCATCTCATTTCTGGCCAGCCCTCATGCTACCATCTCATTTCTGGCTAACCCTCATGCTACCATCTCATTTCTGGCTAACCCTCATGCTACCATCTCATTTCTGGCCAGCCCTCATGCTACCATCTCATTTCTGGCCAGCCCTCATGCTATTACCTCATTTCTGGCCAGCCCTTATGCTATTACCTCAGTTCTGGCCAGATCTCGTGCTATAACCTCAGTTCTGGCCAGACCTCATGCTACCATCTCATTTCTAGCCAGCCCTCATGCTATTACCTTATTTCTGGCCAGCCCTCATGCTATTACCTTATTTCTGGCCAGCCCTCATGCTATTACCTTATTTCTGGCCAGCCCTCATGCTATTACCTCAGTTCTGGCCAGCCCTCATGCTATTACCTCATTTCTGGGCAGCCCTCATGCTATTACCTCATTTCTGGCCAGCCCTCATGCTATTACCTCAGTTCTGGCCAGCCCTCACGCTATTACCTCAGTTCTGGCCAGCCCTCATGCTATTACCTCAATTCTGGCCAGACCTCATGCTATTACCTCATTTCTGGCCAGCCCTCATGCTATTACATCAGTTCTGGCCAGCCCTCATGCTATTACCTCAGTTCTGGCCAGATCTCATGCTATTACCTCAGTTCTGGCCAGCCCTCCCACTACCACCTCATTTCTGGCCAGCCCTCATGCTATTACCTCATTTCTGGCCAGCCCTCATGCTATTACCTCAGTTCTGGCCAGATCTCATGCTATTACCTCAGTTCTGGCCAGATCTCATGCTATTACCTCAGTTCTGGCCAGATCTCATGCTATTACCTCATTTCTGGCTAGCCCTCATGCTATTACCTCAGTTCTGGCCAGATCTCATGCTATTACCTCATTTCTGGCCAGATCTCATGCTATTACCTCATTTCTGGCCAGATCTCATGCTATTACCTCATTTCTGGCCAGCCCTCATGCTATTACCTCAGTTCTGGCCAGATCTCATGCTATTACCTCAGTTCTGGCCAGCCCTCCCACTACCACCTCATTTCTGGCCAGCCCTCATGCTATTACCTCATTTCTGGCCAGCCCTCATGCTATTACATCAGTTCTGGCCAGCCCTCATGCTATTACCTCAATTCTGGCCAGCCCTCATGCTATTACCTAAATTCTGACCAGCCCTCATGCTATTATCTCATTTCTGGCCAGCCCTCATGCTATTACCTCAGTTCTGGCCAGACCTCATGCTACCATCTCATTTCTGGCCAGCCCTCCCACTACCACCTCAGTTCTGGCCAGATCTCATGCTATTACCTCAGTTCTGGCCAGCCCTCCCACTACCACCTCAGTTCTGGCCAGATCTCATGCTATTACCTCAGTTCTGGCCAGACCTCATGCTACCATCTCATTTTTGGCCAGCCCTCATGCTATTACCTCAGTTCTGGCCAGCCCTCATGCTATTACCTCAGTTCTGGCCAGCCCTCATGCTATTACCTCAGTTCTGGCCAGCCCTCCCACTACCATCTCATTTCTGGCCAGCCCTCATGCTATTACCTCAGTTCTGGCCAGCCCTCATGCTATTACCTCAGTTCTGGCCAGCCCTCATGCTATTACCTCATTTCTGGCCAGACCTCATGCTATTACCTCAGTTCTGGCCAGCCCTCATGCTACCATCTCATTTCTAGCCAGCCCTCATGCTATTACCTCAGTTCTGGCAAGCCCTCATGCTATTACCTCATTTCTAGCCAGCCCTCATGCTATTACCTCAGTTCTGGCCAGCCCTCATGCTATTACCTCAGTTCTGGCCAGCCCTCATGCTATTACCTCATTTCTAGCCAGCCCTCATGCTATTACCTTATTTCTAGCCAGACCTCATGCTATTACCTCATTTCTGGCCAGCCCTCATGCTACCATCTCATTTCTAGCCAGACCTCATGCTATTACCTCAGTTCTGGCCAGCCCTCATGCTATTACCTCATTTCTGGCCAGCCCTCATGCTATTACCTCAGTTCTAGCCAGCCCTCATGCTATTACCTCATTTCTGGCCAGCCCTCATGCTATTACCTCATTTCTGGCCAGCCCTCATGATACCATCTCATTTGTAGCCAGACCTCATGCTATTACCTCAGTTCTGGCCAGCCCTCATGCTACCATCTCATTTCTAGCCAGACCTCATGCTATTACCTCAGTTCTGGCCAGCCCTCATGCTATTACCTCATTTATGGCCAGCCCTCATGCTATTACCTCATTTCTGGCCAGACCTCATGCTATAACCTCAGTTCTGGCCAGCCCTCCCACTACCACCTCATTTCTGTCCAGCCCTCATGCTATTACCTCATTTCTGGCCAGCCCTCATGCTATTACCTCATTTCTGGCCAGCCCTCATGCTATTACCTCATTTCTGGCCAGCCCTCATGCTATTACCTCATTTCTGGTCAGCCCTCATGCTACCATCTTATTTCTGGCCAGTCCTCATGCTACCATCTTATTTCTGGCTAGCCCTCATGCTACCATCTTATTTCTGGCTAGCCCTCATGCTACCATCTTATTTCTGGTCAGCCCGCATGCTACCATCTTATTTCTGGCCAGTCCTCATGCTACCATCTTATTTCTGGCTAGCCCTCATGCTACCATCTTATTTCTGGCCAGTCCTCATGCTACCATCTTATTTCTGGTCAGCCTTCATGCTACCATCTTATTTCTGGTCAGCCCTCATGCTACCATCTTATTTCTGGTCAGCCCTCATGCTACCATCTTATTTCTAGCCAGACCTCATGCTATTACCTCATTTCTGGCCAGCCCTCGCTATTACCTCATTTCTGGCCAGTCCTCATGCTACCATCTTATTTCTGGTCAGCCCTCATGCTACCATCTTATTTCTGGCCAGTCCTCATGCTACCAATCTTATTTCTGGCTAGCCCTCATGCTACCATCTTATTTCTGGCCAGTCCTCATGCTACCATCTTATTTCTGGTCAGCCCTCATGCTACCATCTTATTTCTGGCCAGTCCTCATGCTACCAATCTTATTTCTGGCTAGCCCTCATGCTACCACCTTATTTCTGGCCAGCCCTCATGCTACCATCTTTTTTCTATCTAGCCCTCATGCTACTATCTTATTTCTGGTCAGCTCTCATGCTACCATCTCAGTTCTGGCTAGCCCTCATGCTACCATCTTATTTCTGGCCAGTCCTCATGCTACCACCTCATTTCTGGCCAGCCCTCATGTTACCATCTTATTTCTGGCCAGTCCTCATGCTACCACCTCATTTCTGGCTAGCCCTCATGCTACCATCTTATTTCTGGTCAGCCCTCATGTTACCATCGTATTTCTGGCCAGTCCTCATGCTACCATCTTATTTCTGGCCAGTTCTCATGTTACCATCCTCATTTCTGGCTAGCCCTCATGCTATTACCTCAGTTCTGGACAGCCCTCATGCTACCACCTCATTTCTGGCTAGCCCTCAAGCTACCATCTCAGTTCTGGCTAGCCCTCATGCTACCATCCTCATTTCTGGCCAGCCCTCAAGCTACCATCTCAGTTCTGGCTAGCCCTCATGCTACCACCTCATTTCTGGCCAGCCCTCATGCTATTACCTCATTTCTGGCCAGCCCTCATGTTATTACCTCATTTCTGGCTAGCCCTCATGCTATTACCTCAGTTCTGGCTAGCCCTCATGCTACCATCTTATTTCTGGCTAGCCCTCATGCTACCATCTTATTTCTGGCCAGTCCTCATGCTACCATCTTATTTCTGGTCAGCCCTCATGCTACCATCTTATTTCTGGCCAGTCCTCATGCTACCATCTTATTTCTGGCCAGTCCTCATGCTACCATCTTATTTCTGGTCAGCCCTCATGCTACCATCTTTTTTCTGTCTAGCCCTCATGCTACCATCTTATTTCTTGACAGCCCTCATGCTACCATCTTTTTTCTGTCTAGCCCTCATGCTACCATCTTATTTCTTGACAGCCATCATGCTACCATCTTATTTCTGGCTAGCCCTCAGGCTACCATCTTATTTCTGGCTAGCCCTCATGCTGTAACGGGACTGTTGCCCAAGACAAAGGCACCAGTTGTAATGGGCTACTTTCTTGCCCCTGCAAATTCTGCAAAAGGTCATTAAGGATTTGAGTCCTCACAGGTTGCCTTGATGTTGGACTCTACTTGAATGCTTGAGCCTGGTATAGCAGACAACTCGTTAGTCGTGGAGTCTCCCTTGTTATTGAACTGGACTGCGTCCGGTAACACTCAGGTTCAGTTCTGCTTCCCCGTCGCCTTGACGAGCAGCACGTGCCAACTATCCTCAGGATACTGCCCCCAGGACAGGGCTGCACTGGCTCAGCACTCACAGCTCCCACCCTCGACCGTTATCGGTTCCTTGCCGACTCCTGTTGTGACTTCCTTGACTCATGACACCCAGTGTCCGTTCGTCGCTAGGACACAACCACACAGCTACACTATAATGCATGAATTAACACCATTGATAAATTAATACGGTTGGTGTATTCTTCCACTCATCATGCTCAATGTCTCTTCACAGAAACTACACTCATCGCGTCATAACAATGTCCATGGCATATCTTTATTCTAAGCATCTAAGTGTTGTGGCACACCCACATGATCACTGTCTATTCTCAAGACTACACTAATAGTTTCATAACAATGTCTCTGGCATGGCTTACACTAAGCACATGATCACTGTCTATTCTCAAGACTACACTAATAGTTTCATAACAATGTCTCTGGCATGGCTTACACTAAGCACATGATCACTGTCTATTCTCAAGACTACACTAATAGTTTCAGAACAATGTCTCTAGCTATCCTTGCTGGGTAGTCTAACACGTCTGCTTGGCTAGACAGCTACTCACTCACTAACTTGCTACTACGAAGTCCTTAACACTCTTCATGGTTCCCAGTTTCGGCTGTGTCCATCCACCACAGACGTCTGGACCGAACGCTCGCATTATATCGACTGACTCTAATTTAGCCTTCCCTTTGTCTCACTTAACTCAGCTTGCCTCGTTTTTAAATCTCGTGCCCCATGAAGAATTCACTCCTCTTTAACTTTCACGCGGATAGATTGACTTTATATTATTCCCCGTATTTATCTCCCCTTTGTTATACCTAACTCCCCCCTCTGTTCTCCTACAAATTCCCACTGCTATACTGTGCTTCAATGATACCATCTTATTTCCGGCCAGTCCTCATGCTACCATCTTATTTCCGGCCAGTCCTCATGCTACCATCTTATTTCTGGCCAGCCCTCATGCTAACATCATATTTCTGGCCAGTCCTCATGCTAACATCTTATTTCTGGTCAGCCCTCATGTTACCATCTTATTTCTGGCCAGTCCTCATGCTACCATCTTATTTCTGGCTAGCCCTCATGTTACCATCTTATTTCTGGCCAGTCCTCATGCTAACATCATATTTCTGGTCAGCCCTCATGCTACCATCTTATTTCTGGCCAGTCCTCATGCTACCATCTTATTTCTGGCTAGCCCTCATGCTACCATCTTATTTCTGGCTAGCCCTCATGCTACCATCTTATTTCTGGCTAGCCCTCATGCTACCATCTTATTTCTGGCTAGCCCTCATGCTACCATCTTATTTCTGGCTAGCCCTCATGATACCATCTTATTTCCGGCCAGTCCTCATGCTACCATCTTATTTCTGGCCAGCCCTCATGCTACCATCTTATTTCTGGCCAGTTCTCATGCTACCATCTTATTTCTGGCTAGCCCTCATGCTACCATCATATTTCTGGCCAGCCCTCATGCTACCATCTTATTCTGGCCAGTCCTCATGCTAACATCATATTTCTGGCTAGCCCTCATGCTACCATCTTATTTCTGGCCAGCCCTCATGCTACCATCTTATTTCTGGCCAGTTCTCATGCTACCATCTTATTTCTGGCCAGTTCTCATGCTACCATCTTATTTCTGGCTAGCCCTCATGCTACCATCTTATTTCTGGCCAGCCCTCATGCTACCACTTCAGTTTTCATTATTTCCAGTACTAGTAAGATGTCTTATCCTAATGCTCACTGGATGCTCAGATTCTCTTATGGATAACACCGATCATTGGTGGCATATAGAACAATGAAATTAGTTGAAAGTGAAGCACCTTAAGTAGTGTATATAAGTGATATGATGTCAATGAATACAAGTAGCTAATGTGCTAAACAACATACATCAGTAATGATGTTGATGATCTGCATTTCACTCACAAATTATTGTCCTTACAAAACTGGCCATTCTTGCATTCTTCAATGCTCATCTGTTGATGTCCATGTGTCCACGTGGCCATGGTAATCTAATCAATAATATTTACAATTGTGGTCAAATAGTGATTGATTTATTGCCTGGTGCATATTGTGTGTATGTCTATGTTAGGTATGTGTCATATCTTTGTGTGTGCATGTATATGTCAGTCATATCTCATATCTTTATGTGCATGTCTATGTTAGTCATGTGTCATATATTTTGATGTGTGTCGGTGTTAGTCATGTCTCGTATCGCTGTGTACATGTCTGTGTTATTCACATCTCAAATCTTTGTGTGTGCATGTATGTGTTAGTCACCTCTAGTGACTCGGGCAGATGGTGCTCGTAAACCTGGGAGGGCAGACCATCTAAGGGCAGAATCCCCCAACAGAAAAGACAATATGCTGCCTTGCAGGAAGATTGGGGACAATCAAAGGCTAAGGAAAGCAAACCTGAATAAAACGCTGGCTGAAATCGGATGCACTGGGCCACTGGCGCAGAACACAGTGCAACGTTTTTTAACGGGTGTTCAATCAGAGTGGATCTGGCAGACTCTAAATGTGATGTTCCGTCTGTAGAGGCGATCAACACACTTAACCTGACTTCATGTGAGTGTCTGGAATCCTACTCTGATTGAGTCCTGATCGCAGAGAGAGAGATATTGACTACTGATAGTTTTGTTATAGAATTAGAAATAGTTGATGTAAACACAATATCAATACACTAACTCAGCAACAGTTTAGCACTATTTTTTTTTATTTTGGCTTTGCCATCTATGATCTTCAGAGAATGTTGTTCCTCCTAAATATGTAAAGTCTGTAACTTGCTTTACTAACTCTTTAATCATTATATATTTTATAAACAATCTGTACAGCTGCTGTGTAAGTTATAATGTTTGACGTCTGTTTGTGGCTACTGTTTTATCTGTTTTTTTCCCTGTCACTTTCATACAACCTGCACTATCAAAGAAGCAATAGTCAGGAACGGCACTTCTAGGTAGCCAGCATGCGATGAGGAGAGATGGCGATGGCACTGCACTCAATCAACAATGATGGTGATTTACATGTTAATTTCAAACTAACAGCGACTGCTATTATTTTGAATGATCATAATTCATATCATAATGACTGACTTACTAATCGAAAAATGAAAGTGAATGATTATTATACTGAACGACCGAACCATGAAATGGAAGAAGAGACTAGTCACTACTCACTGGTTAAGTCTTTTTTAGTCCGCGTGATGGCTGAGAAGACTCAGACTTGAGCTATACAAACTTTCAAAGATATAAAAACTATTACTACGAACCTGCCAAGTTGAGGAATAGAGCTGTAAAAATTACACAATTACAAACCACTTGATTATTTGAGCAAAAGAGAAAATCAAAATGTAAACAAGGACGGCAACAACAGCGAGCACAAACGACGATAAACGGCGGCGGCCAGCAGACTTCAGCTGCTACCGGTAGTGCCAGGTACAAGTCGAGATTTGAAGCAGAATTATTGTCTCATTTAATTTAGAAAAATTGCTAAGATTCATCAAGTCAAGTACCAAGCCTGCTGGTGTAGGTGAGCATGTCTCTCCACAACTCTTGACAGTTATTATTATTTATGTTGTTGAACTTCTGCAAGTCAATCTCTTAAGCTGTCTGCTATCTTTTCTCTTTGCTTCTCTCTATCTCTTCGTCCCTCAATTTTTTCCAGTTGTTACAATATATTCCAGCTGTTCTCTTCTCATTACATGGTAAAAAATGATGATTGTTTCTTCCTAATATTGGAAATTAGCTCTCTCTTTGTTTTGACCTCTTTCAGAACGTTTTCATTACTCTTCTTAGCCGCCAATGGTATTCTCAACATTCTTCTTTAAAACCATATTTCTATAGCCTCTAGTGATTTTCTTGTCTGTTGTCCTATTGCCCTTGATTCACATCCATATATTAACTCTGGCTCTACATAACATTTTCAGAAAACTCTTTTTCTTGTTTCTGTTGTCAAAAATGAATTGCACAACATCTTCCTCATTTTGCGAAATCTGCTTTTGCCTGAGCTATTCTGCATCTCACCTCTCTTGTACATCTACCATCTCACCTCTGTTGTACATCTACCATCTCACCTCTGTTGTACATCTACCATCTCATCTCAGTTGTACACCGACCATCTAGAAATAATGCCGCAATTGAGTACATCAGGAGACAACAAATACCATTTGTGTAACAATAGTTTGTCTACGTGATAAGGCAGAACAATAAAAAAATATGATGAAAATACCAAACCAAATGCCTTCCACAAAAACAAGAAGGAATATTTTTTAAAAGACTAGGAAAAAGCCAACAAAAGGAGAAGCTAGAAGAGACGCAAGTCAACAATATCTTCCCTCGACGCTGAAACACAAATGAATAAGGAAAGAAGAAGACGTTAAAGAACCAGAAAAATATTAGGCAAATATATTTGCCCATACACACATCACATGAAAAGCTCTACACACACAACACAAACAAAATGTCATACACACGCACAAAACACGAAATGCCATATACGCACACATCACATTAAATGTCCTGAACACACATAACACACAAAATGTCATACAAACACAACACACGAAATGTCCTAAACACATAACACATGCAACGTCCTATATACATAGCACATGAGAAGTTCTAATGTCCTTCACACGAAATGTCTTACACACACAACACATGAAATCTCCTAAACACAACACACGAAAAACTCCTACACATAACACATGAAATCTCCTAAACAAAGCACGAAATATCCTACAAACAACACACTAAATATCTACACACAACACATGAAATGCCATACACACATACAAAACATGAAATATCATACAAAAACAACACACGAAATATTCTACACACAAAACACATGAAATGTCCTACACACAAGTTTCTACACACATCAAATGAAATGTCTTACACGCAACACATGAAATGTCTTACACGCAACACATGAAATGTCTTACACGCAACACATGAAATGTCTTACACGCAACACATGAAATGTCTTACACGCAACACAGGAAATGCCCTACGCACACATAGCACGACATTTCTTACATGCACAACACATGAAATGTCCTACACACAACACAAGATAACACACAACATAAAATAAACGAAATTTACTGCACACGCGCACAGCAAACGAACTGTCATACACACAACACATGAAATGTCCTACACACAACACATGATAACACACAACACACAATATAAACGAAATTTCCTGCACACGCGCACAGCAAACGAAATATCATACACACAATAAATGAAATGCCCTACACACACGCACATAACACGAAATGTCCTACATACACACAACACATGAAATGTCCTACACACATAAACAAAATGTCCTACACACATGCACAGCAAACGAAATGTCCTACACACAACAAACGAAATGTCCAACACACATACACACATGAAATGCCCTACACCCACACAACACACGAAATGTCCTACACACACAACAAACGAAATGTCCTACACATACACACGAAATGTCTTATACATACACGCACACAGCGCATGAAATGTCCTACACACACAGAACACACGAAATGTCGTACACACAACATATGAAATGTACTACACACACAGAACACACGAAATGTCGTACACACAACATATGAAATGTACTACACACACAAAAACTAACATTTCCCCAGATTCAGCTTATTACTGTCATCGACAATGGTACAATGTGAAGCTGTAGATTAAACCTTGACAGCTGTGCATGCTTGTAACAGGGGTAGCCCCCCCCAAATTCCCCCTTTGCCATAATTCCACAAATGATCACAACAGTATGAAACTAATTGTTCATGTTACTCATAGCTTGTGTTTTCTCTGAGGCAACACAAGAGATCCTTCGCCAAACCGCCAAACCATACGCTTGCTGATGTATGAGTTATAGCAACAAGACCAACATTGGCCAACTCTCTGAGTAATTTGTGCTCAAGTATACCAGTCCAAACGCTGATAGTTCGTTCAGCCCGTTGATAAACATACGCATCCTGCCAGTTGATAAACACACCCCTACAGCCCATTGACAAACACACTCCTACAGCCCGTTGATAAACACACCCCTACAGCCCGTTGATAAACACACCCCTACAGCCCATTGACAAACACACTCCTACAGCCCGTTGATAAACACACCCCTACAGCCCATTGACAAACACACTCCTACAGCCCGTTGATAAACACACTCCTACAGCCCATTGACAAACACACTCCTACAGCCCGTTGATAAACACACTCCTACAGCCCGTTGATAAACACACCCCTACAGCCCATTGACAAACACACTCCTACAGCCCGTTGATAAACACACCCCTACAGCCCATTGACAAACACACTCCTACAGCCCGTTGATAACACACTCCTACAGCCCATTGACAAACACACTCCTACAGCCCGTTGATAAACACACTCCTACAGCCCATTGACAAACACACTCCTACAGCCCGTTGATAAACACACTCCTACAGCCCATTGACAAACACACTCCTACAGCCCATTGACAAAAACACCCCTACAGCTCATTGACAAACACACTCCTACAGCACGTTGATAAACACACCCCTACAGCCCATTGACAAACACACTCCTACAGCCCGTTGATAAACACACCCCTACAGCCCATTGACAAACACACTCCTACAGCCCGTTGATAAACACACCCCTACAGCCCATTGACAAACACACTCCTACAGCCTATTGACAAACACACTCCTACAGCCTGTTGATAAACACACTACACCAGCCCCTTGATAAACAAGCCCCTACAGCCCGCTGATTAACACACTCCTTAAACCCGTTGATAACTCATTACACCAGTCCGTTGATAAACACGCTACATCAGCACGTTGATAAACACACTCCTACAGCCCGTTGATAAACACACTCCTACAGCCCACACCGTAATAAACACACCGTAAACACACTACTACACCCCATTGGTAACTCATTGCACCGTAATACGGCCACACCGGTAGTACGAATGGGAGCTGATAGGTGATCAGGGACAAGTTGATGACATAACTCGGAGTTAAGTTTGGTCGCAGCCTGTGTTTTCGGGACCACGTCGACCATGTGATAACAAAATCCCGCAAAGGATTAGCCGCCTTGAAGGTCATGGCAGATGCCAACATCGAGCAGAGGCTACTTACTCTTCTGTTCCAGGGATTAGTCCTCGCACCAATCGAGTATGCCCTGGCAATTCTTACTGTCAGTACGACTCAAATTGATAGACTGGAGAAAATACAAAATGAAGCTATGCGCATTATCTTGGGATGTACGAGGGACACTCCCTGTGTAGCAATGAGGTATCTTCTTGACTTTCCAACCATGGATGACAGAATCAAGATCTGGAGAGCACGAGCATACCTGAAGATTAGTACAGATACAGAGCATCCATTGCACCACGTGCTCAACACAGAGAAAGGTACGAGGCTAAAAAGAGGCAAATCATGGGGGGCCGGGCAGAAGATGTCATCAAACAGGTCTGTGGGCTTACCAATATCAGCGTTGGTGAGGAGTGGATACCGGTGCCTACGTCATTCAAGGGGACTTTCTCATGTATTGTCACACTCGACAGGAAAAGTAGGGAACAGAACCCGGTCGTGGTTAATGCTGAGGTCAAAGGTCTCATCTGCGATAATACCGATGAGAAAGATGCAGTCATCTATACAGACGGATCTGTAAGACGACGCGAAAGAAGTGCATGGGCATTTACAGCACGCTCGGCAGGCAGAATAGCCAAGGAAGACAGTGGTGCATACGTCATGACCACGAGTAGCATGACAATGGAGGTGATGGCAGTGACCAAGGCATTCAGATGGTTAGAGTCACAAGACTACACCCACGCATGTATACTGAGTGATTCGATGAGCATGATAAAAAAAAGTGGAGGCGGGCTCTGTACGCATACAATGAGTAGAGTCGTTGCAGAAATCCAAAATACGTAAGGTCACCTTTGTCTTTGTCCCTGGACATGCGGGAGTACGGGGAAATGAAAGAGCGGACAGGTTGGCTAGCTGCGCTGTCGTTGAGGACGGGCAACCTATGGATCGGGCGAACATCATCAATGCCCTCCGAGTTGTGGCAAGAGCACAGGAATTCGACAAACACAGATCCACGTCACTTCTTCGGATGATGGAAACGGGAGTTAAGTTGGGCACAGCCAGAAATGAGAAACTTAGTGGCCGTGTAAGAAGACTTATCAACAAACATAGAACTGGAGTCGTCAGTCGCTGGACACTGAGGGAATTGCTGAGGAGGGGATCTGAGCAGCTATGGACATGTTTGCAGTGCAATGATGATGACCCGCAAATATCTCAATAACTCTCAATAGCGTCACTCTCCTATACAGGAATATCATAGCTGTCATCTCATCAGGCACAGCATCACTCTCCTATATAGGAATATCATAGCTGTCCCTCATCAAACACAGCGTCACTCTCCAATATAGGAATATCATAGCTGTCCCCTCATCAGACACAGCGTCACTCTCCAATATAGGAATATCATAGCTGTCCCCTCATCAAACACAGCGTCACTCTCCAATATAGGAATATCATAGCTGTCCCCTCATCAAACACAGCGTCACTCTCCTAAATAGGAATATCATAGCTGTCCCCTCATCAAACACAGCGTCACTCTCCTATATAGGAATATCATAGCTGTCCCCTCATCAAACACAGCGTCACTCTCCTATATAGGAATATCATAGCTGTCCCCTCATCAAACACAGCACCACTCTCCAATATAAGAATATCATAGCTGTCCTCTCATCAAAAAACGCATCACTCTCCTATATAGGAATATCATAGCTGTCCCCTCATCAAAAAACGCATCACTCTCCTATATAGGAATATCATAGCTGTCCCCTCATCAAAAAACGCATCACTCTCCTATATAGAAATATCATAGCTGTCCCCTCATCAAACACAGCATCACTCTCCTATATAGAAATATCATAGCTGTCCTCTAATCAAACACAGCATCACTCTCCTATATAGGAATATCATAGCTGTCTTCTCATCAAACACAGCATCACTCTCCTATATAGGAATATCATAGCTGTCCTCTCATCAGGCACAGCATCACTCTCCTATATAGGAATATCATAGCTGTCCCCTCATCAGGCACAGCGTCACTCTCCCATATAGAAAATCATAGCTGTCCCCTCATCAGACACAACGTCACTCTCCAATATAGGAATATCATAGCTGTCCTCTCATCAGGCACAGCATCACTCTCCTATATAGGAATATCATAGCTGTCCCTCATCAGGCACAGCATCACTCTCCTATATAGGAATATCATAGCTGTCCCCTCATCAGACACAGCGTCACTCTCCAATATAGGAATATCATAGCTGTCCCCTCATCAAACACAGCGTCACTCTCCAATATAGGAATATCATAGCTGTCCCCTCATCAAACACAGCGTCACTCTCCTATATAGGAATATCATAGCTGTCCCCTCATCAAACACAGCGTCACTCTCCTATATAGGAATATCATAGCTGTCCCCTCATCAAACACAGCGTCACTCTCCTATATAGGAATATCATAGCTGTCCCCTCATCAGACACAGCGTCACTCTCCAATATAGGAATATCATAGCTGTCCCCTCATCAAACACAGCGTCACTCTCCTATATAGGAATATCATAGCTGTCCCCTCATCAAACACAGCACCACTCTCCTATATAGGAATATCATAGCTGTCCCCTCATCAAACACAGCACCACTCTCCAATATAAGAATATCATAGCTGTCCTCTCATCAAAAAACGCATCACTCTCCTATATTGGAATATCATAGCTGTCCCCTCATCAAAAAACGCATCACACTCCTATATAGGAATATCATAGCTGTCCCCTCATCAAAAAACGCATCACTCTCCTATATAGGAATATCATAGCTGTCCTCTTATCAAACACAGCATCACTCTCCAATATAGGAATATCATAGCTGTCTTCTCATCAAACACAGCATCACTCTCCTATATAGGAATATCATAGCTGTCCTCTCATCAGGCACAGCATCACTCTCCAATATAGAAATATCATAGCTGCCCCCTCATCAAACACAGCATCACTCTCCTATATAGGAATGTCATAGCTGTCCTCTCATCAGGCACAGCATCACTCTCCTATATAGGAATATCATAGCTGTCCTCTCATCAGACACAACGTCACTCTCCAATATAGGAATATCATAGCTGTCCCCTCATCAGACACAGCATCACTCTCCAATATAGGAATATCATAGCTGTCCTCTCATCAGGCACAGCATCACTCTCCTATATAGGAATATCATAGCTGTCCCCTCATCAGGCACAGCGTCACTCTCCCATATAGAAAATCATAGCTGTCCCCTCATCAGACACAACGTCACTCTCCAATATAGGAATATCATAGCTGTCCTCTCATCAGGCACAACATCACTCTCCTATATAGGAATATCATAGCTGTCCCCTCATCAGACACAACGTCACTCTCCTATATAGGAATATCATAGCTGTCCCCTCATCAGACACAGCGTCACTCTCCAATATAGGAATATCATAGCTGTCTCCTCATCAAACACAGCATCACTCTCCTATATAGAAATATCACAGCTGTCCTCTCATCAGGTACAGGGTCACTCTCCAATATAGGAATATCATAGCTGTCCCCTCATCAAAAAACGCATCACTCTCCTATATAGGAATATCATAGCTTTCCCCTCATCAAACACAGCATCACTCTCCTATATAGGAATATAATAGCTGTCCTCTCATCAAACACAGCATCACTCTCCAATATAGGAATATCATAGCTGTCCCCTCATCAAACACAGCGTCACTCTCCAATATAGGAATATCATAGCTGTCCTCTCATCAAACACAGCACAACTCTCCAATATAGGAATATCATAGCTGTCCCCTCATCAGACACAGCGTCACTCTCCTATAATGGAATATCATAGTTGTCCTCTCATCAAACAAAGCGCCACTCTCCAATATAGGAATATCATAGCTGTCCTCTCATCAAACACATCACCACTCTCTAATATAGGAATATCATAGCTATCCTCTCATCAAACACAGCGTCACTCTCCAATATAGGAATATCATAGCTGTCCCCTCATTCAAACACTGCATCACTCTCCTATATAGGAATATCCTAGCTGTCCCCTCATCAAACACAGCACCACTCTCCTATATAGGAATATCATATATGTCCTCTCATCAGGAACAGCGTCACTCTCCAATATAGAAATATCATAGCTGTCCTCTCATCAGGCACAGGGTCACCCTCCAATATAGAAATATCAGAGCTGTCCCCTCATCAAACACAGCAACACTCTCCTATATAGGAATATCATAGCTGTCCCCTCGTCAAAAAACGCATCACTCTCCTATATAGGAATATCATAGCTGCCCTTCAAAACGCACAGCATCACTCTCCTATATAGGAATATCATAACTGTCCCCTCATCAACACAGCATCACTCTCCTATATAGGAATATCATAGCTGTCCTCTCATCAAACACAGCATCACTCTCCTATATAGGAATATCATAGCTGTCCTCTCATCAGGCACAGCATCACTCTCCAATATAGATATATCATAGCTGTCCCCTCATCAAACACAGCATCACTCTCCTATATAGGAATATCATAGCTGTCCTCTCATCAGGCACAGCGTCACTCTCCAATATACGAATATCATAGCTGTCCCCTCATCAGGCACAGCGTCACTCTCCAATATAGGAATATCATAGCTGTCCCCTCATCAGGCACAGCGTCACTCTCCCATATAGAATATCATAGCTGTCCTCTCATCAGGCACAGCGTCACTCTCCAATATAGAATATCATAGCTGTCCTCTCATCAGGCACAGCGTCACTCTCCAATATAGGAATATCATAGCTGTCCTCTCATCAGGCACAGCGTCACTCTCCTATATAGGAATATCATAGCTGTCCTCTCATCAGGCACAGCGTCATTCTCCTATATAGGAATATCATAGTTGTCCTCTCATCAAACACAGCGTCACTCTCCAATATAGGAATATCATAGCTGTCCCCTCATCAGGCACAGCGTCACTCTCCTATATAGGAATATCATAGTTGTCCTCTCATCAAACACAGCGTCACTCTCCAATATAGGAATATCATAGTTGTCCTCTCATCAGGCACAGCGTCACTCTCCTATATAGGAATATCATAGTTGTCCTCTCATCAGGCACAGCGTCACTCTCCTATATAGGAATATCATAGCTCTCCTCTCATCAGGCACAGCGTCACTCTCCTATATAGGAATATCATAGTTGTCCTCTCATCAAACACAGCGTCACTCTCCAATATAGGAATATCATAGTTGTCCTCTCATTAGGCACAGCATCACTCTCCAATATAGGAATATCATAGTTGTCCTCTCATCAGGCACAGCGTCACTCTCCTATATAGGAATATCATAGTTGTCGTCGCATCAGGCACAGCGTCACTCTCCTATATAGGAATATCATATATGTCCTCTCATAAGGAACAGCGTCACTCTCCAATATAGAAATATCATTGCTGTCCTCTCATCAGGCACAGGGTCACCCTCCAATATAGAAATATCAGAGCTGTCCCCTCATCAAACACAGCAACACTCTCCTATATAGGAATATCATAGCTGTCCCCTCATCAAAAAACGCATCACTCTCCTATATAGGAATATCATAGCTGCCCTCTCATAACGCACAGCATCACTCTCCTATATAGGAATATCATAACTGTCCCCTCATCAAACACAGCATCACTCTCCTATATAGGAATATCATAGCTGTCCTCTCATCAAACACAGCATCACTCTCCTATATAGGAATATCATAGCTGTCCTCTCATCAGGCACAGCATCACTCTCCAATATAGATATATCATAGCTGTCCCCTCATCAAACACAGCATCACTCTCCTATATAGGAATATCATAGCTGTCCTCTCATCAGGCACAGCGTCACTCTCCAATATAGGAATATCATAGCTGTCCCCTCATCAGACACAGCGTCACTCTCCAATATAGGAATATCATAGCTGTCCCCTCATCAAACACAGCGCCACTCTCCAATATAGGAATATCATAGCTGTCCCCTCATCAAACACAGCGTCACTCTCCTATATAGGAATATCATAGCTGTCCCCTCATCAAACACAGCGTCACTCTCCTATATAGGAATATCATAGCTGTCCCCTCATCAAACACAGCGTCACTCTCCTATATAGGAATATCATAGCTGTCCCCTCATCAGACACAGCGTCACTCTCCAATATAGGAATATCATAGCTGTCCCCTCATCAAACACAGCGTCACTCTCCTATATAGGAATATCATAGCTGTCCCCTCATCAAACACAGCACCACTCTCCTATATAGGAATATCATAGCTGTCCCCTCATCAAACACAGCACCACTCTCCAATATAAGAATATCATAGCTGTCCTCTCATCAAAAAACGCATCACTCTCCTATATAGGAATATCATAGCTGTCACCTCATCAAAAAACGCATCACTCTCCTATATAGGAATATCATAGCTGTCCCCTCATCAAAAAACGCATCACTCTCCTATATAGGAATATCATAGCTGTCCCCTCATCAAAAAACGCATCACTCTCCTATATAGGAATATCATAGCTGTCCCCTCATCAAACACAGCATCACTCTCCTATATAGAAATATCATAGCTGTCCTCTTATCAAACACAGCATCACTCTCCTATATAGGAATATCATAGCTGTCTTCTCATCAAACACAGCATCACTCTCCTATATAGGAATATCATAGCTGTCCTCTCATCAGGCACAGCATCACTCTCCAATATAGAAATATCATAGCTGCCCCTCATCAAACACAGCATCACTCTCCTATATAGGAATATCATAGCTGTCCTCTCATCAGGCACAGCATCACTCTCCTATATAGGAATATCATAGCTGTCCTCTCATCAGACACAACGTCACTCTCCAATATAGGAATATCATAGCTGTCCCCTCATCAGACACAGCATCACTCTCCAATATAGGAATATCATAGCTGTCCTCTCATCAGACACAGCATCACTCTCCTATATAGGAATATCATAGCTGTCCCCTCATCAGGCACAGCGTCACTCTCCCATATAGAAAATCATAGCTGTCCCCTCATCAGACACAACGTCACTCTCCAATATAGGAATATCATAGCTGTCCTCTCATCAGGCACAGCATCACTCTCCTATATAGGAATATCATAGCTGTCCCCTCATCAGACACAACGTCACTCTCCTATATAGGAATATCATAGCTGTCCCCTCATCAGACACAGCGTCACTCTCCAATATAGGAATATCATAGCTGTACCCTCATCAAACACAGCGTCACTCTCCTATATAGGAATATCATAGTTGTCATCTCATCAAACACAGCGCCACTCTCCTATATAGGAATATCATAGATGTCCTCTCATCAGGAACAGCGTCACTCTCCAATATAGAAATAACAGAGCTGTCTCCTCATCAAACACAGCATCACTCTCCAATATAGGAATATCATAGCTGTCCTCTCATCAAACACAGCACAACTCTCCAATATAGGAATATCATAGCTGTCCCCTCATCAGACACAGCGTCACTCTCCTATAATGGAATATCATAGTTGTCCTCTCATCAAACAAAGCGCCACTCTCCAATATAGGAATATCATAGCTGTCCTCTCATCAAACACATCACCACTCTCTAATATAGGAATATCATAGCTGTCCTCTCATCAAACACAGCGTCACTCTCCAATATAGGAATATCATAGCTGTCCCCTCATTCAAACACTGCATCACTCTCCTATATAGGAATATCCTAGCTGTCCCCTCATCAAACACAGCACCACTCTCCTATATAGGAATATCATATATGTCCTCTCATCAGGAACAGCGTCACTCTCCAATATAGAAATATCATAGCTGTCCTCTCATCAGGCACAGGGTCACCCTCCAATATAGAAATATCAGAGCTGTCCCCTCATCAAACACAGCAACACTCTCCTATATAGGAATATCATAGCTGTCCCCTCGTCAAAAAACGCATCACTCTCCTATATAGGAATATCATAGCTGCCCTTCAAAACGCACAGCATCACTCTCCTATATAGGAATATCATAACTGTCCCCTCATCAAACACAGCATCACTCTCCTATATAGGAATATCATAGCTGTCCTCTCATCAAACACAGCATCACTCTCCTATATAGGAATATCATAGCTGTCCTCTCATCAGGCACAGCATCACTCTCCAATATAGATATATCATAGCTGTCCCCTCATCAAACACAGCATCACTCTCCTATATAGGAATATCATAGCTGTCCTCTCATCAGGCACAGCGTCACTCTCCAATATACGAATATCATAGCTGTCCCCTCATCAGGCACAGCGTCACTCTCCAATATAGGAATATCATAGCTGTCCCCTCATCAGGCACAGCGTCACTCTCCCATATAGAATATCATAGCTGTCCTCTCATCAGGCACAGCGTCACTCTCCAATATAGAATATCATAGCTGTCCTCTCATCAGGCACAGCGTCACTCTCCAATATAGGAATATCATAGCTGTCCTCTCATCAGGCACAGCGTCACTCTCCTATATAGGAATATCATAGCTGTCCTCTCATCAGGCACAGCGTCATTCTCCTATATAGGAATATCATAGTTGTCCTCTCATCAAACACAGCGTCACTCTCCAATATAGGAATATCATAGCTGTCCCCTCATCAGGCACAGCGTCACTCTCCTATATAGGAATATCATAGTTGTCCTCTCATCAAACACAGCGTCACTCTCCAATATAGGAATATCATAGTTGTCCTCTCATCAGGCACAGCGTCACTCTCCTATATAGGAATATCATAGTTGTCCTCTCATCAGGCACAGCGTCACTCTCCTATATAGGAATATCATAGCTCTCCTCTCATCAGGCACAGCGTCACTCTCCTATATAGGAATATCATAGTTGTCCTCTCATCAAACACAGCGTCACTCTCCAATATAGGAATATCATAGTTGTCCTCTCATTAGGCACAGCATCACTCTCCAATATAGGAATATCATAGTTGTCCTCTCATCAGGCACAGCGTCACTCTCCTATATAGGAATATCATAGTTGTCGTCGCATCAGGCACAGCGTCACTCTCCTATATAGGAATATCATATATGTCCTCTCATAAGGAACAGCGTCACTCTCCAATATAGAAATATCATTGCTGTCCTCTCATCAGGCACAGGGTCACCCTCCAATATAGAAATATCAGAGCTGTCCCCTCATCAAACACAGCAACACTCTCCTATATAGGAATATCATAGCTGTCCCCTCATCAAAAAACGCATCACTCTCCTATATAGGAATATCATAGCTGCCCTCTCATAACGCACAGCATCACTCTCCTATATAGGAATATCATAACTGTCCCCTCATCAAACACAGCATCACTCTCCTATATAGGAATATCATAGCTGTCCTCTCATCAAACACAGCATCACTCTCCTATATAGGAATATCATAGCTGTCCTCTCATCAGGCACAGCATCACTCTCCAATATAGATATATCATAGCTGTCCCCTCATCAAACACAGCATCACTCTCCTATATAGGAATATCATAGCTGTCCTCTCATCAGGCACAGCGTCACTCTCCAATATAGGAATATCATAGCTGTCCCCTCATCAGACACAGCGTCACTCTCCAATATAGGAATATCATAGCTGTCCCCTCATCAAACACAGCGCCACTCTCCAATATAGGAATATCATAGCTGTCCCCTCATCAAACACAGCGTCACTCTCCTATATAGGAATATCATAGCTGTCCCCTCATCAAACACAGCGTCACTCTCCTATATAGGAATATCATAGCTGTCCCCTCATCAAACACAGCGTCACTCTCCTATATAGGAATATCATAGCTGTCCCCTCATCAGACACAGCGTCACTCTCCAATATAGGAATATCATAGCTGTCCCCTCATCAAACACAGCGTCACTCTCCTATATAGGAATATCATAGCTGTCCCCTCATCAAACACAGCACCACTCTCCTATATAGGAATATCATAGCTGTCCCCTCATCAAACACAGCACCACTCTCCAATATAAGAATATCATAGCTGTCCTCTCATCAAAAAACGCATCACTCTCCTATATAGGAATATCATAGCTGTCACCTCATCAAAAAACGCATCACTCTCCTATATAGGAATATCATAGCTGTCCCCTCATCAAAAAACGCATCACTCTCCTATATAGGAATATCATAGCTGTCCCCTCATCAAAAAACGCATCACTCTCCTATATAGGAATATCATAGCTGTCCCCTCATCAAACACAGCATCACTCTCCTATATAGAAATATCATAGCTGTCCTCTTATCAAACACAGCATCACTCTCCTATATAGGAATATCATAGCTGTCTTCTCATCAAACACAGCATCACTCTCCTATATAGGAATATCATAGCTGTCCTCTCATCAGGCACAGCATCACTCTCCAATATAGAAATATCATAGCTGCCCCCTCATCAAACACAGCATCACTCTCCTATATAGGAATATCATAGCTGTCCTCTCATCAGGCACAGCATCACTCTCCTATATAGGAATATCATAGCTGTCCTCTCATCAGACACAACGTCACTCTCCAATATAGGAATATCATAGCTGTCCCCTCATCAGACACAGCATCACTCTCCAATATAGGAATATCATAGCTGTCCTCTCATCAGACACAGCATCACTCTCCTATATAGGAATATCATAGCTGTCCCCTCATCAGGCACAGCGTCACTCTCCCATATAGAAAATCATAGCTGTCCCCTCATCAGACACAACGTCACTCTCCAATATAGGAATATCATAGCTGTCCTCTCATCAGGCACAGCATCACTCTCCTATATAGGAATATCATAGCTGTCCCCTCATCAGACACAACGTCACTCTCCTATATAGGAATATCATAGCTGTCCCCTCATCAGACACAGCGTCACTCTCCAATATAGGAATATCATAGCTGTACCCTCATCAAACACAGCGTCACTCTCCTATATAGGAATATCATAGTTGTCATCTCATCAAACACAGCGCCACTCTCCTATATAGAAATATCACAGCTGTCCTCTCATCAGGTACAGGGTCACTCTCCAATATAGGAATATCATAGCTGTCCCCTCATCAAAAAACGCATCACTCTCCTATATAGGAATATTTTAGCTTTCCCCTCACCAAACACAGCATCACTCTCCTATATAGGGATATAATAGCTGTCCTCTCATCAAACACAACATCACTCTCCAATATAGGAATATCATAGCTGTCCCCTCATCAAACACAGCGTCACTCTCCTATATAGGAATATCATAGCTGTCCCCTCATCAAACACAGCGTCACTCTCCTATATAGGAATATCATAGCTGTCCCCTCATCAAACACAGCACCACTCTCCAATATAAGAATATCATAGCTGTCCTCTCATCAAAAAACGCATCACTCTCCTATATAGGAATATCATAGCTGTCCCCTCATCAAAAAACGCATCACTCTCCTATATAGGAATATCATAGCTGTCCCCTCATCAAAAAACGCATCACTCTCCTATATAGGAATATCATAGCTGTCCCCTCATCAAACACAGCATCACTCTCCTATATAGAAATATCATAGCTGTCCTCTCATCAAACACAGCATCACTCTCCTATATAGGAATATCATAGCTGTCTTCTCATCAAACACAGCATCACTCTCCTATATAGGAATATCATAGCTGTCCTCTCATCAGGCACAGCATCACTCTCCAATATAGAAATATCATAGCTACCCCCTCATCAAACACAGCATCACTCTCCTATATAGGAATATCATAGCTGTCCTCTCATCAGGCACAGCATCACTCTCCTATATAGGAATATCATAGCTGTCCCCTCATCAGGAACAGCGTCACTCTCCCATATAGAAAATCATAGCTGTCCCCTCATCAGACACAACGTCACTCTCCAATATAGGAATATCATAGCTGTCCTCTCATCAGGCACAGCATCACTCTCCTATATAGGAATATCATAGCTGTCCCTCATCAAACACAACGTCACTCTCCAATATAGGAATATCATAGCTGTCCCCTCATCAGACACAGCGTCACTCTCCAATATAGGAATATCATAGCTGTCCCCTCATCAAACACAGCGTCACTCTCCAATATAGGAATATCATAGCTGTCCCCTCATCAAACACAGCGTCACTCTCCCATATAGAAAATCATAGCTGTCCCCTCATCAGACACAACGTCACTCTCCAATATAGGAATATCATAGCTGTCCTCTCATCAGGCACAGCATCACTCTCCTATATAGGAATATCATAGCTGTCCCTCATCAAACACAACGTCACTCTCCAATATAGGAATATCATAGCTGTCCCCTCATCAGACTCAGCGTCACTCTCCAATATAGGAATATCATAGCTGTCCCCTCATCAAACACAGCGTCACTCTCCAATATAGGAATATCATAGCTGTCCCCTCATCAAACACAGCGTCACTCTCCTATATAGGAATATCATAGCTGTCCCCTCATCAGACACAGCGTCACTCTCCAATATAGGAATATCATAGCTGTCCCCTCATCAAACACAGCGTCACACTCTTATATAGGAATATCATAGCTGTCCCCTCATCAAACACAGCACCACTCTCCTATATAGGAATATCATAGCTGTCCCCTCATCAAACACAGCACCACTCTCCAATATAAGAATATCATAGCTGTCCTCTCATCAAAAAACGCATCACTCTCCTATATAGGAATATCATAGCTGTCCCCTCATCAAAAAACGCATCACTCTCCTATATAGGAATATCATAGCTGTCCCCTCATCAAAAAACGCATCACTCTCCTATATAGGAATATCATAGCTGTCTCCTCATCAAAAAACGCATCACTCTCCTATATAGGAATATCATAGCTGTCCTCTTATCAAACACAGCATCACTCTCCTATATAGGAATATCATTGCTGTCTTCTCATCAAACACAGCATCACTCTCCTATATAGGAATATCATAGCTGTCCTCTCATCAGGCACAGCATCACTCTCCAATATAGAAATATCATAGCTGCCCCCTCATCAAACACAGCATCACTCTCCTATATAGGAATATCATAGCTGTCCTCTCATCAGGCACAGCATCACTCTCCTATATAGGAATATCATAGCTGTCCTCTCATCAGACACAACGTCACTCTCCAATATAGGAATATCATAGCTGTCCCCTCATCAGACACAGCATCACTCTCCAATATAGGAATATCATAGCTGTCCTCTCATCAGGCACAGCATCACTCTCCTATATAGGAATATCATAGCTGTCCCCTCATCAGGCACAGCGTCACTCTCCCATATAGAAAATCATAGCTGTCCCCTCATCAGACACAACGTCACTCTCCAATATAGGAATATCATAGCTGTCCTCTCATCAGGCACAGCATCACTCTCCTATATAGGAATATCATAGCTGTCCCCTCATCAGACACAACGTCACTCTCCTATATAGGAATATCATAGCTGTCCCCTCATCAGACACAGCGTCACTCTCCAATATAGGAATATCATAGCTGTCCCCTCATCAAACACAGCGTCACTCTCCTATATAGGAATATCATAGTTGTCATCTCATCAAACACAGCGCCACTCTCCTATATAGGAATATCATAGATGTCCTCTCATCAGGAACAGCGTCACTCTCCAATATAGAAATAACAGAGCTGTCTCCTCATCAAACACAGCATCACTCTCATATAGAAATATCACAGCTGTCCTCTCATCAGGTACAGGGTCACTCTCCAATATAGGAATATCATAGCTGTCCCCTCATCAAAAAACGCATCACTCTCCTATATAGGAATATCATAGCTTTCCCCTCATCAAACACAGCATCACTCTCCTATATAGCAATATAATAGCTGTCCTCTCATCAAACACAGCATCACTCTCCAATATAGGAATATCATAGCTGTCCCCTCATCAAACACAGCGTCACTCTCCAATATAGGAATATCATAGCTGTCCTCTCATCAAACACAGCACAACTCTCCAATATAGGAATATCATAGCTGTCCCCTCATCAGACACAGCGTCACTCTCCTATAATGGAATATCATAGTTGTCCTCTCATCAAACAAAGCGCCACTCTCCAATATAGGAATATCATAGCTGTCCTCTCATCAAACACATCACCACTCTCTAATATAGGAATATCATAGCTGTCCTCTCATCAAACACAGCGTCACTCTCCAATATAGGAATATCATAGCTGTCCCCTCATTCAAACACAGCATCACTCTCCTATATAGGAATATCCTAGCTGTCCCCTCATCAAACACAGCACCACTCTCCTATATAGGAATATCATATATGTTCTCTCATCAGGAACAGCGTCACTCTCCAATATAGAAATATCATAGCTGTCCTCTCATCAGGCACAGGGTCACCCTCCAATATAGAAATATCAGAGCTGTCCCCTCATCAAACACAGCAACACTCTCCTATATAGGAATATCATAGCTGTCCCCTCATCAAAAAAACGCATCACTCTCCTATATAGGAATATCATAGCTGCCCTCTCATAACGCACAGCATCACTCTCCTATATAGGAATATCATAACTGTCCCCTCATCAAACACAGCATCACTCTCCTATATAGGAATATCATAGCTGTCCTCTCATCAAACACAGCATCACTCTCCTATATAGGAATATCATAGCTGTCCTCTCATCAGGCACAGCATCACTCTCCAATATAGATATATCATAGCTGTCCCCTCATCAAACACAGCATCACTCTCCTATATAGGAATATCATAGCTGTCCTCTCATCAGGCACAGCGTCACTCTCCAATATAGGAATATCATAGCTGTCCCCTCATCAGGCACAGCGTCACTCTCCAATATAGGAATATCATAGCTGTCCCCTCATCAGGCACAGCGTCACTCTCCCATATAGGAATATCATAGCTGTCCCCTCATCAGGCACAGCGTCACTCTCCCATATAGAATATCATAGCTGTCCTCTCATCAGGCACAGCGTCACTCTCCAATATAGAATATCATAGCTGTCCTCTCATCAGGCACAGCGTCACTCTCCAATATAGGAATATCATAGCTGTCCTCTCATCAGGCACAGCGTCACTCTCCTATATAGGAATATCATAGCTGTCCTCTCATCAGGCACAGCGTCATTCTCCTATATAGGAATGTCATAGTTGTCCTCTCATCAAACACAGCGTCACTCTCCAATATAGGAATATCATAGCTGTCCCCTCATCAGGCACAGCGTCACTCTCCTATATAGGAATATCATAGTTGTCCTCTCATCAAACACAGCGTCACTCTCCAATATAGGAATATCATAGTTGTCCTCTCATAACGCACAGCATCACTCTCCTATATAGGAATATCATAGTTGTCCTCTCATAACGCACAGCATCACTATCCTATATAGAAATATCACAGCTGTCCTCTCATCAGGTACAGGGTCACTCTCCACTATAGGAATATCATAGCTGTCCCCTCATCAAAAAACGCATCACTCACCTATATAGGAATATCATAGCTGTCCTCTCATAACGCACAGCATCACTCTCCTATATAGGAATATCATAGCTGTCCTCTCATAACGCACAGCATCACTCTCCTATATAGGAATATCATAGTTGTCCTCTCATCAGGCACAGCATCACTCTCCTATATAGGAATATCATAGTTGTCCTCTCATCAGGCACAGCATCACTCTCCTATATAGGAATATCATAACTGTCCCCTCATCAAACACAGCATCACTCTCCTATATAGGATTATCATAGCTGTCCTCTCATCAAGCACAGCATCACTCTCCAATATAGATATATCATAGCTGTCCCCTCATCAAACACAGCATCACTCTCCTATATAGGAATATCATAGCTGTCCTCTCATCAGGCACAGCCTCACTCTCCTATATAGGAATATCATAGCTGTCCTCTCATCAGGCACAGCGTCACTCTCCAATATAGGAATATCATAGCTGTCCCCTCATCAGGCACAGCGTCACTCTCCCATATAGAATATCATAGCTGTCCTCTCATCAGGCACAGCGTCACTCTCCAATATAGAATATCATAGCTGTCCTCTCATCAGGCACAGCGTCACTCTCCAATATAGGAATATCATAGCTGTCCTCTCATCTGGCACAGCGTCACTCTCCAATATAGGAATATCATAGCTGTCCTCTCATCAGGCCCAGCGTCACTCTCCTATATAGGAATATCATAGTTGTCCTCTCATCAAACACAGCGTCACTCTCCTATATAGGAATATCATAGCTGTCCTCTCATCAGGCACAGCGTCACTCTCCTATATAGGAATATCATAGTTGTCATCTCATCAAACACAGCATCAATCTCCTATATAGGAATATCATAGCTGTCCCTCATCAAACACAGCATCACTCTCCAATAAAGGAATATCATAGCTGTCCCCTCATCAAACACAACACCACTCTATAGGAATATCATATCTGTCCCCTCATCTAACACATCCCCACTCCGCTATTTAGGAATATCATAGCTGTCCCCTCATCAAACACAGCATAACTCTCCAATATAGAAGTTTCGTTGTAGTTGCAACAACAACTAACAAAAGATAACAAACGATGAAGTTTTAAAACAACTGAAAATAAAAAGAGAACTACTAAATACAATTAAGACAAGACAAATGGAATTTTTGGGACACGTTAAAAGACACAACAGCCTACTAAAAGTAATATTGGAAGGGAAAATACAAGGTAAAAGAGGTAGAGGCAGACCAAGACTAACATGGACGAGTAACATCAAAAGATGGAAAAATCAACCGATGACAACCTGCACCATCAAAGCAAGAGATAGAGCAGAATGGCGCTCCATGGTAGCCAACCTTCGTTGCGGAGAAGGCACACGATGATGATGTTGTAGTTGGCTGTAAACCACGACTCCATGTCAATAACGCCCACATATCGTTCCTTTAAGGATGGACAACAAATATGTTCAGCAGTTGGACGAGAACGCTGAGACGATGAATTATCACCGTTTCTTATTTCTAATTCGTGAATATTTTTATATTATTTTTTTTTTTTGGGGGGGGGGCGTGGGGGTCGGGGTGGGGGGGGGGGGTACGTGTAAAGACGAAGTGTGTCTGTGCAGTTTGTGTACAGAAGCAGACTTATGGCATCATATTTATGTAGCAATTACAAGCTGACTAGTGTAGGAAATATGGACACGAAAGAGTGAATGCCCCTGTGTGGTTGTTTCATTCAAGGAATCATCACCGTGGGCCTCCCCATTTATCTTAGCGACCCCCCGCCGCTGATCTGGTGATGTCTTTCTAATTTCGCCCTGTCCCATGTGCTACGTTCGCCCTCACAGCGGATTGTCCAGCAGGGGAGACACGACCACATGAGCAATGACGTCAAACCTTTGCTGGCAATATAAATAGGGGGTCTCTGCCAGTTCTCGTTGTCTCCCAGGGCTTAGTCGGGACCGCAGGGCTGCCTGTTAGTTAGATTTGAATAGTAAACCAATTTTTTTTTAAAAAGTAGTTTAAGTTAAGACACCTATTTCAATTAAATATTAAAAGTTATAACTCAAGAACATTTTAATTTGTAAAAGAAAGTTGTTTAGCATCTCGCGCCCTGTTGAACTTCATCTACATTCAAGACACAGGAGACTCAGAATAAGGTACAGTGTAAGTACTATTGTGTTTGCCTTCTGTACGTTTGTTAGTACGACAATAAGACTTCTGTACATTTATTAGTACGACAGTTTGCCTTCTGTACATTTGTTAGTACGACAGTTTGCCTTCTGTACGTTTGTTAGTACGACAGTTTGCCTTCTGTACGTTTGTTAGTACGACAGTTTTCCTCCTGTACGTTTGTTAGTACTACAGTTTGCCTTCAGTACGTTTGTTAGAACGACAGTTTGCCTTCTGTACGTTTGTTAGTACTACAGTTTGTCTTCTGTACATTTGTTAGTACGACAGTTTGCCTTCTGTACATTTGTTAGTACGACAGTTTTTCTTCTGTACATTTGTTAGTACGACAGTTTGGTTTCTGTACATTTGTTAGTACGACAGTTTGTCTTCTGTACATTTGTTAGTACGACAGTTTGCCTTCTGTACATTTGTTAGTACGACAGTTTGCCTTCTGTACGTTTGTTAGTACGACAGTTTGGTTTCTGTACATTTGTTAGTACGACAGTTTGCCTTCTGTACATTTGTTAGTACTACAGTTTGTCTTCTGTACATTTGTTAGTACGACAGTTTGCCTTCTGTACGTTTGTTAGTACTACAGTTTGCCTTCTGTACATTTGTTAGTACGACAGTTTGCCTTCTGTACGTTTGTTAGTACGACAGTTTGCCTTCTGTAAATTTGTTAGTACGACAGTTTGGTTTCTGTACATTTGTTAGTACGACAGTTTGGTTTCTGTACATTTGTTAGTACGACAGTTTGCCTTCTGTACATTTGTTAGTACTACAGTTTGCCTTCTATACATTTGTTAGTACGACAGTTTGCCTTCTGTACGTTTGTTAGTACTACAGTTTGCCTTCTGTACATTTGTTAGTACGACAGTTTGCCTTCTGTACGTTTGTTAGTACGACAGTTTTCCTCCTGTACGTTTGTTAGTACTACAGTTTGCCTTCAGTACGTTTGTTAGAACGACAGTTTGCCTTCTGTACGTTTGTTAGTACTACAGTTTGCCTTCTGTACGTTTGTTAGTACGACAGTTTGCCTTCTGTACGTTTGTTAGTACTACAGTTTGCCTTCTGTACGTTTGTTAGTACGACAGTTTGCCTTCTGTACGTTTGTTAGTACGACAGTTTGCCTTCTGTACATTTGTTAGTACGACAGTTTGCCTTCTGTACATTTGTTAGTACGACAGTTTGCCTTCTGTACATTTGTCAGTACGACAGTTTGCCTTCTGTACATTTGTTAGTATTACAGTTTGCTTTCTGTACATTTGTTAGTACGACAGTTTGCCTTCTGTACGTTTGTTAGTACGACAGTTTGCCTTCTGTACATTTGTTAGTACGACAGTTTGCCTTCTGTACGTTTGTTAGTACGACAGTTTGCCATCTGTACGTTTGTTAGTACTACAGTTTGCCTTCTGTACGTTTATTAGTACGACAGTTTGCCTTCTGTACGTTTGTTAGTACGACAGTTTGCCTTCTGTACATTTGTTAGTACGACAGTTTGGTTTCTGTACATTTGTTAGTACGACAGTTTGCCTTCTGTACATTTGTTAGTACGACAGTTTGCCTTCTGTACATTTGTTAGTACGACAGTTTGCCTTCTGTACATTTGTTAGTACGACAGTTTGGTTTCTGTACATTTGTTAGTACGACAGTTTGGTTTCTGTACATTTGTTAGTACGACAGTTTGCCTTCTGTACGTTTGTTAGTACGACAGTTTGTCTTCTGTACATTTGTTAGCACGACAGTTTAGTTTCTGTACATTTGTTAGTACGACAGTTTGTCTTCTGTACATTTGTTAGTACGACAGTTTGGTTTCTGTACATTTGTTAGTACGACAGTTTGCCTTCTGTACATTTGTTAGTACGACAGTTTGGTTTCTGTACATTTGTTAGTACGACAGTTTGCCTTCTGTACATTTGTTAGTACGACAGTTTGCCTTCTGTACATTTGTTAGTACGACAGTTTGCCTTCTGTACATTTGTTAGTACGACAGTTTGCCTTCTGTACGTTTGTTAGTACGACAGTTTGCCTTCTGTACATTTGTTAGTACGACAGTTTGCCTTCTGTACATTTGTTAGTGCGACAGTTTGCCTTCTGTACATTTGTTAGTACGACAGTTTGCCTTCTGTACATTTGTTAGTACGACAGTTTGCCTTCTGTACATTTGTTAGTACGACAGTTTGCCTTCTGTACATTTGTTAGTACGACAGTTTGCCTTCTGTACGTTTGTTAGTACGACAGTTTGCCTTCTGTACATTTGTTAGTACGACTGTTTGCCTTCTGTACGTTTGTTAGTACGACAGTTTGCCTTCTGTACGTTTGTTAGTACTACAGTTTGCCTTCTGTACGTTTGTTAGTACGACAGTTTGCCTTCTGTACATTTGTTAGTACGACAGTTTGCCTTCTGTACATTTGTTAGTACGACAGTTTGCCTTCTGTACATTTGTTAGTACGACAGTTTGCCTTCTGTACATTTGTTAGTACGACAGTTTGCCTTCTGTACATTTGTTAGTACGACAGTTTGCCTTCTGTACATTTGTTAGTACGACAGTTTGCCTTCTGTACATTTGTTAGTACGACAGTTTGCCTTCTGTACATTTTTTAGTACGACAGTTTGTCTTCTGTACATTTGTTAGTACGACAGTTTGCCTTCTGTACGTTTGTTAGTACGACAGTTTGTTTTCTGTACATTTGTTAGTACGACAGTTTGCCTTCTGTACATTTGTTAGTACGACAGTTTGCCTTCTGTACATTTGTTAGTTCGACAGTTTGCCTTCTGTACATTTGTTAGTACGACAGTTTGCCTTCTGTACATTTGTTAGTACGACAGTTTGCCTTCTGTACATTTGTTAGTACGACAGTTTGGTTTCTGTACATTTGTTAGTACGACAGTTTGCCTTCTGTACATTTGTTAGTACGACAGTTTGCCTTCTGTACATTTGTTAGTACGACAGTTTGCCTTCTGTACATTTGTTAGTACGACAGTTTGCCTTCTGTACGTTTGTTAGTACGACAGTTTGCCTTCTGTACATTTGTTAGTACGACAGTTTGCCTTCTGTACATTTGTTAGTACGACAGTTTTCCTTCTGTACATTTGTTAGTACGACAGTTTGCCTTCTGTACATTTGTTAGTACGACAGTTTGCCTTCTGTACATTTGTTAGTACGGCAGTTTGCCTTCTGTACATTTGTTAGTACGACAGTTTGCCTTCTGTACATTTGTTAGTACGACAGTTTGCCTTCTGTACATTTGTTAGTACGACAGTTTGGTTTCTGTACATTCGTTAGTACGACAGTTTACCTTCTGTACATTTGTTAGTACGACAGTTTGTCTTCTGTACATTTGTTAGTACGACAGTTTGCCTTCTGTACATTTGTTAGTACGACAGTTTAGTTTCTGTACATTTGTTAGTACGACAGTTTACCTTCTGTACATTTGTTAGTACGACAGTTTGGTTTCTGTACATTTGTTAGTACGACAGTTTGCCTTCTGTACGTTTGTTAGTACTACAGTTTGCCTTCTGTACGTTTGTTAGTACGACAGTTTGCCTTCTGTACGTTTGTTAGTACTACAGTTTGCCTTCTGTACGTTTGTTAGTACTACAGTTTGCCTTCTGTACATTTGTTAGTACGACAGTTTGCCTTCTGTACGTTTGTTAGTACGACAGTTTGCCTTCTGTAAATTTGTTAGTACGACAGTTTGGTTTCTGTACATTTGTTAGTACGACAGTTTGGTTTCTGTACATTTGTTAGTACGACAGTTTGCCTTCTGTACATTTGTTAGTACGACAGTTTGCCTTCTGTACATTTGTTAGTATTACAGTTTGCCTTCTGTACATTTGTTAGTACGACAGTTTGCCTTCTGTACGTTTGTTAGTACGACAGTTTGCCTTCTGTACATTTGTTAGTACGACTGTTTGCCTTCTGTACGTTTGTTAGTACGACAGTTTGCCTTCTGTACGTTTGTTAGTACGACAGTTTGCCTTCTGTACGTTTGTTAGTACGACAGTTTGCCTTCTATACGTTTGTTAGTACGACAGTTTGCCTTCTGTACATTTGTTAGTACGACAGTTTGGTTTCTGTACATTTGTTAGTACGACAGTTTGCCTTCTGTACATTTGTTAGTACGACAGTTTTCCTTCTGTACATTTGTTATTACGACAGTTTGGTTTCTGTACATTTGTTAGTACGACAGTTTGCCTTCTGTACATTTGTTAGTACGACAGTTTGCCTTCTGTACATTTGTTAGTACGACAGTTTTTCTTCTGTACATTTGTTAGTACGACAGTTTGGTTTCTGTACATTTGTTAGTACGACAGTTTGTCTTCTGTACATTTGTTAGTACGACAGTTTGCCTTCTGTACATTTGTTAGTACGACAGTTTGGTTTCTGTACATTTGTTAGTACGACAGTTTGGTTTCTGTACATTTGTTAGTACGACAGTTTGCCTTCTGTACATTTGTTAGTACTACAGTTTGCCTTCTGTACATTTGTTAGTACGACAGTTTACCTTCTGTACGTTTGTTAGTACTACAGTTTACCTTCTGTACATTTGTTAGTACGACAGTTTGCCTTCTGTATATTTGTTAGTACGACAGTTTGCCTTCTGTACGTTTGTTAGTACGACAGTTTGCCTTCTGTACGTTTGTTAGTACGACAGTTTGCCTTCTGTACGTTTGTTAGTACGACAGTTTGCCTTCTGTATATTTGTTAGTACGACAGTTTGCCTTCTGTACGTTTGTTAGTACGACAGTTTGCCTTCTGTACGTTTGTTAGTACGACAGTTTGCCTTCTGTACGTTTGTTAGTACGACAGTTTGCCTTCTGTACATTTGTTAGTACGACAGTTTGGTTTCTGTACATTTGTTAGTACGACAGTTTGCCTTCTGTACATTTGTTAGTACGACAGTTTGCCTTCTGTACATTTGTTAGTACGACAGTTTGGTTTCTGTACATTTGTTAGTACGACAGTTTGTCTTCTGTACATTTGTTAGTACGACAGTTTGCCTTCTGTACATTTGTTAGTACGACAGTTTGGTTTCTGTACATTTGTTAGTACGACAGTTTGTCTTCTGTACATTTGTTAGTACGACAGTTTGCCTTCTGTACATTTGTTAGTACGACAGTTTGTCTTCTGTACATTTGTTAGTACGACAGTTTGTCTTCTGTACATATGTTAGTACGACAGTTTGGTTTCTGAACGATTGTGTTTCACTTCTTGTTTCTATGATGAGTTCAATAGCACATGACGATATATATTTATGTATATATATATATATATATATATATATATATATATATATATAAATATATATATATATATATATATATATATATATATATATATATATATATATATATATATATATATATAATTTGCCTTTCAGCGTCGAGGGGAGATATAATTTGCGGTCTTTTGATTATCTGTTTTTCTATGCTGCTGTTATGTTTCCTAGTGTTTCTAATATTCTGTCAATCCATCTTTTTCATGCTCAGCCCGTGGATCTGGTGTTCTCGCAACGTTTATTGAATGCTCATTGTGTACGTTTGGATCTTTCTGCCTTCTCACGTGGCCAAACCTGTCTTACTCTGTTCTGACTGTGCAGCTGCTGATGATGTAGAGACTTTTAATTAGGTTGGTTAGATGTTGGCTTACTCCGTATGTTGTTAGTATTTCCCAAAGTTGTTACATACTTAACTAAATGGCACTAAATTACTAGGGACCTAATGATAGATTTTGGGTAGTAATCTGAGTGTGAAGTCTTTCATGTTACAAGTAATGTTGTATTTCATTAAACTGGAGATAATTTCTATGTAGCAGAATTAGTCACTTCCGCAAAATTTGACAACTTTCTACAAAAATTATGTATTTTGTTAATAATGAATCCACATGCATTTGTGAAAGCAGTAACTTCTTGAAAACGTGAATTCATGAGATGACGTCACTTCTGGAGATGTAGCAAATAAAATAGTCAGAAGATTTGTGTTTGTAATTTGTGTTCTACAAGAGTGAGGAGGACGGTACATGGGCTAGACCAGCTTCTCACGCTCCAAGATCGACCATGTCATGAATGTCTACATGGCCCATCGTGTTGGAAAAGGTGAAAACATCAAGGAAGAGCATTTGCTTCATACAGTTTAAGCGATATTTGACGGCTAAGTGCTTCACTTTCATCGACATTGTTGTCATGATTTTATATAGGACAACGAAGTGCTTTACTTCCATTGACATTGTTGTCATGACTTTATATAGGACAACGAAGTGCTTTACTTCCATTGACATTGTTGTCATGACTTTATATAGGACAACGAAGTGCTTTACATCCATTGACATTGTTGTCATGACTTATTATAGGACAACGAAGTGCTTTACTTCCATTGACATTGTTGTCATGACTTTATATAGGACAACGAAGTGCTTTACTTCCATTGACATTGTTGTCATGACTTTATATAGGACAACGAAGTACTCCACTTCCATCGACATTGTTGTCATGACTTTATATAGGACAACGAAGTACTCCACTTTCATCAACATTGTTGTCATGACTTTATATAGGACAACGAAGTGCTTTACTTCCATTGACATTGTTGTCATGACTTTATATAGGACAGCGAAGTGCTCCACTTTCATCGACATTGTTGTCATGACTTTATATAGGACAGCGAAGTGCTCCACTTTCATCGACATTGTTGTCATGACTTTATATAGGACAGCGAAGTGATTTACTTCCATTGACATTGTTGTCATGACTTTATATAGGACAGCGAAGTACTTCACTTTCATCGACATTGTTGTCATGACTTTATATAGGACAACGAAGTACTTCACTTTCATCGACATTGTTGTCATGACTTTATATAGGACAGCGAAGTACTTCACTTTCATCGAAATTGTTGTCATGACTTTATATAGGACAACGAAGTGCTTCACTTCCATTGACATTGTTGTCATGACTTTATATAGGACAGCGAAGTACTTCACTTTCATCGACATTGTTGTCATGACTTTATATAGGACAACGAAGTACTTCACTTTCATCGACATTGTTGTCATGACTTTATATAGGACAGCGAAGTACTTCACTTTCATCGACATTGTTGTCATGATTTTATATAGGACAACGAAGTGTTTTACTTCCATTGACATTGTTGTCATGACTTTATATAGGACAGCGAAGTGCTCCACTTTCATCAACATTGTTGTCATGATTTTATATAGGACAATGAAGTGCTTTACTTCCATTGACATTGTTGTCATAACTTTATATAGGTCAACGAAGTGCTTTACTTCCATTGACATTGTTGTCATGACTTTATATAGGACAACGAAGTGCTTTACTTCCATTGACATTGTTGTCATGACTTATTATAGGACAACGAAGTGCTTTACTTCCATTGACATTGTTGTCATGACTTTATATAGGACAACGAAGTGCTTTACTTCCATTGACATTGTTGTCATGACTTTATATAGGACAACGAAGTACTCCACTTCCATCGACATTGTTGTCATGACTTTATATAGGACAACGAAGTACTTCACTTTCATCGACATTGTTGTCATGACTTTATATAGGACAACGAAGTGCTTTACTTCTATTGACATTGTTGTCATGACTTTATATAGGACAGCGAAGTGCTCCACTTTCATCGACATTGTTGTCATGACTTTATATAGGACAGCGAAGTGCTTCACTTTCATCGACATTGTTGTCATGACTTTATATAGGACAGCGAAGTGCTCCACTTTCATCGACATTGTTGTCATGACTTTATATAGGACAGCGAAGTGATTTACTTCCATTGACATTGTTGTCATAACTTTATATAGGACAGCGAAGTACTTCACTTTCATCGACATTGTTGTCATGACTTTATATAGGACAACGAAGTACTTCACTTTCATCGACATTGTTGTCATGACTTTATATAGGACAGCGAAGTGCTCCACTTTCATCGACATTGTTGTCATGACTTTATATAGGACAGCGATGTGCTCCACTTTCATCGACATTGTTGTCATGACTTTATATAGGACAACGAAGTACTTCACTTTCATCGACATTGTTGTCATGACTTTATATAGGACAGCGAAGTGCTCCACTTTCGTCGACATTGTTGTCATGACTTTATATAGGACAACGAAGTACTTCACTTTCATCGACATTGTTGTCATAACTTTATATAGGACAGCGAAGTACTTCACTTTCATCGACATTGTTGTCATGACTTTATATAGGACAGCGAAGTACTTCACTTTCATCGACATTGTTGTCATAACTTTATATAGGACAGCGAAGTACTTCACTTTCATCGACATTGTTGTCATAACTTTATATAGGACAGCGAAGTACTTCACTTTCATCGACATTGTTGTCATAACTTTATATAGGACAGCGAAGTACTTCACTTTCATCGACATTGTTGTCATATTAACCGTGTTCCCTTCGTTCGTCCATCACTAGATAGCCAATAACAATAACAATAACAATAGATAAAGACCCCTCACTATGTCCGTTAATGAGACTGTGTGAGCGAATGTGGCATTGAAAGGCTGGTGTTGTCAGTGAGAGCACGCAATGTCCGTCACAGACAAAGGCATATCGTCTAAGGGAGCTCATTGGTCAGTTTACGTGCAACGATAAACATCGCGTCTGCCGCAGATTGAATAGAATTGTTATCTTGAGTGTAATGTGCGGAAGTGGTAGAAGGACGAATACAGAGGTGTGTCTGGAGTTTGGACGTCTCGATGTTGCGCAGATCAGAGCTGAGGCTGACCATGTACTTGCACTGTTTGCCTGATGTCTACCACTATTTTGTTGTGAGCTGGAGAAAGTGAAACGGCGGAAGAATAGAACAGATTTAGGACAAACGAACGATGTCGTTGAGGCATTGTTTAGTCCTGCTATTTGGACGATTGTTGTTGTTGCTAATTGCTAAAACATCGTATATAACACTGCTGATGGAGTGTACAACACTGCTGATGGTGTGTACAACACGACTGATGGCGTCTACAAGACTGCTGATGGTGTGTACAACACTACTGATGGTGTGTACAACACTACTGATGGCGTCTACAAGACTGCTGATGGTGTGTACAACACTGCTGATGGTGTGTACAACACTACTGATGGCGTCTACAAGACTGCTGATGGCGTCTACAAGACTGCTGATGGTGTGTACACCACTGCTGATGGTGTGTACAACACGACTGATGGCGTCTACAAGATGGCTGATGGTGTGTACAACACTGCTGATGGTGTGTACAACACTACTGATGGTGTGTACAACACTGCTGATGGTGTGTACAACACTGCTGATGGTGTGTACAACACTGGTGATGGTGTGTACAACACTGCTGATGGCGTCTACAACACTGCTGATGGCGTCTACAAGACTGCTGATGGTGTCTACAACACTGCTGATGGTGTGCACAACACTGCTGATGGTGTGTACAACACGACTGATGGCGTCTACAAGACTGCTGATGGTGTGTACAACACTGCTGATGGTGTGTACAACACGACTGATGGTGTGTACAACACTGCTGATGGTGTACAACACGACTGATGGTGTGTACAGCACTGCTGATGGTGTGTACAACACTGCTGATGGTGTGTACAACACGACTGATGGCGTCTACAAGACTGCTGATGGTGTGTACAACACTACTGATGGTGTGTACAACACTACTGATGGCGTCTACAACACTACTGATGGCGTCTACAACACTACTGATGGTGTGTACAACACTACTGATGGCGTCTACAACACTGCTGATGGTGTCTACAAGACTGCTGATGGTGTCTACAACATTGCTGATGGTGTGTACAAAACTACTGATGGCGTCTACAACACTGCTGATGGTTTGTACAACACTGCTGATGGTGTCTACAACACTGCTGATGGTGTGTACAACACTACTGATGGTGTCTACAACACTGCTGATGGTGTCTACAACACTGGTGATGGTGTATACAGCACTGCTGATGGTGTCTACAACACTGCTGATGGTGTCTACAACACTGCTGATGGTGTCTACAACAATGCTGATGGTGTGTATAACACTACTGATGGTGTGTACAACACAGCTGATGGCGTCTACAACACTGCTGATGGCGTCTACAACACTACTGATGGCGTCTACAACACTGCTGATGGCGTCTACAAGGCTGCTGATGGTGTCTACAACACTACTGATGGTGTGTACAAAACTACTGATGGCGTCTACAACACTGCTGATGGTGTCTACAACACTGCTGATGGCGTCTACAACACTACTGATGGCGTCTACAAGACTGCTGATGGCGTCTACAACACTGCTGATGGCGTCTACAACACTGCTGATGGCGTCTACAACACTACTGATGGCGTCTACAACACTGCTGATGGCGTCTACAAGACTGCTGATGGTGTCTACAACACTGCTGATGGTGTGTACAAAACTACTGATGGCGTCTACAACACTGCTGATGGTGTCTACAACACTGGTGATGGCATCTACAACACTGCTGATGGTGTCTATAACACTGCTGATGGTGTGTACAACACTGGTGATGGTGTCTACAGCACTGGTGATGGCATCTACAACACTGCTGATGGTGTCAAAACACTGCTGATGGCGTCTACAACACTGCTAATGGTGTCTATAACACTGCTGATGGCGTCTACAATACTGCTGATGGTGTCAAAACACTGCTGATGGCGTCTACAACACTGCTGATGGTGTGTACAACACTGGTGATGGTGTCTACAGCACTGGTGATGGTGTCTACAACACTGCTGATGGCGTCTACAACACTGCTGATGGCGTCTACAACACTGCTGATGGCGTCTACAACACTGCTGATGGTGTCTACAACACTGCTGATGGCGTCTACAACACTGCTGATGGTGTCTACAACACTGCTGATGGTGTCTACAACACTGCTGATGGTGTCTACAACACTGCTGATGGTGTCTACAACACTGCTGATGGTGTCTACAACTTCTTATGGTACTACAAGATTTGGAATAAAACAAATCACTTATAATATGTTGTTGTTGTTCAATCAGCAGCAACAACAGCAACAACAACAAAAAGAACAAACACAACAACAACAACTTATAATACTTACAGTCCAGATACCTGAAATTTTCCGGTCAGATCCAAGATGGAGGATTTGTTTTTCTCCCGCTTGGTGTAGAACCGTTGATCAGAGTTTGAACAAGCCGCTATCGTAGCAACGATTTTGTTAATGAAACAATAGGTAAGAGGAAAAGAGGCGACCCAGAGAGACACTGAGAAGAACATTGATCAGAGAGGCAAGAGCAGCAGGAATCGGCTCCCTAAATGAGACAGAGTTGCTTGCACAGAACAGAGACAAATGGCGAGATTTGATAAAATATCTTTATAAGGATTGAAAACTGATAGAATAAAAATCTAGATAAGAGAAGGAGTGTCTGGATCTATGTCTGTGACAGACAGACATACAAACAGACAGACAGATAGTTAGTCCAGATACTCAGACCAGACATTCACACCAGACACTCAGATCAGACAGTCAGACCAGACACCCAGACCGATACTTACACCAGACACTCAGATCAGACAGTCAGACTAGACACCCAGACCGATACTTACACCAGACACTCAGATCAGACAGTCAGACTAGACACCCAGACCGATACTTACACCAGACACTCAGATCAGACAGTCAGACCAGACACCCAGACCGATACTTACACCAGACACTCAGATCAGACAGTCAGACTAGACAGCCAGACCGATACTTACACCAGACACTCAGATCAGACAGTCAGACTAGACAGCCAGACCGATACTTACCATAGACACCCAGACCGATACTTACACCAGACACTCAGATCAGACAGTCAGACTAGACACCCAGACCGATACTTACACCAGACACTCAGATCAGACAGTCAGACCAGACACCCAGACCGATACTTACACCAGACACTCAGATCAGACAGTCAGACCAGACACCCAGACCGATACTTACACCAGACACTCAGATCAGACAGTCAGACTAGACAGCCAGACCGATACTCAGACCAGACACTCATACAAAACACTCTGACACTAAATACAGAATTTCAGAACAGAGACTGTAGTCATGCTGGTGAAGAAGATAGGAGTTGGGGGCTCACAAAGAATAGCTCCACAATGAAAGTCACAAGGTGAAATGAAACGGTTAGGGTGAAGAAAGAGAGAGAGAGAGAGAGAGAGATGATATGTAGGGGAAAACAACGAGAAAGATATAAAAATACATACAGAGAGAAAAAATAGAGTACGTTTGAATGCGTGTGAGATGAAAGGGAGAACGAGAGATAACTAAATGAAGCTTGCTCTCTGTCTGCAAGACCCTTGACCAGAGCTCAGCACCTGTGTTGTACCGTGCCACGCTTACAGTGGTCGGTTTCATTTGTCCTGTTTGAGTTTGAGAGCGCTAACTACGTCATTGTTGGAAACAAAATACACCTCTAGTCATCAGCGTACACGTTTAGGTGTGTGTGCTTTACTCTCTATTTCTCTATTTGTGAGAGAATAAACAAAGTGTAATTGAAGCAATCACCACAAGACGAGAGCCCACGATTAAACCAGCTGTCGGTTACCACCATCATTATTCATGTGCTCTCTCCACAGAAAATACAAAATGGCATCCAAGAAGTTTCTCACCTTGACAGCTCAGATGGCCAAGCCCAGCCTTCAGACAGCACAACGCGTCGTCTCCACCTCGACCAGGAAAGGTCAAGGACTCACAGCAATCAGCTTAGAGGTCCCTGTCGTTCAGGTAAAGCTGGCAAACGGAGTGTGGTGTGGTGGGGTCGGGTGGGAGATCTAGTGGAGTCGAGTGGGAGATTTAGTGGAGTCAGGTGGGAGATTTATTGGAGTCAGGTGGGAGATTTAGTGGAGTCAGATGGGAGATTTAGTGAAGTCAGGTGGGAGATTTAGTGAAGTCAGGTGGGAGAGTTTGAGTTGAGTCGAGTGTGAGATTTAGTGGAGTTAGGTGGGAGATTTAGTGGAGTCAGGTGGGAGATTTAGTGGAGTCAGATGGGAGAGTTTGAGTGGAGTCGAGTGGGAGATTTAGTGAAGTCATGTGGGAGATTTAGTGAAGTCAGGTGGGAGATTTAGTGGAGTCAGGTGGGAGATTTAGTGGAGTCAGGTGGGATATTTAGTGGAGTCAGGTGGGAGATTTAGTGGAGTCAGGTGGAAGAGTTTGAGTGGAGTCGAGTGGGAGATTTAGTGGAGTGAGGTGGGAGATTTAGTGGAGTCAGGTGGGAGACTTAGTGGAGTCAGGTGGGAGATTTAGTGGAGTCAGGTGGGAGATTTAGTGGAGTCAGGTGGGAGATTGTGTGGAGTCAGGTTGGAGATTTAGTGGAGTCAAGTGGTAGATTTAGTGAAGTCAGGTGGGAGATTTAGTGAAGTCATGTGGGAGATTTAGTGAAGTCAGGTGGGAGATTTAGTGAAGTCAGGTGGGAGATTTAGTGGAGTCAGGTGGGAGATTTAGTGAAGTCATGTGGGAGATTTAGTGGAGTCAGGTGGAAGAGTTTGAGTGGAGTCGAGTGGGAGATTTAGTGGAGTCAGGTGGGAGATTTAGTGGAGTCAGGTGGGATATTTAGTGGAGTCAGGTGGGAGATCTAGTGGAGTCAGGTGGGCCATTTAGTGCAGTCAGGTGGGAGATTTAGCGGAGTCATGGTGGGAGATTTAGTGGAGTCATGTGGGAGATTTAGTGAAGTCAGGTGGGAGATTGTGTGGAGTTATGTAAGAGATTTGGTGAATGTGTGGAGTCAATTAGAAGGTGTGGTTGAGGTGTTAAGTAAGTGGAGCGTTTTGTGGAGGTGTAGAGTCAGGTGGAAGGTATGGTGGAAGGCCTGGTCTAAATGTGGAACTAGGTGCAGAAATGGGAAATAAATGTGAGCTCAATTAATTTTTTTTTCCTGCTTGTTTTATGCGAATGGGACAGAAGAAGCTAGACACACCTAAACAGTGTCCGTCTATCCCATTATCTCTATCGTTCGTTGACTCATCCTTAAACAATGTTTACATCTGGAATGTCTGTCTATCTTATTATCTCTATCGTTCGTTGACTCATCCTTAAACAATGTTTACATCTGGAATGTCTGTCTATCTTATTATCTCTATCGTTCGTTGACTCATCCTTAAACAATGTTTACATCTGGAATGTCCGTCTATCCTATTATCTCTATCGTTCGTTGACTCATCCTTAAACAATGTTTACATCTGGAATGTCCGTCTATCCTATTATCTCTATCGTTCGTTGACTCATCCTTAAACAATGTTTACATCTGGAATGTCTGTCTATCTTATTATCTTTATCGTTCGTTGACTCATCCTTAAACAATGTTTACATCTGGAATGTCTGTCTATCCTATTATCTCTATCGTTCGTTGACTCATCCTTAAACAATGTTTACATCTGGAATGTCTGTCTATCCTATTATCTCTATCGTTCGTTGACTCATCCTTAAACAATGTTTACATCTGGAATGTCTGTCTATCTTATTATCTTTATCGTTCGTTGACTCATCCTTAAACAATGTTTACATCTGGAATGTCTGTCTATCCTATTATCTCTATCGTTCGTTGACTCATCCTTAAACAATGTTTACATCTGGAATGTCTGTCTATCCTATTATCTCTATCGTTCGTTGACTCATCCTTAAACAATGTTTACATCTGGAATGTCTGTCTATCCTATTATCTCTATCGTTCGTTGACTCATCCTTAAACAATGTTTACATCTGGAATGTCTGTCTATCCTATTATCTCTATCGTCTGCAGCAATGTCCCTTTCGACAATCTGTGGACACTTCCAGCCCAAGCGAACAGTTCAAAGTTCTTCCCTTTGAGAGCCTGCCAGGACCCAAAGGCCTGCCTGTTGTTGGAACTCTGTTTGACTACATCAAGAAGGGCGGATTGAAGTTCTCAAAGATGTTTCAGGTAAGTCCACACATGAGGCATTTATCAACAGGTGGGCTTTTGTTTTATGCTTGTAGTTGTCTTGAGAAATGAAGTCATGAATGTGTGGTTAGTTGACTGAGACCACATGTAAGTCATGAGTTCATTATCTCTTCTTCTTCTACCTTTCAGCTCCCTGTGGAGAATAGGTCTTCAACGAACTCTTTCAGCTCCCTGTGGAGCATAGGTCTTCAACAAACACTTTCCAAGTCGTTCTGTTTCTTGCCATTCTTTTAAGATCATTCCATGTCTTCCCCATCATCTTCATCTCTGCTTCCATCTGTCTTCTCCAAGAATTCTTTCGTCTTCCTCTTTGTCTTTTCCCTTGGAGATTCCAAAAAAGGGCATGTTGTGTTATACTCTCAGTTGGCTTCCGCAGTGTGTTGTGCAGTCCAGCGCCATCGTCTTCGCTGTATCTCTTTATCCACAGGTATTTGACTGGTACATTTCCATAATTCTATGTTAGTGATTTTGTCCTGCCATTTCCATCCCTTTATCCTGCGCAAGCATCCATTAATGAAAGTCTGCATCTTCATGATTGTCAATTTTGTTATTCTCCATGTTTCACAATAGTATCTATAGAACATATTTGGATCACAATAATTATGGGAATAATAGAATGTTGCCTTTAGTCTTGTCCATGGTTATCTAACATACCTATATTCTGACCATATTTTGACAAAGGCCTAAGGGATGACAGAGAATCCCAGGAAAACCTCCAACCAACGTTCTCATCTTTGCGAGCAGGAATGGTTGTGGGTAGAGTGACGTCATCATGCTATAGCTGCTGCTGCTGGTAACGTCACTCAAGATGAAGGGTTCTCCGGTTGTATTTTCTGCCCGCGGGTCTTTGTTAGTCTATAGATGGTTATGGCTGCTGAACAATGAGCGTGTCTCTAGTCATGTTCTCTAGCGTGTCTTTAGTCATGTTCTCCAAAAGGGGAGTTTCTTGCAGCTATTTCACATACACATATACCCACATATTCTTTATTGTTAGTTTAACTTATGATTCTACTAATTATTTTACACATACGTATGTTCACATTATGTTTATTTACGGTTTTAATTACGTTCATCATCATCACCATCATCATGTACCATGCCTGCTGGCGTAGGTGATCATATCTCTCCACAACTATCGATCTCGACAGTTATTGATTATTTCTGTTGTTGACCTTCTGCCAAGCCATTCTCTTAACCTGTCTGATATCTTTTCTCTTTGCTTCCCTTTATCTCTTCGTCCCTCAATTTACCCAGTTGTTACAATATATTCCAGCTGCTCCCTTCACATTACATGGCCAAAAAATGATGATTGTTTCTTCCTAATATTGGATATTAGCTCTATTTTTACTTTGGCCTCTTTCAGAACGTTCTCATTACTCTTCATCCACGGGATTCACTACATTCTTCTGTAAAACCCCATTTCTACAGCCTCCAGTGATTTTCTTATCTGTTGTCCTATTGTTCATGATTCACATCCATATGCGAAAACTAACTCCATATAATATTTAAGAACTCTTTTTCTTGTTTCTATTGTCAAAAATGGATTTTCCTTTAATTATTTAATTACGTTACTACACGCTGATCTACACGTATGTAAGTTCATGCTTTCTTCTGTCATGATATCGGCATATGTTGCTACCAGCTGCTCACATGCCTGACCTCTACATCTTTAGGTTCTCCAACAACGAGCTCAACAGTTTGGGGACATCTACTATGAGAAGATCGGCGCCTTCCACAGCGTGGTCATCACCAACCCACAAGAATACAACAAACTCATTCACTCTGAGGGCAAGTACCCGTACCGACGAGAGATGATGCCCATTGTTCACTACAGAAAGAAAAAAGGCTTCGACCTGGGAATCGTGAACGCGTGAGTTCTGCCTCAAGCCCGGGGAATGTTCTCATTTGTTTAGAAATATTCATTTCAATCACATTCTGTTGGTGGGAGCAACTCGCAACACAAACAATTTCTTTTATTTCATCTTAACATTGAGCACCCATGGGACTGACTAGAGTGTCATGATCGTGTCATGAAGTTATTGTGTTAGTCAGTAGTATATCCTTATTATCACAGTACGACCGCCTCTTTAATTTGATGGTTGATTGTTTGCCAACATTTCACGTGTGTCCTTGACCGTCAGTTCAAAGTTAACTCATTATTTGATTAGTTGTCTCAGTGTCCTTGTCCTTTTTCGATGTCATGTTTTCTTTTATTAACTGTTTTTATGCTGTGGGTCCATGGTTCACTCAGGCACTGAGCCAATAGGGATCGTCACATCAGAGATAGCAACAGTGTTCTTTAGTCTTGTAAGGGCAAGGTCACAATCTGTACACTCTAAGATTGGTCTCAGTCACAAGCAGATACTGTAAGATTGGTCTCAGTCACAAGCAGATACTGTAAGATTGGTCTCAGTCACAAGCAGATACTGTAAGATTGGTCTCAGTCACAAGCAGATACTGTAATATTGGTCTCAGTCACAAGCAGATACTGTAAGATTGGTCTCAGTCACAAGCAGATACTGTAAGATTGGTCTCAGTCACATGCAGATACTGTAAGATTGGTCTCAGTCACAAGCAGATACTGTAAGATTGGTATCAGCCACAAGCAGATATGGTAAGATTGGTCTCAGTCACATGCAGATACTGTAATATTGGTCTCAGTCACAAGCAGATACTGTAAGATTGGTCTCAGTCACAAGCAGATACTGTAAGATTGGTCTCAGTCACAAGCAGATACTGTAAGATTGGTATCAGTCACAAGCAGATACTGTAAGATCGGTATCAATCACAAGCAGATACTGTAAGATTGGTCTCAGTCACAAGCAGATACTGTAATATTGGTCTCAGTCACAAGCAGATACTGTAAGATTGGTCTCAGTCACATGCAGATGCTGTAAGATTGGTATCAGTCACAAGCAGATACTGTAAGATTGGTATCAGTCACAAGCATATACTGTAAGATCGGTATCAGTCACAAGCAGATACTGTAAGTTTGGTATCAGTCACAAGCAGATACTGTAAGATTGGTAGCAGTCACAAGCAGATACTGTAAGATTGGTATCAGTCACAAGCATATACTGTAAGATTGGTATCAGTCACAAGCAGATACTGTAAGATTGGTATCAGTCACAAGCAGACTCTGTAAGATTGGTATCAGTCACAAGCAGATACTGTAAGATTGGTATCAGTCACAAGCAGATACTGTAAGATTGGTATCAGTCACAAGCAGACTCTGTAAGATTGGTATCAGTCACAAGCAGACTCTGTAAGATTGGTATCAGTCACAAGCAGACTCTGTAAGATTGGTATCGGTCACAAGCAGATACTGTAAGATTGGTATCAGACACAAGCAGATACTGTAAGATTGGTCTCAGTCACAAGCAGATACTGTAATATTGGTCTCAGTCACAAGCAGATACTGTAAGATTGGTCTCAGTCACAAGCAGATACTGTAATATTGGTCTCAGTCACAAGCAGATACTGTAAGATTGGTATCAGTCACAAGCAGATACTGTAATATTGGTCTCAGTCACAAGCAGATACTGTAATATTGATCTCAGTCACAAGCAGATACTGTAAGATTGGTATCAGTCACAAGCAGATACTGTAAGATTGGTATCAGTCACAAGCAGATACTGTAAGATTGGTATCAGTCACAAGCAGATACTGTAAGATTGGTATCAGTCACAAGCAGATACTGTAAGATTGGTATCAGTCACAAGCAGATACTGTAAGATTGGTATCAGTCACAAGCAGATACTGTAAGATTGGTATCAGTCACAAGCAGACACTGTAAGATTGGTCTCAGTCACAAGCAGATACTGTAAGATTGGTATCAGTCACAAGCAGATACTGTAAGATTGGTATCAGTCACAAGCAGATACTGTAAGATTGGTATCAGTCACAAGCAGATACTGTAAGATTGGTATCAGTCACAAGCAGACACTGTAAGATTGGTATCAGTCACAAGCAGATACTGTAAGGTTGGTCTCAGTCACAAGCAGATACTGTAAGATTGGTCTCAGTCACAAGAAGATACTGTAATATTGGTCTCAGTCACAAGCAGATACTGTAAGATTGGTCTCAGTCACAAGCAGATACTGTAAGATTGGTCTCAGTCACAAGCAGATACTGTAAGATTGGTATCAGTCACAAGCAGATACTGTAAGATTGGTATCAGTCACAAGCAGATACTGTAAGATTGGTCTCAGTCACAAGCAGATACTGTAAGATTGGTATCAGTCACAAGCAGATACTGTAAGGTTGGTCTCAGTCACAAGCAGATACTGTAAGATTGGTCTCAGTCACAAGAAGATACTGTAATATTGATCTCAGTCACAAGCAGATACTGTAAGATTGGTATCAGTCACAAGCAGATACTGTAAGATTGGTCTCAGTCACAAGCAGATACTGTAATATTGGTCTCAGTCACAAGCAGATACTGTAAGATTGGTCTCAGTCACAAGCAGATACTGTAAGATTGGTCTCAGTCACAAGCAGATACTGTAAGACCGGTCTCAGTCACAAGCAGATACTGTAAGACCGGTCTCAGTCACAAGCAGATACTGTAAGACCGGTCTCAGTCACAAGCAGATACTGTAAGACCGGTCTCAGTCACAAGCAGATACTGTAAGACCGGTCTCAGTCACAAGCAGATACTGTAAGACCGGTCTCAGTCTGCTACGATGATCTGACAGTTTTCCCCAACTTTTCCTCACCGTAAGATGTCTAGCGTTCACTCCCATCTGTCCACATACAAAAGATGTATAATGAAGTTAAATCTACTACGGGGAACGCCAACAGGGCAGACCAATGTCGGTCTTAATGGCATGATGGATCTTAGAAGGCCTTTTTAACACAGAGAGCTGCAACAAGAATAAGACAAAATGATATTAATTTGTATTGTAGTGGTAGCCACTGTCAGTCATAGTTGACTATAGTAGGCTCCGTCAGTGATAGCTGATTATAGTAGCCTTCGTCAGTCATAGTTGATTATAGCAGCCTCCGTCAGTCATAGTTGATTATAGTAGCCTCTGTCAGTCATAGTTGACTATAATAGCCTCCGTCAGTCATAGTTGGTTATAGTAGCCTCCATCAGTCATAGTTGGTTATAGTAGCCTCCATCAGTCATAGTTGACTATAGTAGCCTCCGTCAATCATAGTTGACTATAGTAGCCTCCGTCAGTCATAGTTGGTTATAGTAGCCTCCATCAGTCATAGTTGGTTATAGTAGCCTCCGTCAGTCATAGTTGGTTATAGTAGCCTCCGTCAGTCATAGTTGACTATAGTAGCCTCCGTCAGTCATAGTTGATTATAGTAGCCTCCGTCAGTCATAGGTGGTTATAGTAGCCTCCGTCAGTCATAGTTGGTTATAGCAGCCTCCGTCAGTCATAGTTGGTTATAGCAGCCTCCGTCAGTCATAGTTGGTTATAGCAGCCTCCATCAGTCATAGTTGGTTATAGTAGCCTCCATCAGTCATAGTTGATTATAGTAGCCTCCGTCAGTCATAGTTGACTATAGTAGCCTCCGTCAGTCATAGTTGACTATAGTAGCCTCCGTCAGTCATAGTTGGTTATAGTAGCCTCCATCAGTCATAGTTGGTTATAGTAGCCTCCGTCAGTCATAGTCGATTATAGTAGCCTCCGTCAGTCATAGTTGACTATAGTAGCCTCCGTCAGTCATAGTTGGTTATAGTGGCCTCCGTCAGTCATAGTCGACTATAGTAGCCTCCGTCAGTCATAGTTGATTATAGTAGCCTCCGTCAGTCATAGTTGGTTATAGTAGCCTCCGTCAGTCATATTTGATTATAGCAGCCTCCGTCATTCATAGTTGGTTATAGCAACCTCCGTCATTCATAGTTGGTTATAGCAGCCTCCGTCAGTCATAGTTGGTTATAGCAGCCTCCGTCAGTCATAGTTGGTTATAGCAGCCTCCATCAGTCATAGTTGGTTATAGTAGCCTCCGTCAGTCATAGTTGATTATAGTAGCCTCCGTCTGTCATAGTTGACTATAGCAGCCTCCGTCAGTCATAGTTGGTTATAGCAAACCTCCGTCAGTCATAGTTGGTTATAGCAGCCTCCGCCAGTCATGGTTGGTTATAGCAGTCTCCGTCAGTCATAGTTGGTTATAGCAGCCTCCGTCAGTCATAGTTGGTTATAGCAGCCTCCGTCAGTCATAGTTGGTTATAGCAGCCTCCGTCAGTCATAGTTGGTTATAGCAGCCTCCGCCAGTCATGGTTGGTTATAGCAGCCTCCGTCAGTCATGGTTGGTTATAGCAGCCTCCGTCAGTCATGGTTGGTTATAGCAGCCTCCGTCAGTCATAGTTGGTTATAGCAGCCTCCGTCAGTCATAGTTGGTTATAGCAGCCTCCGTCAGTCATAGTTGGTTATAGCAGCCTCCGTCAGTCATAGTTGGTTATAGTAGCCTCCGTAAGTCATAGTTGGTTATAGTAGCCTCCGTCATTCATAGTTGGTTATAGCAGCCTCCGTCAGTCATAGTTGGTTATATCAGCCCCCGTCTGTCATAGTTGGTTATAGCAGCCTCCGTCAGTCATAGTTCGTTATAGCAGCCTCCGTCAGTCATAGTTGGTTATAGCAGCCTCCGTCAGTCATAGTTGGTTATAGCAGCCTCCATCAGTCATAGTTGGTTATAGTAGCCTCCATCAGTCATAGTTGGTTATAGTAGCCTCCGTCAGTCATAGTTGACTATAGTAGCCTCCATCAGTCATAGTTGGTTATAGCAGCCTCCGTCAGTCATAGTTGGTTATAGCAGCCTCCGTCAGTCATAATTGGTTATAGCAGCCTCCGTCAGTCATAGTTGGTTATAGCAGCCTCCGTCAGTCATAGTTGGTTATAGCAGCCTCCGTCAGTCATAGTTGGTTATAGCAGCCTCCGTCAGTCATAGTTGGTTATAGCAGCCTCCGCCAGTCATGGTTGGTTATAGCAGCCTCCGTCAGTCATGGTTGGTTATAGCAGCCTCCGTCAGTCATAGTTGGTTATAGCAGCCTCCGTCAGTCATAGTTGGTTATAGCAGCCTCCGTCAGTCATAGTTGGTTATAGCAGCCTCCGTCAGTCATAGTTGGTTATAGCAGCCTCCGTCAGTCATAGTTGGTTATAGTAGCCTCCGTAAGTCATAGTTGGTTATAGTAGCCTCCGTCATTCATAGTTGGTTATAGCAGCCTCCGTCAGTCATAGTTGACTATAGTAGCCTCCATCTGTCATAGTTGGTTATAGCAGCCTCCGTCAGTCATAGTTGGTTATAGCAGCCTCCGTCAGTCATAGTTGGTTATAGCAGCCTCCGTCAGTCATAGTTGGTTATAGCAGCCTCCATCAGTCATAGTTGGTTATAGTAGCCTCCATCAGTCATAGTTGGTTATAGTAGCCTCCGTCAGTCATAGTTGACTATAGTAGCCTCCATCAGTCATAGTTGGTTATAGCAGCCTCCGTCAGTCATAGTTGGTTATAGCAGCCTCCGTCAGTCATAGTTGGTTATAACAGCCTCCGTCAGTCATAGTTGGTTATAGCAGCCTCCGTCAGTCATAGTTGAGTATGGATTTTGTAGCGTCCCTAGAATTGTAATTGTTTCTTTTCTTTCTCCGTGTATTCACCTTTTCTATGAATCTGTCTGCTTCTTGTTTGAGTTGGAGCTTTAGAGTGTGTTTCCAAAGATTGCGTTCTGCAGCTATGTCTTTCCAGGTTGTAGGATTTATGTTCAGTCTTCATGTCATGTTGACATACGCCTATCGATGGAAGTTTCTGGAGAGGATATTCCAATGCTGCAGCAATACTTCATTTATCTTTTTATTGACATTTCATTTATCCAAGTCGTCTTTACATTTTCTAAAGCACACCTTCATTTCTACAAACATCAATAAATGCACATTTTCTACACACATTAATAAATGCACCATTTCTAAAACACCAATACATGCACAATTTCTAAAACACCAATACATGCACAATTTCTAAAACACCAATACATGCACAATTTCTAAAACACCAATACATGCACAATTTCTAAAACACCAATACATGCACAATTTCTAAAACACCAATACATGCACAATTTCTAAAACACCAATACATGCACAATTTCTAAAACACCAATACATGCACAATTTCTAAAACACCAATACATGCACAATTTCTAAAACACCAATACATGCACAATTTCTAAAACACCAATACATGCACAATTTCTAAAACACCAATGCATGCACAATTTCTACAAACATCAATAAATGCACAATTTCTATAAACATAAATCAATGTACCATTTCTACAAACATCAATAAATGCATCATTTCTACACACACCAATAAATGCATCATTTCTACAAACACCAATAAATGCATCATTTCTACACACACCAATAAATGCATCATTTCTACAAACATCAATAAATGAATCATTCGTACAAACATCAATAAATGTACCATTTCTACAAACATCAATAAATGCTCCATTTCTACAAACATCAATAAATGTACCATTTCTACAAACATCAATAAATGCTCCATTTCTACAAACACCAATTAATGCACCATTTCTACAAACATCAATAAATACACCATTTCTACAAACATCAATACATGCACCATTTCTACAAACATCAATAAATACACCATTTATACAAACATCAATATATGCATCAGGCGAGCAGAAGAGAAATAGACAGTAAATTAGATCTCCCTCGACGCTGAATGGCAAATGAGGAAGGAAAGAAGAAGAAGTTGATTGTGGTTATTTGAATCGTCATGCCTGTGGATATGTGAAATTTCATATCTGTGGTTATTAATGCCATATCTGTGGTTATTAATGCCATATCTGTGGTTATTAATGCCATATCTGTGGTTATTAGTGTCATATCTGTGGTTATTAATGCCATATCTGTGGTTATTAATGCCATATCTGTGGTTATTAGTGTCATATCTGTGGTTATTAATGCCATATCTGTGGTTATTAGTGTCATATCTGTGGTTATTAATGCCATATCTGTGGTTATTAATGCCATATCTGTGGTTATTAGTGTCATATCTGTGGTTATTAATGCCATATCTGTGGTTATTAGTGTCATATCTGTGGTTATTAATGCCATATCTGTGGTTATTAGTGTCATATCTGTGGTTATTAATGCCATATCTGTGGTTATTAATGCCATATCTGTGGTTATTAGTGTCATATCTGTGGTTATTAATGCCATATCTGTGGTTATTAGTGTCATATCTGTGGTTATTAATGCCATATCTGTGGTTATTAATGCCATATATGTGGTTATTAATGTCATATCTGTGGTTATTAATGCCACATCTGTGGTTATTAATGCCATATCTGTGGTTATTAATGCCATATATGTGGTTATTAATGCCATATCTGTGGTTATTAATGCCATATATGTGGTTATTAATGCCATATCTGTGGTTATTAATGCCATATCTGTGGTTATTAATGCCATATCTGTGGTTATTAATGCCATATATGTGGTTATTAATGTCATATCTGTGGTTATTAATGCCATATCTGTGGTTATTAATGTCATATCTGTGGTTATTAATGCCATATCTGTGGTTATTAATGTCATATCTGTGTTTATTAATGCCATATCTGTGGTTATTAATGCCATATATGTGGTTATTAGTGTCATATCTGTGGTTATTAATGCCATATCTGTGGTTATTAATGCCATATATGTGGTTATTAATGCCATATATGGGGTTATTAGTGTCATATCTGTGGTTATTAATGCCATATCTGTGGTTATTAATGTCATATATGTGGTTATTAATGTCACATCTGTGGTTATTAATGCCATATATGTGGTTATTAGTGTCATATCTGTGGTTATTAATGCCATATCTGTGGTTATTAATGCCATATATGTGGTTATTAATGTCATATCTGTGGTTATTAATGTCATATCTGTGGTTATTAGTGCCATATCTGTGGTTATTAATGCCATATCTGTGGTTATTAATGTCATATCTGTGGTTATTAATGTCATATCTGTGGTTATTAATGCCATATATGTGGTTATTAGTGTCATATCTGTGGTTATTAATGCCATATCTGTGGTTATTAATGCCATATATGTGGTTATTAATGTCATATCTGTGGTTATTAATGTCATATCTGTGGTTATTAATGTCATATCTGTGGTTATTAATGTCATATCTGTGTTTATTAATGCCATATCTGTGGTTATTAATGCCATATATGTGGTTATTAATGCCATATATGTGGTTATTAGTGTCATATCTGTGGTTATTAATGCCATATCTGTGGTTATTAATGCCATATATGTGGTTATTAGTGTCATATCTGTGGTTATTAATGCCATATCTGTGGTTATTAATGTCATATATGTGGTTATTAATGTCACATCTGTGGTTATTAATGCCATATATGTGGTTATTAGTGTCATATCTGTGGTTATTAATGCCATATATGTGGTTATTAGTGTCATATCTGTGGTTATTAATGCCATATCTGTGGTTATTAATGCCATATATGTGGTTATTAATGTCATATCTGTGGTTATTAATGTCATATCTGTGGTTATTAATGTCATATCTGTGGTTATTAATGTCATATCTGTGGTTATTAATGCCATATCTGTGGTTTTTTGAATTGCCATATATGTGGTTATTTGAAATGCCATGTCTGTGGTTATTTGAGATGCCATGTCTGTGGTTATTTTAAATGCCATATCTGTGGTTAATTGAAATGACATATATGTGGTTATTTTAAATGACATACATGTGGTTATTTGAAATTCCATGCCAGTGGTTACTTGAAAATCTCCTCGGTACTAGATTCGGAAGGGAGTAGAGAATAATGGAAACACTTTCCGTGAACTTGCAGGCAAGGAGAGGAATGGTACAAACAGAGAAGTGTGGTCAGCAAGAAGATGATGAGACTGTCCGAAGTGCTGCACTTTAGCAATGACATGGGAGCAGTGGCTGATGATTTCATTGTCCGCCTTGGGCATGTCAAGGACTCACAGGACGAGGTGCCTGCTTTGGAGAGGGAACTATTTAAGTGGGCCATGGAATGTGAGTGAGAGATCATGGTTACTGTTGATTTAGTATTGCTGTCATCATACTTTATTATTGCTGTTATCTTACTTTATTATTGCTGTTCTAAGCTGTTATAATACTTTATTATTGCTGTTATAATACTTTATTATTGCTGTCATAATACTTTATTATTGCTGTCATAATACTTTATTATTGCTGTTATCTTACTTTATTATTGCTGTTCTAAGCTGTTATAATACTTTATTATTGCTGTTATAATACTTTATTATTGCTGTCATAATACTTTATTATTGCTGTCATAATACTTTATTATTGCTGTTATCTTACTTTATTATTGCTGTTCTAAGCTGCCATAATACTTTATTATTGCTATTATAATACTTTATTATTGCTGTTATAATACTTTATTATTGCTGTTATAATACTTTATTATTGCTGTTATAATACTTTATTATTGCTGTCATAATACTTTATTATTGCTGTTATAATACTTTATTATTGCTGTTATAATACTTTATTATTGCTGTTATAATACTTTATTATTACTGTTAAAGTCCATAAAATCATTCCTTGAAATAACCTGTACCTCATACCCCCCCCCCCCCCCCCCACCCACGTCAAATTATGCCTTGCAATAACTATTGCAAATAAAATGTTAACAATTTTATCTTCTTACTTCTTTCAGCTATTGGTACTTTCATTTTTGAAGAGCGCATTGGTTGCCTAGGGAAACAACCTACACCTATGGCTCAATCCTTCATAGAAAACCTGGAAGGGTTTTTTCGGAACTTGCAGCCTCTGATGTACAACCTTCCTATATACGAAATATGGGAAACAAAGACATGGACAGACTTCGAGCAATACACAGACAATATCATGGACATTGGACGGAAACTTGTTGAGAAGGTATAGTTGCTATCTTGTGTCTTGAAACTTGTTGAGAAGGTATAGTTGTTATCGTGTGTCTTGAAACTTGTTGAGAAGGTATAGTTGTTATCTTGTGTCTTGAAACTTGTTGAGAAGGTATAGTTGTTATCTTGTGTCTTGAAACTTGTTGAGAAGGTATAGTTGCTATCTTGTGTCTTGAAACTTGTTGAGGTATAGTTGCTATCTTGTGTCTTGAAACTTGTTGAGAAGGTACAGTTGCTATCTTGTGTCTTGAAACTTGTTGAGAAGGTACAGTTGTTATCTTGTGTCTTGAAACTTGTTGAGAAGGTATAGTTGCTATCTTGTGTCTTGAAACTTGTTGAGGTATAGTTGCTATCTTGTGTCTTGAAACTTGTTGAGAAGGTACAGTTGCTATCTTGTGTCTTGAAACTTGTTGAGAAGGTACAGTTGTTATCTTGTGTCTTGAAACTTGTTGAGAAGGTATAGTTGCCATCTTGTGTCTTGAAACTTGTTGAGAAGGTACAGTTGTTATCTTGTGTCTTGAAACTTGTTGAGAAGGTATAGTTGCCATCTTGTGTCTTGAAACTTGTTGAGAAGGTACAGTTGCTATCTTGTGTCTTGAAACTTGTTGAGAAGGTATAGTACTATCTTGTGTCTTGAAACTTGTTGAGAAGGTATAGTTGCTATCTTGTGTCTTGAAACTTGTTGAGAAGGTACAGTTGCTATCTTGTGTCTTGAAACTTATTGAGGTACAGATGCTGTCTTGTGTCTTGAAACTTATTGAGGTACAGTTGCTATCTTGTGTCTTGAAACTTGTTGAGGAGGTAGAGTTGTTATCTTGTGCCTTGAAACTTGTTGAGGTACAGTTGCTATCTTGTGTCTTGAAACTTGTTGAGGTACAGTTGCTATCTTGTGTCTTGAAACTTGTTGAGAAGGCAGAGTTGCTATCTTGTGTCTTGAAACTTGTTGAGAAGGTACAGTTGCTATCTTGTGTCTTGAAACTTGTTGAGGAGGTATAGTTGCTATCTTGTGTCTTGAAACTTGTTGAGGAGGTAGAGTTGTTATCTTGTGTCTTGAAACTTGTTGAGGAGGTAGAGTTGTTATCTTGTGTCTTGAAACTTGTTGAGGTACAGTTGCTATCTTGTGTCTTGAAACTTGTTCAGGAGGTAGAGTTGCTATCTTGTGTCTTGAAACTTATTGAGGAGGTAGAGTTGCTATCTTGTGTCTTGAAACTTGTTGAGGAGGTAGAGTTGTTATCTTGTGTCTTGAAACTTGTTGAGGTACAGTTGCTATCTTGTGTCTTGAAACTTGTTGAGGTACAGTTGCTATCTTGTGTCTTGAAACTTGTTGAGGTACAGTTGCTATCTTGTGTCTTGAAACATGTTGAGAAGGTAGAGTTGCTATCTTGTGTCTTGAAACTTGTTGAGAAGGTATATTTTCTATCTTCTGTCTTGAAACTTGTTGAGGAGGTATAGTTGCTATCTTGTGTCTTGAAACTTGTTGAGGTATAGTTGCTATCTTGTGTCTTGAAACTTGTTGAGATGGTACAGTTGCTTTCTTGTGTCTTGAAACTTGTTGAGAAGGTACAGTTGCTATCTTGTGTCTTGAAACTTGTTGAGGAGGTATAGTTGCTATCTAATGTCTTGAAACCTGTTGAGAAGGTATAGTTGCTATCTTGTGTCTTGAAACTTGTTGAGAAGATACAGTTGCTATCTTGTGTCTTGAAACTTGTTGAGAAGGTACAGTTGCTATCTTGTGTCTTGAAACTTGTTGAGAAGGTACAGTTGCTATCTTGTGTCTTGAAACTTGTTGAGAAGGTACAGTTGCTATCTTGTGTCTTGAAACTTGTTGAGGTAAAGTTGCTATCTTGTGTCTTGAAACTTGTTGAGAAGGTACAGTTGCTATCTTGTGTCTTGAAACTTGTTGAGGAGGTATAGTTGCTATCTTGTGTCTTGAAACTTGTTGAGAAGGTACAGTTGCTATCTTGTGTCTTGAAACCTGTTGAGAAGGTACAGTTGCTATCTTGTATCTTGAAACTTGTGTGTTCTTCGCTCGACTCTGTCATTGCAAACATTGACGCACCATTAGTTAATGCTATCTTCTGTCATTGCAAATATTGACGCACCATTAGTTAATGCTATCTTCTGTCATTGCAAACATTGATGCACCATTAGTTAATGCTATCTTCTGTCATTGCAAACATTGACGCACCATTAGTTAATGCTATCTTCTGTCATTGCAAACATTGATGCACCATTAGTTAATGCTATCTTCTGTCATTGCAAACATTGACGCACCATTAAATAATGCTATCTTCTGTCATTGCAAACATTGACGCACCATTAGTTAATGCTGTCTTCTGTCATTGCAAACATTGATGCACCATTAGTTAATGCTATCTTCTGTCATTGCAAACATTGACGCACCATTAGTTAATGCTATCTTCTGTCATTGCAAACATTGATGCACCATTAGTTAATGCTATCTTCTGTCATTGCAAACATTGATGCACCATTAGTTAATGCTATCTTCTGTCATTGCAAACATTGATGCACCATTAGTTAATGCTATCTTCTGTCATTGCAAACATTGACGCGCCATTAGTTAATGCTATCTTCTGTCATTGCAAACATTGACGCGCCATTAGTTAATGCTATCTTCTGTCATTGCAAACATTGACGCGCCATTAGTTAATGCTATCTTCTGTCATTGCAAACATTGACGCGCCATTAGTTAATGCTATCTTCTGTCATTGCAAACATTGACGCGCCATTAGTTAATGCTATCTTCTGTCATTGCAAACATTGACGCGCCATTAGTTAATGCTATCTTCTGTCATTGGAAACATTGACGCACCATTAGTTAATGCTATCTTCTGTCATTGCAAACATTGACGCGCCATTAGTTAATGCTATCTTCTGTCATTGCAAACATTGACGCACCATTAGTTAATGGTATCTTCTGTCATTGCAAACATTGACGCACCATTAGTTAATGATATCTTCTGTCATTGCAAACATTGATGCACCATTAGTTAATGCTATCTTCTGTCATTGCAAACATTGACGCGCCATTAGTTAATGCTATCTTCTGTCATTGCAAACATTGACGCACCATTAGTTAATGCTATCTTCTGTCATTGCAAACATTGATGCACCATTAGTTAATGCTATCTTCTGTCATTGCAAACATTGACGCGCCATTAGTTAATGCTATCTTCTGTCATTGCAAACATTGACGCGCCATTAGTTAATGCTATCTTCTGTCATTGCAAACATTGATGCACCATTAGTTAATGCTATCTTCTGTCATTGCAAACATTGACGCACCATTAGTTAATGCTATCTTCTGTCATTGCAAACATTGACGCGCCATTAGTTAATGTTATCTTCTGTCATTGGAAACATTGACGCACCATTAGTTAATGCTATCTTCTGTCATTGCAAACATTGATGCACCATTAGTTAATGCTATCTTCTGTCATTGGAAACATTGATGCACCATTAGTTAATGCTATCTTCTGTCATTGCAAACATTGACGCACCATTAGTTAATGCTATCTTCTGTCATTGCAAACATTGACGCACCATTAGTTAATGCTATCTTCTGTCGTTGCAAACATTGACGCACCATTAGTTAATGCTATCTTCTGTCATTGCAAACATTGACGCACCATTAGTTAATGCTATCTTCTGTCATTGCAAACATTGACGCGCCATTAGTTAATGCTATCTTCTGTCATTGGAAACATTGATGCACCATTAGTTAATGCTATCTTCTGTCATTGCAAACATTGACGCACCATTAGTTAATGCTATCTTCTGTCATTGCAAACATTGATGCGCCATTAGTTAATGCTATCTTCTGTCATTGCAAACATTGACGCGCCATTAGTTAATGCTATCTTCTGTCATTGCAAACATTGACGCACCATTAGTTAATGCTATCTTCTGTCATTGCAAACATTGATGCACCATTAGTTAATGCTATCTTCTGTCATTGCAAACATTGACGCACCATTAGTTAATGCTATCTTCTGTCATTGCAAACATTGATGCACCATTAGTTAATGTTATCTTCTGTCATTGCAAACATTGACGCGCCATTAGTTAATGCTATCTTCTGTCATTGCAAACATTGACGCGCCATTAGTTAATGCTATCTTCTGTCATTGCAAACATTGACGCGCCATTAGTTAATGCTATCTTCTGTCATTGCAAACATTGATGCACCATCAGTTAATGCTATCTTCTGTCATTGCAAACATTGACGCACCATTAGTTAATGCTATCTTCTGTCATTGCAAACATTGACGCATCATTAGTTAATGCTATCTTCTGTCATTGCAAACATTGATGCGCCATTAGTTAATGGTATCTTCTGTCATTGCAAACATTGACGCGCCATTAGTTAATGCTATCTTCTGTCATTGCAAACATTGACGCGCCATTAGTTAATGCTATCTTCTGTCATTGCAAACATTGACGCACCATTAGTTAATGCTATCTTCTGTCATTGCAAACATTGACGCACCATTAGTTAATGCTATCTTCTGTCATTGCAAACATTGACGCACCATTAGTTAATGCTATCTTCTGTCATTGCAAACATTGATGCACCATTAGTTAATGCTATCTTCTGTCATTGCAAACATTGACGCGCCATTAGTTAATGCTATCTTCTGTCATTGCAAACATTGACGCGCCATTAGTTAATGCTATCTTCTGTCATTGCAAACATTGACGCACCATTAGTTAATGCTATCTTCTGTCATTGCAAACATTGATGCACCATTAGTTAATGCTATCTTCTGTCATTGCAAACATTGACGCGCCATTAGTTAATGCTATCTTCTGTCATTGGAAACATTGACGCACCATTAGTTAATGCTATCTTCTGTCATTGCAAACATTGATGCACCATTAGTTAATGCTATCTTCTGTCATTGCAAACATTGATGCACCATTAGTTAATGCTATCTTCTGTCATTGGAAACATTGATGCACCATTAGTTAATGCTATCTTCTGTCATTGGAAACATTGACGTGCCATTAGTTAATGCTATCTTCTGTCATTGCAAACATTGACGTGCCATTAGTTAATGCTATCTTCTGTCATTGGAAACATTGACGTGCCATTAGTTAATGCTATCTTCTGTCATTGCAAACATTGATGCACCATTAGTTAATGCTATCTTCTGTCATTGCAAACATTGACGCGCCATTAGTTAATGCTATCTTCTGTCATTGCAAACATTGACGCGCCATTAGTTAATGCTATCTTCTGTCATTGGAAACATTGATGCACCATTAGTTAATGCTATCTTCTGTCATTGGAAACACTGACGTGCCATTAGTTAATGCTATCTTCTGTCATTGCAAACATTGACGTGCCATTAGTTAATGCTATCTTCTGTCATTGGAAACATTGACGTGCCATTAGTTAATGCTATCTTCTGTCATTGGAAACATTGATGCACCATTAGTTAATGCTATCTTCTGTCATTGCAAACATTGACGTGCCATTAGTTAATGCTATCTTCTGTCATTGCAAACATTGACGCACCATTAGTTTATTCTATCTTCTGTCATTGCAAACATTGACGCACCATTAGTTAATGCTATCTTCTGCCATTGTGAACATTGACACACCATTAGTTTCCGCTGTCCTCTGCTAAGGCATATAGAGACGTACCATTAGTGTCTGCTGCTCTCTGATAGGGCATAGAGAGACGCAACATTAGTTCCAGCTGTCTTCCGCCATGGCATAAATAACGCACCATTAATTCCTGCTGTCATCTGGCAGGGCATAGAGAGATGTACCATTAGTTCCTGCTGTCATCTGGCAGGGCATAGAGTGACGCACCATTAGTTCCGGCTGCCAGGGCACTACAGAACGTTTGCTGGCAATTATAAATTTAGCTTTGTAATGAGTGTCAGGCTGATCGTTGTTAATGAGTGTCAGGCTGATCGTTGTTAATGAGTGTCAGGCTGATCGTTGTTAATGAGTGTCAGGCTGACCGTTTAATGAGTGTCAGGCTGACCGTTGTTAATGAGTGTCAGGCTGACCGTTGTTAATGAGTGTCAGGCTGACCGTTGTTAATGAGTGTCAGGCTGACCGTTGTTAATGAGTGTCAGGCTGACCGTTGTTAATGAGTGTCAGGCTGATCGTTGTTAATGAGTGTCAGGCTGATCGTTGTTAATGAGTGTCAGGCTGATCGTTGTTAATGAGTGTCAGGCTGACCGTTTAATGAGTGTCAGACTGATCGTTGTTAATGAGTGTCAGGCTGACCGTTTAATGAGTGTCAGGCTGACCGTTGCTATGGGAGATAACTATGAAAATAACAAGAACTAGTTAGAATGATCGCCCATTGTAGAATAACAAACGGAGGCGAATCTTGGAAAGGAGCAAAGTCACCGAATTTTAGTTTAGGCGGGAATTGCTGAGCCAAAGTTTGACCATTAGAGGCTGAGGAGAGGCTGAGGAGAGGCTGAGGAGAGGCTGAGGAGAGGCTCAAGAGAGGTTCATTAGGGGTTCATTAGGGGTTCATTAGAGTGTGCAAGGTATGCCTTGGAAGTTATTTGAAATATGACCGCTCAATCCTTTCTTAAAATCTGTTCGGTCATTAGTGTAAACTGTCTCTCTTCGTACTTCGCGTTGTGTTCTGGTTCATCTGTAGGGTCGGAATACGTCACACAACTGTCTATATGAAATTGACTGCACATACGCAAGTTTCTTGTACAAAAGAATAGCAATACTTTATTTACATAAACCACTTAACAGAGGTTATCAAATATAAACAGCGCCGCGATGTGGAATCACCACGAAGGTATCAAAGTCAATGCTAAGGAGGTTCCAGTTACCTCTGAACTCTTGTAATTAATTTCAGGGCTCTCCCATCACACATTGTATCACTTATCTCTGTCCACATTCCCTGAACAGTGTACAGAACTTAACAACCAACCGAATGTCCACGTCATAAATCCATCTCATGGAACAGCTCATTAAGACACTTCCACACTAGTCTGCTCACTGTCACTCCACACTATGACTATAGAACATCCAGCTTCCTACACTAAGGGATTCAGTCTCACTCGTTCCTTTAACTACATTCAACTACTTGAACGAAATATCCACCTTATGGTTGTCCCTACACACGGCTAGCTGAAACGCCCTGTTACCACTAAAATATATCCACTTCTCTACTAACTTACATTGACTGTGCCTTCCTATCTACTTAGCTTACATGTCATCTCTTTTCACACTTGTAACTAAAAAGGACGTGTGTCATGTTACTACTAAAATGAAACCACACCCTAGTGGCGCGGGTCTACCTTGCTACCTCCTTAGCTTAGATGTGATCTCCTGTCGTTTTCTCTCTGCGCAGGCCCTTAAGTATCCCATGTCTCAACCAATGGAAAACTACCTAGGTAATTTCCCCGGCCAATGAAAGAAATCCTGCCACGTCATAGTCTCTATCTTAAACTTAACACCTCCCTTAACTGTAATCACCCTTTGTGATTCTAACCCTTTTCTCATAATCACGATATTTCCCCATCTCTACTCACCCAAACAACCAGCTCACAATACCCTCTCGTGAATGTCACTTTCCCTAAACACACAATGGTTCTCTCAATTCTCCTTACACTGTCCCTAAATCCATCATTTCCCTACATTCTGACATCCACTGTTACAAGAGATCCGAGGTGCCATCACACATGGACTGCAGTGATAGCCGAAAAAGGGGCCCGCCAGTCTATTTTACTTTGCCCACGTAGCGTTCTCAGAAACGACTATATTCAAAATTTGTGAATACAAACCAAAGTTCCAGTCAGTTTCAAACAAATAATGTCAAGGTCATTTTGAAATAAATAATTGTCTTGTTACAAATGATAAAATATGTCGTCAGAGTACACGCATTATTTATATATGACTTCATCATATCTTCTATGTTTGGACGCTGCTCTCGGCTCTTTGGTCCTGTGCTTGGCCTTAATCCAGCCCTTGGACAACCTTACGTTGGCCGTCACTGTGTTAGAGTCTCGGCTGCTTAGAAAATGTAACCACCTAGTGTCATGTTTAGTAATGAATTGTGTGGGAAGATAAATAAGAAATAGATGCCGTCTGTGAAATTGAATGGTCTTTAGATGCTGTCTGTGAAGTTGGATAGTCTTTAGATGTTGTCTGTGAAATTGGATAGTCTTTAGATGTTGTCTGTGAAATTGGATAGTCTTTAGATGTTGTCTGTGAAGTTGGATAGTCTTTAGATGTTGTCTGTGAAGTTGGATAGTCTTTAGATGTTGTCTGTGACATTGGATAGTCTTTAGATGTCTGTGAAATTGGATAGCTTTTAGATGTTGTCTGTGAAATTGGATAGTCTTTAGATGTTGTCTGTGAAGTTGGATAGTCTTTAGATGTTGTCTGTGAAGTTGGATAGTCTTTAGATGTTGTCTGTGACGATGGATAGTCTTTAGATGTTGTCTGTGACGATGGATAGTCTTTAGATGTTGTCTGTGACATTGGATAGTCTTTAGATGTTGTCTGTGAAGCTTGATAGTCTTTAGATGTTGTCTGTGACATTGGATAGTCTTTAGATGTTGTCTGTGAAGTTGGATAGTCTGTAGATGTCTGTGAAGCTTGATAGTATTTAGATGTTGTCTGTGAAATTGGATAGTCTTTAGATGTTGTCTGTGAAATTGGATAGTTTTTAGATGTTGTCTGTGAAGTTGGATAGTCTTTAGGTGTCTGTGAAATTGAATAGTCTTTAGATGTTGTCTGTGAAATTGGATAGTCTTTAGATGTTGTCTGTGAAATTGAATAGTCTTTAGGTGTTGTCTGAGAAGTTGGATAGTCATTAGATGTTGTCTGTGAAATTGGATAGTCTTTAGATGTTGTCTGTGAAATTGGATAGTCTTTAGATGTTGTCTGTGAAGTTGGGTAGTCTTTAGATGTTGTCTGTGAATTTGGGTAGTCTTTAGATGTTGTCTGTGAAATTGGATAGTCTTTAGATGTTGTCTGTGAAATTGGATAGTCTTTAGATGTTGTCTGTGAAGTTGGATAGTCTTTAGATGTTGTCTGTGAAATTGGATAGTCTTTAGATGTTGTCTGTGAAGTTGGATAGTCTTTAGATGTTGTCTGTGAAGTTGGATAGTCTTTAGATGTTGTCTGTGACGTTGGATAGTCTTTAGATGTTGTCTGTGACATTGGATAGTCTTTAGATGTTGTCTGTGAAGCTTGATAGTCTTTAGATGTTGTCTGTGACATTGGATAGTCTTTAGATGTTGTCTGTGAAGTTGGATAGTCTGTAGATGTCTGTGAAGCTTGATAGTATTTAGATGTTGTCTGTGAAATTGGATAGTCTTTAGATGTTGTCTGTGAAATTGGATAGTTTTTAGATGTTGTCTGTGAAGTTGGATAGTCTTTAGGTGTCTGTGAAATTGAATAGTCTTTAGATGTTGTCTGTGAAATTGGATAGTCTTTAGATGTTGTCTGTGAAATTGAATAGTCTTTAGGTGTTGTCTGAGAAGTTGGATAGTCTTTAGATGCTGTCTGTGAAATTGGATAGTCTTTAGATGTTGTCTGTGAAATTGGATAGTCTTTAGATGTTATCTGTGAAGTTGGGTAGTCTTTAGATGTTGTCTGTGAAGTTGGGTAGTCTTTAGATGTTGTCTGTGAAATTGGATAGTCTTTAGATGCTGTCTATGAAGTTGGGTAGTCTTTAGATGTTGTCTGAGAAGTTGGATAGTCTTTAGATGTTGTCTGTGAAGTTGGATAGTCTTTAGATGTTGTCTGTGAAGTTGGATAGTCTTTAGACGTTTTGTTCACGAGGTCGATGTTTTCCAACAGATTCTGTCCAGCTGCTAGAATCGAACGAGAAGATGTTGAGGTCAGTATCGAGATTCATGATTATATTCTTGTTAACCCAGCTCGGCATCTGTTATTGACATGAGTTTCTTCAATCTGTTATAGACATGAGTTTCTTCAATCTGTTATTGACATGAGTTTCTTCAATCTGTTATAGACATGAGTTTCTTCAATCTGTTATTGACATGAGTTTCTTCAATCTGTTATTGACATGAGTTTCTTCAATCTGTTATTGACATGAGTTTCTTCAATCTGTTATTGACATGAGTTTCTTCAATCTGTTATAAACATGAGTTTCTTCAATCTGTTATTGACATGAGTTTCTTCAATCTGTTATAAACATGAGTTTCTTCAATCTGTTATAGACATGAGTTTCTTCAATCTGTTATAGACATGAGTTTCTTCAATCTGTTATAGACATGAGTTTCTTCAATCTGTTATAGACATGAGTTTCTTCAATCTGTTATTGACATGAGTTTCTTCAATCTGTTATTGACATGAGTTTCTTCAATCTGTTATTGACATGAGTTTCTTCAATCTGTTATTGACATGAGTTTCTTCAATCTGTTATAGACATGAGTTTCTTCAATCTGTTATTGACATGAGTTTCTTCAATCTGTTATAGACATGAGTTTCTTCAATCTGTTCTAGACATGAGTTTCTTCAATCTGTTATAGACATGAGTTTCTGTAATCTGTTATAGACATGAGTTTCTTCAATCTGTTATAGACATGAGTTTCTTCAATCTGTTATAGACATGAGTTTCTTCAATCTGTTATAGACATGAGTTTCTTCAATCTGTTATAGACATGAGTTTCTTCAATCTGTTATAAACATGAGTTTCTTCAATCTGTTATAGACATGAGTTTCTTCAATCTGTTATAGACATGAGTTTCTTCAATCTGTTATAGACATGAGTTTCTTAGATCTGTTATTGACATGAATTTGTTCAATCTGTTATAGACATGAGTTTCTTCAATCTGTTATAGACATAAGTTTCTTCAATCTGTTATACACATGAGTTTCTTCAATCTGTTATAAACATGAGTTTCTTCAATCTGTTATAGACATGAGTTTCTCCAATCTGTTATAGACATGAGTTTCTTCAATCTGTTATAAACATGAGTTTCTTCAATCTGTTATAAACATGAGTTTCTTCAATCTGTTATAGACATGAGTTTCTTCAATCTGTTATAAACATGAGTTTCTTCAATCTGTTATAGACATGAGTTTCTTCAATCTGTTATAGACATGAGTTTCTTCAATCTGTTGTAAACATGAGTTTCTTCAATCTGTTATAGACATGAGTTTCTTCAATCTGTTATAGGCATGAGTTTCTTCAATCTGTTATAGACATGAGTTTCTTCAATCTGTTATAAACATGAGTTTCTTCAATCTGTTATAAACATGAGTTTCTTCAATCTGTTATAAACATGAGTTTCTTCAATCTGTTATAGACATGAGTTTCTTCAATCTGTTATAGACATGAGTTTCTTCAATCTGTTATAGACATGAGTTTCTTCAATCTGTTATAGACATGAGTTTCTTCAATCTGTTATAAACATGAGTTTCTTCAATCTGTTATAAACATGAGTTTCTGCAATCTGTTATAGACATGAGTTTCTTCAATCTGTTATAGACATGAGTTTCTTCAATCTGTTATAAACATGAGTTTCTTCAATCTGTTATAGACATGAGTTTCTTCAATCTGTTATAAACATGAGTTTCTTTAATCTGTTATAAACATGACTTTCTTCAATCTGTTATAAACATGAGTTTCTTCAATCTGTTATAGACATGAGTTTCTTCAATCTGTTATAAACATGAGTTTCTTCAATCTGTTATAAACATGAGTTTCTTCAATCTGTTATAGACATGAGTTTCTTCAATCTGTTATAGACATGAGTTTCTTCAATCTGTTATAAACATGAGTTCCTTCAATCTGTTATAAACATGAGTTTCTTCAATCTGTTATAGACATGAGTTTCTTCAATCTGTTATAGACATGAGTTTTTTCAATCTGTTATTGACATGAGTTTCTTCAATCTGTTATAGACATGAGTTTCTTCAATCTGTTATAGACATGAGTTTCTTCAATCTGTTATAGACATGAGTTTCTTCAATCTGTTATAAACATGGGTTTCTTCAATCTGTTATAAACATAAGTTTCTTTAATCTGTTATAAACATGAGTTTCTTCAATCTGTTATAAACATGAGTTTCTTTAATCTGTTATAAACATGAGTTTCTTCAATCTGTTATAAACATGAGTTTCTTCAATCTGTTATAAACATGAGTTTCTTCAATCTGTTACAAACATGAGTTTCTTCAATCTGTTATAGACATAGGTTCCCTCAATCTGTTATAGACATAGGTTCCCTCAATCTGTTATAGACATAGGTTCCCTCAATCTGTTATAGACATAGGTTCCCTCAATCTGTCAACTGAACTGAGAATGCAAGACTGATGGAGGTGAGAGACAGAATGAATAAACTTAAACCGGAAGATTTGTGAAATAGTTGTGATTATGGTTATAGTTATGGTCATGGTTATAGTTATAGTTGTGGTTATAGTTATGGTCATGGTTATAGTTATAGTTGTGGTTATAGTTATGGTCATGGTTATAGTTATGGTCATGGTTATAGTTATAGTTATAGTTATAGTTATGGTTATGGTTATGGTTATAGTTAAGGTTATAGTTATGGTTATAGAATAGTTATGGTTATAGAATAGTTATAGATATAGTTATGGTTATAGATATAGTTATAGATATAGTTATGGTTATAGATATAGATATAGTTATAGATATAGTTATGGTTATAGTTATAGTTATAGATATAGTTATGGTTATGGTTATGGTTATAGTTATGGTTATAGTAGTCGAAGGCCCCGTTATCACTGCAAACAAATTAAAATCCATAATTGTTCAACCGCCCGTGCCAGTGGAATCATTCGAATTAAAGCTCATCTCATTGAAGGAGCCAAACAAAGAAAGGCAGCCGCAGTCCCCACAATAGCAGCTACAGCACACGCCAAAAGATATAAGGCCAAGCGGCACCGAAAATGAACGCAGCTGAGCTGTTCTTCGTCAAACGATATCATCATTTATCGTAAGCAGTCAGATTATCGAAACACGATCAGAATGAGACACACAGCTCACGGTGTGCATAGAGCACTAAACTCAGTAGCTCCGGCAGCAAGCAAGACTTGGAGTATGAGAAAACTGCAACAAGGAACACTTTCCAGACGGATTGCAATCAACACAGAACACACTATTGCGCACACTGTAGAGGATTTCAGATCACATGCACGTACTCCACTGCACCGGCAAAGATCCCATCAGTGGAACTCCCTATCTATACACTTATCTGCATTGGAAAGATAGAATTAACCATCTTTTCGGCAAAAACACGTAGCTGTGAACGTTGACGCAAACATAACCGCGCCATCTTGAAACCGGAAGATTTGTGACACAATGACAGAAACGAAGTTATTGAAAGAATGCTATAACCAAAGTCCATGACTGTAAGCTGTGTCGGTTGAGTCTGAAGAGTGTCAAGAGTATTTCCTTAGATCAGAGATAGAAGCCACTAGTTGAACAAGCGTTCGTACACCAGGTGGGGAAGCCCTGCGTTGTAGAAGTCCATCTCAAATCTGATGACGTAAATCAAGCCCAATCCGTTCGGAACCACGCTACAGAGAATACCAAGACCAGCCATTGTATTGGTGGACCCGCCACACCTGCTCCAGCTGTGAGTGGATATTGGAAAATCTATGAGGCACTTCAGTGTGCTCTTCCAAATCACGGTTTCCGGTAAATATGATACTCTCATTGATTGTTGTTGGGACTAACATTACTCTGGGAAAACCCATAGGTGGTCTGTCACTTTCAAAAGGTATTCTTGTTTGGCACGCACCACACGTTTGTCTACGAGGGTCTTCATTGTCAACATGATCAACTTTGCTTCCTAAACTTCTGTAGTCTTCCTTGTCAGCATGATCGACTTTGCTTCCTAAACTTCTGTAGTCTTCCTTGTCAACATGATCAACTTTGCTTCCTAAACTTCTGTAGTCTTCCTTGTCAACATGATCAACTTTGCTTCCTAAACTTCTGTAGTCTTCCTTGTCAACATGATCAACTTTGCTTCCTAAACTTCTGTAGTCTTCCTTGTCAACATGATCAACTTTGCTTCCTAAACTTCTGTAGTCTTCCTTGTCAACATGATCAACTTTGCTTCCTAAACTTCTGTAGTCTTCCTTGTCAACATGATCAACTTTGCTTCCTAAACTTCTGTAGTCTTGCTTGTCAACATGTCCGACTTTGCTTCCAAATCTTCTGTAGTCTTGCTTGTCAACATGATCAACTTTGCTTCCTAAACTTCTGTAGTCTTGCTTGTCAACATGTCCGACTTTGCTTCCAAATCTTCTGTAGACTCCAGACTGAATGTCCACTGATATACAAAGCAGTCATTGAGGCCCTTGCACAGGTCCATCATCTCCACGACAGACGCACCTGAGATCAGTCTACTAGTTCTTTCCTTGACACGAACACCTGCCATGACCAGGGCAATGCATCCATTAAGTCATTCAATGCTTGAAACTTCTGCAACTGTTGATGCAAATCTCCACTGAGGTGATGTGTTTGATTGATTCAGCAATGTGACAGAGAGATTCTGTTTGTAACTGTCCATGTTGTTCATCGTCAGAAAATGTCAGCACTTGAAGAAGGCAGAGAACAGTCAGCCTTTCTCTCACATCTCATTCAACAAGGAGACATGACCAGCAAGGAGATCACAGGACTTGTGGTTGACCTTTTGACAGCGGCCGTGGAAACTGTGAGTACAGCAGGTCTCAACCATTTCCAAACACTTACTACAGGTCTCAATCATTTACTAAAATTTGTCTTATTGTACAGGCCTAAACTTTTCAATATAAATATTAGTACATATCTCACCAATTCCCCCCCCCCCCAAATAGTGCATGTCTCAGCTATTTAAAAAAAAGTTTAGTGCAGATCTTATATATTATATAAACATTTAGTAAAGATATTATCTATTCTCTAAACATTTATTAAAGATATTATCTATTCTCTAAACATTTATTATAAATATTATCTATTCTCTAAACATTTATTAAAGATATTATCTATTCTCTAATCATTTATTAAAGATATCTATTCTCTAAACATTTATTAAAGATATTATCTATTCTCTAAACATTTATTAAAGATATTATCTATTCTCTAAACATTTATTAAAGATATTATCTATTCTCTAAACATTTATTAAAGATATTATCTATTCTCTAAACATTTATTAAAGATATTATCTATTCTCTAATCATTTATTAAAGATATTATCTATTCTCTAAACATTTATTATAGATATTATCTATTCTCTAAACATTTAGTGTAGATATTATCTCTAATCATTTATTAAAGATATTATCTATTCTCTAAACATTTATTAAAGATCTTATCTCTCTAAACATTTAGTGTAGATCTTATATCTCTAAACATTTAGTATAGATCTTATCTCTCTAAACATTTACTATAGATCTTATCTCTCTAAACATTTAGTGTAGATCTTATCTCTCTAAACATTTACTATAGATCTTATCTCTCTAAACATTTAGTGTAGATCTTATCTCTCTAAACATTTACTATAGATCTTATCTCTCTAAACATTTACTATAGATCTTATCTCTCTAAACATTTAGTGTAGATCTTATCTACTCTCTAAACATTTACTATAGATCTTATCTCTCTAAACATTTACTATAGATCTTATCTCTCTAAACATTTAGTGTAGATCTTATATCTCTAAACATTTACTATAGATCTTATCTCTCTAAACATTTAGTGTAGATCTTATATCTCTAAACATTTACTATAGATCTTATCTCTGTGAACATTTAGTATAGATCTTATCTATTCTCTAAACATTTACTATAGATCTTATCTCTTTAAACATTTAGTATAGATCTTATCTATTTTCTAAACATTCGCCTCTTCATCTCTCACACAATGAACGTTTCGCCTCTTCATCTCTCACACAATGAACGTTCGCCTCTTCATCTCTCACACAATGAACGTTCACCTCTTCATCTCTCACACAATGAACGTTCGCCTCTTCATCTCTCACACAATGAACGTTCGCCTCTTCATCTCTCACACAATGATCGTTCGCCTCTTCATCTCTCACACAATGAACGTTCACCTCTTCATCTCTCACACAATGAACGTTCGCCTCTTCATCTCTCACACAATGAACTTTCGCCTCTTCATCTCCGACACAATGAACGTTCGCCTCTTCATCTCTCACTCAATGAACGTTCGCCTCTTCTTCTCTCACACAATGAACGTTCGCCTCTTCATCTCTCACACAATGAACGTTCGCCTGTTCATCTCCCACACAATGAACGTTCGCCTGTTCATCTCCCACTCAATGAACGTTCGCCTCTTCATCTCTCACACAATGAACGTTCACCTCTTCATCTCTCACACAATGAACGTTCGCCTCTTCATCTCTCACACAATAAACGTTCGCCTCTTCATCTCTCACACAATAAACGTTCACCTCTTCATCTCTCACACAATGAACGTTCGCCTCTTCATCTCTCACACAATGAACGTTCACCTCTTCATCTCTCACACAATGAACGTTCGCCTCTTCATCTCCCACACAATGAACGTTCGCCTCTTCATCTCCCACACAATAAAAGTTCGCCTGTTCAAATTTCGCTGCAAAATCTTCATCGGCGTTAGAATTATTGAGGAAATATCGGGTTCGGTGACGAGTGGGACAGACTGTATGAAGTAAAAATAGATGTCAGCAAAGACATTAATTGCAGATATCTCAAAAGAGAAAACTCATAATTACAAAGTAGAACAAGAAGAAAGACTGGTGGTGTAGTTGTGAGGAATAAGAAGGGTGCTAAGTTGATGAGCTTTCGTGTTTTCCCACAAGGCTGTTGAGCCAGAGATAGCTTCATCAGCCGGTAGCCTAGAGGGTGAGTCATTCATTAAATGTGTACTGTTTGATCAGACCTTTGTAGTAACATTGTCTTGTGTGGACAGACATCGACAGCTACCACATGTTTGATCAGACCTTTGTAGTAACATTGTCTTGTGTGGACAGACATCGACAGCTACCACATGTTTTATCAGACCTTTGTGGACAGACATCGACAGCTACCACATGCTTGATCAAATCTTTGTAGTAACATTGTCTTGTGTGGACAGACATCGACAGCTACCACATGGTGCTTGTACAACCTGGCACAACACCCGGAGGTACAGGACAAGCTCTACCAGGAGATTCAGCAGGTCAAGGACGAGAACAATGGTAGCATTACGCCAGAGCAGCTCAGCAAACTGCCCTACGTGAAAGCCGTGGTCAAGGAGACCTTACGCCTGTACCCCATCGCGTACGCCACCAGTCGCAACCTGGCAGACGACCTTGAGATTGGAGGCTACAACATTCCTGCTGGGGTAAGTTCAAGGTTACTGTTGATATAAAGGTTATCATTGCTGCTTTGATATAAAGAGTATCATTGCTGCTTTGATATAAAGATTATCATTGCTGCTTTGATATTGAGGTTATCATTGCTGCTTTGATATAAAGAGTATCATTGCTGCTTTGATATAAAGATTATCATTGCTGCTTTGATATAAAGAGTATCATTGCTGCTTTGATATAAAGGTTATCATTGCTGCTTTGATATAAAGGTTATCATTGCTGCTTTGATATAAAGAGTATCATTGCTGCTTTGATATAAAGGTTATCATTGCTGCTTTGATATAAAGGTTATCATTGCTGCTTTGATATAAAGGTTATCATTGCTGCTTTGATATAAAGGTTATCATTGCTGCTTTGATATAAAGGTTATCATTGCTACTTTGATATAAAGGTTATCATTGCTGCTTTGATGTAGAGGTTATTGGTACTGCTGTCCTTGATGCTTTTGCTCATAATCTTACTGCTGTCCTTGTTCCTGCTGCTCATATTTTTACTGCTATCCTTGTTCCTGTTGCTCATATTCTTACTGCTGTCCTTGTTTTTGTTCATATTCTTATTGCTGTCTTGATCATGCTGTTCATATTTTTACTGCTATCCTTGTTCCTGTTGCTCATATTCTTACTGCTGTCCTTGTTTTTGTTCATATTCTTATTGCTGTCTTGATCATGCTGTTCATATTTTTACTGCTGTCCTTGTTCCTGTTGCTCATATTCTTACTGCTGTCTTTGTTTTTGTTCATATTCTTATTGCTGTCTTGATCATGCTGTTCATATTTTTACTGCTGTCCTTGTTCCTGCTGTTCATATTTTTACTGCTGTCCGTGTTGTTGTTCATATTCTTACTGCTGTCCTTGCTGTTGCATATATTCTTACTGCTGTCCTTGTTGTTCATATTCTGACTGCTGTCCGTGTTGTTGTTGTTCATATTCTTACTGCTGTCCTTGCTGTTGCATATATTCTTACTGCTGTCCTTGTTGTTCATATTCTGACTGCTGTCCTTGTTGTTGTTCATATTCTTACTGCTGTCCTTGTTGTTGTTCATATTCTTACTGCTGTCCTTGTTGCTGTTGCCCATATTATTACTGCTGTCCTTGTTCATATTCTTACTGCTGTCCTTGTTGTTGTTGCCCATATTCTTACTGCTGTCCTTGTTGCTGTTGCCCATATTCTTACTGCTGTCCTTGTTCATATTCTTACTGCTGTCCTTGTTGTTGTTGCCCATATTCTTACTGCTGTCCTTGTTGTTCATATTCATACTGCTGTCCTTGTTTTTGTTCATATTTTTACTGCTGTTCTTGTTGCTGTTGCCCTTATTCTTACTGCTGTCTTTGTTGCTGTTGCCCATATTCTTACTGCTGTCATTGTTGCTGTTGCCCATATTCTTACTGCTGTCCTTGTTATTCATATTCTTACTGCTGTCCTTGTTGTTCTTAATATTTTTGCTGCTGTTCTTGTTGCTGTTGCCCTTATTCTTACTGCTGTCTTTGTTGCTGTTGCCCATATTCTTACTGCTGTCATTGTTGCTGTTGCCCATATTCTTACTGCTGTCCTTGTTATTCATATTCTTACTGCTGTCCTTGTTGTTCTTCATATTTTTGCTGCTGTCCTTGTTGCTGTTGCCCTTATTCTTACTGCTGTCTTTGTTGCTGTTACCTATATTCTTACTGCTGTCCTTGTTATTCATATTCTTACTGCTGTCCTTGTTGTTCTTAATATTTTTGCTGCTGTCCTTGTTGCTGTTGCCCATATTCTTACTGCTGTCATTGTTGCTGTTGCCCATATTCTTACTGCTGTCCTTGTTATTCATATTCTTACTGCTGTCCTTGTTGTTCTTAATATTTTTGCTGCTGTTCTTGTTGCTGTTGCCCTTATTCTTACTGCTGTCTTTGTTGCTGTTGCCCATATTCTTACTGCTGTCATTGTTGCTGTTGCCCATATTCTTACTGCTGTCCTTGTTATTCATATTCTTACTGCTGTCCTTGTTGTTCTTCATATTTTTGCTGCTGTCCTTGTTGCTGTTGCCCTTATTCTTACTGCTGTCTTTGTTGCTGTTACCTATATTCTTACTGCTGTCCTTGTTATTCATATTCTTACTGCTGTCCTTGTTGTTCTTAATATTTTTGCTGCTGTCCTTGTTGCTGTTGCCCATATTCTTACTGCTGTCATTGTTGCTGTTGCCCATATTCTTACTGCTGTCCTTGTTATTCATATTCTTACTGCTGTCCTTGTTGTTCTTAATATTTTTGCTGCTGTTCTTGTTGCTGTTGCCCTTATTCTTACTGCTGTCTTTGTTGCTGTTGCCCATATTCTTACTGCTGTCATTGTTGCTGTTGCCCATATTCTTACTGCTGTCCTTGTTATTCATATTCTTACTGCTGTCCTTGTTGTTCTTCATATTTTTGCTGCTGTCCTTGTTGCTGTTGCCCTTATTCTTACTGCTGTCATTGTTGCTGTTGCCTATATTCTTACTGCTGTCTTTGTTGCTTTTGAATATACTCTTTCTGCTGTCGTTGTTGCTGTTGCCCATATTCTTAGTGCTGTCCTTGTTGTTGCCCATATTCTTACTGCTGTCCTTGTTGCTGTTGACCATATTCTTACTGCTGTCCTTGTTGCTGTTGCCCATATTCTTACTGCTGTCTTTGTTGCTGTTGCCCATAGTCTTACTGCTGTCCTTGCTGTTGCCCATATTCTTACTGCTGTCCTTGTTGCTGTTGCCCATATTCTTGCTGCTGTCCTTGCTGTTGCCCATATTCTTAATGCTGTCCTTGTTGTTGTTCATATTCTTACTTCTGTCCTTGTTGTTGCCCATATTCGTACTGATGTCCTTGTGGTTTTTCTTGTTGCCCATATTCTTGCTGCTGTCCTTGTTGTTGTTGTTGCCCATATTCTTACTGCTGTCTTTGTTGTTGTTGCCGATATTCTTACTGCTGTCTTTGTTGCTGTTGCCCATATTCTTACTGCTGTCGTTGTTGCTGTTGCCCATATTCTTAGTGCTATCCTTGTTGTTGTTGCCCATATTCTTACTGCTGTCCTTGTTGCTGTTGCCCATACTCTTACTGCTGTCCTTGCTGCTGTTGTCCTTATTCTTACTGCTGTCTTTGTTGTTGCCCATATTCTTACTGCTGTCCTTGTTGTTGCCCATATTCTTACTGTTGTCCTTGTTGCTGTTGCCCATATTCTTACTGCTGTCCTTGTTGCTGTTGCCCATATTCTTACTGCTGTCCTTGTTGCTGTTGCTCATATTATTATTGCTGTCCTTGCTGCTGTTGTCCTTATTCTTACTGCTGTCCTTGCTGTTGCCCATATTCTTACTGCTGTCCTTGCTGTTGCCCATATTCTTACTGCTGTCATTGTTGTTGCCCATATTCTTACTGCTGTCCTTGTTGCTGTTGCCCATATTCTTGCTGCTGTCCTTGCTGCTGTTGTCCTTATTCTTACTGTTGTCCTTGTTGCTGTTGTCCTTATTCTTACTGCTGTCCTTGTTGTTGTTGTCCTTATTCTTACTGCTGTCCTTGTTGCTGTTGTCCTTATTCTTACTTCTGCCCTTGTTGCTGTCGTCCTTATTCTTACTGCTGTCCTTGTTGCTGTTGTCCTTATTCTTACTTCTGTCTTTGTTGCTGTTGTCCTTATTCTTACTGTTGTCCTTGTTGCTGTTGTCCTTATTCTTACTGCTGTCCTTGTTGCTGTTGTCCTTATTCTTACTGCTGTCCTTGTTGCTGTTGTCCTTATTCTTACTTCTGTCCTTGTTGCTGTTGTCCTTATTCTTACTGCTGTCCTTGTTGCTGTTGTCCTTATTCTTACTGCTGTCCTTGTTGCTGTTGTCCTTATTCTTACTGTTGTCCTTGCTGTTGCTGCTTCTCACAACGTTACTACAGTTCTTGCTTTGTTGTTGAGATCGTTGAGTTGACATTGTTACAGCTGTTGCTGTTATTATTTTTTAATTGACGTTCCTACTTGGGCTGTTGTTGTTGTTTATGCTCTTACTGCTGCTGCTGTGATCGCGTTGCTGTTGTTGTTCTTGCTGGTATTCTCATTCATTTAAATGGGGGTCCTCAACTACATAACGTATTTAAATTGGGGTCCACGCTGAAGGAAAGTTTGGCAATCACTGGCGTATAGGCAAAACGTGCTAGTGAACATATATGTCCGTCATCAACAGCACATTTGAGCTATGTGGTCAGCATGACGCCACGTCGAGTGTACACCCAGATAATCTTTTGTACCCATTTTTGAGAAGCGGGTGTGAATTCTGAAAAGTCGGTTCGAAAAAAAAAATTCGCACTTTCTGGAATCGAACGCGGACCCTTTCTTATCATTTACAAGCGCTCTAGCAGGGGTGGTCAAGAGATAAGACGCCTCTAATTCAGTGTGTTGTGCCCAAGGATGCAATATTGCACCTTTCTGTAAACAACTATACACTGCCCCATTTAGCGTCCCTTCAATGGAGGGTGTTAAAGAAACAGTGTGAGATGAAAACCGGAGAAATATTTTGCTCTTTATATTACATCATCATCATCATCATCGTCTGCCTTCTCCGCAACGAAGGTTGGCTACCATGGATCGCCATTCTACTCTGTTTCTTGCTTTGATGGTGCAGGCTGTCATAGATTGACTTGTCCATCTTTTGATGTTACTCGTCCATGTTAGTCTTGGTCTGCCTCTGCCTCTTTTACCTTGTATTTTTTCCTTCCAATATTACTTTTAGTAGGCTGTTGTGTCTTTTAACATGCCCCAAAAATTGCATTTGTCTTGTCTTAATTGTATTTAGTAGTTCTCTTTTTATTTTCAGTTGTTTTAAAACTTTATCGTTTGTTATCTTTTGTTTCCATCCAATTCTACTTATTCTTCTATAAATCCACATTTCAAAGACTTCAATTTTCTGTTTTCTTGTCTAATGTCCATGTTTCTGCACTATACAGGAATATTGAGAAGATGTAACATTTTGCCATTCTTAGTTTCAGCCCTGCTGATATTTGTTTTGTTAGTATATTTTTCATGGCATTAAAATTACTTTTGCCATACCTATTCTTTTGTTTATTTCAGTTTTACATTTTCCATCATTGGTTATAGTATGTCCCAGGTAGTTGTAACTCTGGACTGTCTCCAGATGTATTCCCTCAACTGTGATATTTAATTGTAGCTCTTGAGAATTTTCTTTGTTTATGATCATAGTTTTAGTCTTTTTGATATTCATTTCTAGTCCATATTTTTTGCTTGTTATGTTTATCACATTAAGCAATTGTTGTAGGTCTTTTGGATTTTCTGCTAGTAGAACAGTATCATCAGCATATCTTAGGTTATTGATTATCTTTCCATTAATGTTTAGGCCTGGTATCTCTGAGATGAATGTATATTACATATATATTATATATAGCATTGTCCCATTAATGATGTTTTGTCATATTTCTTTATTGTCATCTTTCTTTATCGTCATATTTCTGTATTGTCATATTTCTGTATTGTTATATTTTTTGTCATATTTCTGTATTGTCATATTTCTGTATTGTCATATTTCTGTATTGTCATATTTTTTATTGTCATATTTCTTTACTGCATATTGTTATCGCCCATGACATGTCGACATAAACATATTAAACATGAGAATATTCGACATTTGGCACAGACCCACGTGCAAGCCAACGTGTACGGCATGTACCATGACCCGGCCCTGTTTGACCGACCCGAGGAGTTCCTACCGGAACGGTGGCTCAGCAAAGACAACATGGAGGCCGCCGCCAAGGCATTGTCTCACCTGGTCTGGGGGCATGGGGCCCGCATGTGTATAGGTGAGCTCATTGGTCACAATTTGGGGTAGATCACATTAGTCACAATTTGAGGTGGATAACATTAGTAACAATTTGAGGTAGATGACATTAGTCGCAATTTGGAGAAGATCACATTAGTCACAATTTGAGGTAGATGACATTAGTAACAATTTGAGGTAGATGACATTAGTAACAATTTGAGGTAGATGACATTAGTCGCAATTAGGAGTAGATCACATTAGTCTCAATTTGGGATAGATGACATTAGTAACAATTTGAGATAGATAACATTAGTAACAATTTGAGGTAGATAACATTAGTAACAATTTGAGGTAGATAACATTAGTAACAGTTTGAGGTAGATAACATTAGTAACAATTTGAGGTTGATGACATTAGTCACAATTTGGGGCAGATTATATTAGTTACAATTTTGAGTAGATGACATTAGTCACAATTTGGATTAGATGACATTAGTCACAATTTGGATTAGATAACATTAGTCACAATTTGAGGTTGATGACATTAGTCACAATTTGGGTAGAATATATTAGTCACAATTTTGGGTACATAACAGTAGCCACAATTTGGGGTACATGGCATTAGTCACACATTTTTGGTTGATGATATTAGTCACAATTTGGGGTAGATGATATTAGTTACAATTTGAGGTTGATGACACTAGTCACAATTTGGGGCAGATTATATTAGTTGCAATTTCGAGTAGATGGCATTAGTCACAATTTGGATTAGATGACATTAGTCACAATTTGGATTAGATAACATTAGTCACAATTTGAGGTTGATGACATTAGTCACAATTTGGGTAGAATATATTAGTCACAATTTTGGGTACATAACAGTAGCCACAATTTGGGGTACATGGCATTAGTCACAAATTTTTGGTTGATGATATTAGTCACAATTTGGGGTAGATGATATTAGTTACAATTTGAGGTTGATGACACTAGTCACAATTTGGGGCAGATTATATTAGTTGCAATTTCGAGTAGATGGCATTAGTCACAATTTGGGGTACATGACATTAGTCACAATTTGGGGTACATGACATTAGTCACAATTTGGGTAGATAACATTAGTCACATTTTTGGGTCGATAACATTAGTCACAATTTGGATTAGATAACATTAGTCACAATTTGGATTAGATAACATTAGTCACAATTTGGATTAGATAACATTAGTCACAATTTGGAGTAGATGACATTAGTCACAATGTGGATTAAATAACATTAGTCACAATTTGGAGTAGATGACATTAGTCACAATTTGGAGTAGATGACATTAGTCACAATTTGGAGTAGATAACATTAGTCACAATTTGGATTAGATAACATTATTCACAATTTGGATTAGATAACATTAGTCACAATTTGGAGTAGATGACATTAGTCACAATTGGGTAGATAACATTAGTCACATTTTTGGGTCGATAACATTAGTCACAATTTGGATTAGATAACATTAGTCACAATTTGGAGTAGAAGACATTAGTCACAATTTGGATTAGATAACATTAGTCACAATTTGGAGTAGATGACATTAGTCACAATTTGGAGTAGATAACATTAGTCACAATTTGGGTAGATAACATTAGTCACATTTTTGGGTTGATAACATTAGTCACAATTTAGATTAGATAACATTAGTCACAATTTGGATTAGATTACATTAGACACAAATTTGGAGTAGATGACATTAGTCACAATTTGGATTAGATAACATTAGTCACAATTTGAAGTAGATGACATTAGTCACAATTTGGATTAGATAACATTAGTCACAATTTGGAGAAGATGACATTAGTCACAATTTGGATTAGATGACATAGTCACAATTTAGATTATATAACATTAGTCACAATTTGGAGTAGATGACATTAGTCACAATATGGGTAGATAACATTAGTCACATTTTTGGTAGATAACAGTAGCCACAATGTTGGGTACAAGACATTAGTCACAATTTGGTGTAGATAACATTAGTCACAATTTGGATTAGGTAACATTAGTCACAATTTGGAGTAGATGACATTAGTCACAATTTGGAGTAGATGACATTAGTCACAATTTGGATTAGATAACATTAGTCACAATTTGGATTAGATAACATTAGTCACAATTTGGGTAGAATATATTAGTGACAATTTTGGGTACATAACAGTAGTCACAATTTGGGGTACATGGCATTAGTCACACATTTTTGGTTGATGATATTAGTCACAATTTGGGGTAGATGATATTAGTTACAATTTGAGGTTGATGACACTAGTCACAATTTGGGGCAGATTATATTAGTTGCAATTTCGAGTAGATGACATTAGTCATAATTTGGGTAGATAACATTAGTCACAATTTGGATTAGATAACATTAGTCACAATTTGGATTAGTTAACATTAGTCACAATTTGGAGTAGATGACATTAGTCACAATTTGAAATAGATAACATTAGTCACAATTTGGATTAGATGACATTAGTCACAATTTGGATTAGATAACATTAGTCACAATTTGGATTAGATAACATTAGTCACAATTTGGAGTAGATGACATTAGTCACAATTTGGAGTAGATGACATTAGTCACATTTTGGAGTAGTTGATATTAGTCACAATTTGGGTAGATGACATTAGTCATAATGTTAGGTTAGATAACATTAGTTACAATTTGGAGTAGATGACATTAATCATAATTTGGGGTAGATAACATTAGTTACAATTTGGAGTAGATGACATTAGTCATAATTTGGGGTAGATAGCATTAGTCACAATTTGGGTTAGATAGCATTAGTCACAATTTGGGGTAGATAGCATTAGTCACAATTTGGGGTAGATAGCATTAGTCACAATTTGGGGTAGATAGCATTAGTCACAATTTGGGGTAGATAGCATTATTCACAATTTGGAGTAGATAGATATTATTCACAATTTGGAGTAGATAGATATTATTCACAATTTGGAGTAGATAGATATTATTCACAATTTGGGGTAGATAGCATTAGTCACAATTTGGGGTAGATAGCATTAGTCACAATTTGGGGTAGATAGCATTATTCACAATTTGGAGTAGATAGATATTATTCACAATTTGGGGTAGATAGATATTATTCACAATTTGGAGTAGATAGATATTATTCACAATTTGGGGTAGATAGCATTATTCACAATTTGGGGTAGATAGCATTATTCACAATTTGGAGTAGATAGATATTATTCACAATTTGGGGTAGATAGATATTATTCACAATTTGGAGTAGATAGATATTATTCACAATTTGGGGTAGATAGCATTATTCACAATTTGGGGTAGATAGCATTAGTCACAATTTGGGGTAGATAGCATTATTCACAATTTGGGGTAGATAGCATTATTCACAATTTGGGGTAGATAGCATTAGTCACAATTTGGGGTAGATAGCATTAGTCACAATTTGGGGTAGATAGCATTATTCACAATTTGGGGTAGATATCATTAGTCACAATTTGGGGTAGATAGCATTAGTCACAATTTGGGGTAGATAGCATTAGTCACAATTTGGGGTAGATAGCATTATTCACAATTTGGGGTAGATAGCATTAGTCACAATTTGGGGTAGATAGCATTAGTCACAATTTGGGGTAGATAGCATTATTCACAATTTGGGGTAGATAGCATTATTCACAATTTGGGGTAGATAGCATTAGTCACAATTTGGGGTAGATAGCATTAGTCACAATTTGGGGTAGATAGCATTATTCACAATTTGGGGTAGATAGATATTAGTCACAATTTGGGGTAGATAGATATTAGTCACAATTTGGCCAAACTCTCTAGTGCCTTATCTCAAATATTTCATGAACACAAAATGTGGCCAGTCTGGACTCAGTTCTGGCTCCATGCCTGTTAAAGTTGTGTATGTATGTATGCGTGTGTGTGTGTGTGTATGTATGTATGTATGTGTGTATGTGCGTGCGTGCGTGTGTGTGTGTGTTTGTGAGTATGGTTCTTGTTGCATCGACCAGCTATCGTTTGTCTTCAGTTGTTCTAAATGTGAAGCTATACTATTACCAAATCTATATAAATGGGTGTGATAAAGAGAGTTCATCGGTGCTATATTGAGCAAATTATGACCTATGAATGCGAAACATGGACAGTAGACAAACAAATTAAAAGGCAATTAGAGGCCACAGAGATGGATTTCTCAGAAGAATGTTGAAAGTTCCCTGGACAGCTAAAAAGACCAACGAGGACATTCTCAAAAGGTCAACACAAAAAGGCAGCTCCTAAAAAACATCAGAAAGAGACAATCAAGATTGTTCGGGCACATCATGAGAAGAGGAAAGTTGCAATATTTGGTTACAACTGGCAAATTACAGGGAAAGAGAGATCGCGGACAATAAAGAGTGAAGATTCTAGATAGCTTGGTGTCATGGCATGGGAAACAGTCAACAACATAATTGATACGATGTTTTGTAGATAGAATATTGTGGAAGGACATGATGGCCTGCGCCAACCGGTGTGGCACATGATGATACTAGCTCTCTGCGAACTTTAGAGCCAACAAAATTAAACTACCGCAACAGGAAACAAACATAGTTCAATGTCTTTGACAAGAAATGTGTCAGTAGGATCTCAAAGCTATTAGTAGGATCTCAAAGCTATCAGTAGGATGGATCTCAAAGCTATCAGTAGGATCTGAAAGCTATCAGTAGGATCTCAAAGATATCAGTAGGATCTCAAAGCTATCAGTAGGATCTGAAAGCTATCAGTAGGATCTCAAAGATATCAGTAGGATCTCAAAGCTATCAGTAGGATCTCAAAGCTATCAGTAGGATCTCAAAGATATCAGTAGGATCTCAAAGCTATCAGTAGGATCTCAAAGCTATCAGTAGGATGGATCTCAAAGCTATCAGTAGGATCTCAAAGCTATCAGTAGGATCTCAAAGATATCAGTAGGATCTCAAAGCTATCAGTAGGATCTCAAAGCTATCAGTAGGATCTCAAAGCTATCAGTAGGATCTCAAAGCTATCAGTAGGATCTCAAAGCTATCAGTAGGATCTTAAAGCTATCAGTAGGATCTCAAAGCTATCAGTAGGATCTCAAAGCTATCAGTAGGATCTCAAAGCTATCAGTAGGATCTCAAAGCTATCAGTAGGATCTCAAAGCTATCAGTAGGATCTCAAAGCTATCAGTAGGATCTCAAAGCTATCAGTAGGATCTCAAACATAAGCTGGAAAGAATACATTTCAAACGAACAGATGAGAGGAACCTAGACAAGACTACTTTATAAGAGCTTTATTAGAAGGCGTTGGAGATACATCGGTCATGTGTTGAGAATGAATGAAGAAAGGCTTCCCCATCAGGCATTCATGTGGGAACCATCTGGTAAAAGAAAACAAGGCAGACCAAGAGAATCACTACACAGAACAATTACTAGAGAAGGCTCAACCATGGGAAACAAGCAAGAACTACAAGAACTAACAGCAAATCGTCAATCATGGAGAACTATGATTTCCGCCGTATGTGCCGTCTTCGGCCCGAGAGAACGATTCATGGATGAAAGAAGAAACATTGTCGTTTATTTCATGAAATAAAGGAAAACACAGTCACATGTCATCAGAGAATGTCCTTGTTTCAGGTCGACGAGTGGCAGAACAAGAGATTCACATTCTCTTATCAAAGGTAAGCATTTGTTTCTCTGTGAGATCATGTAGCCACAAGACTTCTACTTGTTCTCACTCCATAGTCCAAATATTACGTGATTTTCTCTTCACACTTTTATTTTCAAATAAATTCATACTTTTATGATCAACTATATTCACACTTTTATTATTAATTAATTTGACAGTTTAATAGTTAACTAAATCCACCGTTTCATTATGAACTAAATTCACAGTTATGTCTATCAACTCATTTCATAATTGTATTTTGACACAATGGACGTATCTAGCCTTGAGCTATTTTGTGTTGCTTGTCTAGAAGCTTTCCTCTCATCTCTCCCTCCTCTCTCTCTCTCTCTCTATCCTTTCTGTCTCCCCTCTTTCCCCCCTCTCTCTCGCCTCTCTCTCTCTCTCTCCTGACAGTAAAGGTCTAGCGTCTACCAGGTGAGAACTGACCGTCTTCAGTTGTTCTAGACGTTAATCATCTATGAATATGTTATAGTAAACTCGTTAAATAACTAGTTCCAGCTATGGTGGGACGTTAATCATCTATGAATATGTTATAGTAAACTCGTTAAATAACTAGTTCCAGCTATGGTGGGACGTTAATCATCTATGAATATGTTATAGTAAACTCGTTAAATAACTAGTTCCAGCTATGGTGGGACGTTAATCATCTATGAATATGTTATAGTAAACTCGTTAAATAACTAGTTCCAGCTATGGTGGGACGTTAATCATCTATGAATATGTTATAGTAAACTCGTTAAATAACTAGTTCCAGCTATGGTGGGACGTTAATCATCTATGAATATGTTATAGTAAACTCGTTAAATAACTAGTTCCAGCTATGGTGGGACGTTAATCATCTATACACCACAACGATCACGTGAACAATTATCCGAAATGTAAAATGTTCTCTCTCTCTCTCTCTCTTTGTGTCTCCCAGACAACACTTGTCTTTGTCCCTATAACACTTAATGCTGCCAGGTCTAGACAAAAGTCCACTTGTTAGTGTATGGGAGAGAGAGAGAGAGAGAGAGAGAGAGAGAGAGCTAACGATATGCCTCCTGTCCACAGATCGTCAATAAGTTTACACTCAGCTACAACCACGATGACGTCACGCCTGTACTCAACACGGTGATGACGCCGGACAGGCCAGTGAAGATTCAGTTCACACCACGACCTTGACCTGACTCAATAATAAACACATGACACACTGTGGAATCATGTTGATCTTTTGTGTTATTTCAGTCATGTTAGCTACACACTAACGTGTCACAACACTTCCAGGGCAAGCACTAAAGAATTAACACATTAATATAATGAACATACTTCTCTATAACACACTTCGCATATGACAGACACATGTAACACCTTGGACGAGTGTTGTTGCGGTATTGGTAGACACCAACATCTTATCTACAGCAAATAATGAATAGAGAAGCTCTTGAACAAGGATGTCCAGTGGCACCGACATCTTATACATGGAAGTCTTTCAGCTCCCTGTGGAGCATAGGTCTTCAACAACCACTTTCCAAGCCGTTCTGTTTCTTGCCATTCTGTTAAGATCATTCCATGTCTTCCCCATCATCTTCATCTCTGCTTTCACCTGTCTTCTCCAAGAATATTTTAGTTTTCCTCTTTGTCTCTTTCCCTGGGGATTCCAATAAAGAGCATGTCGTTTATTCTCTCAGTTGGCATCCTCAGTGTGTGTCCTATTCAGCGCCATCGTCTTCGTTGTAACTCTATCCGCCGGTATTTGACTGGTTAAAAAAAAAAAGTAAAGAGCCCCCGGCACGCCAAGTGGCGTACAGGGAATATGGTGTTAGTGACCATAAATTTTATAGACCTTCGGCACATGATTTTTGGGGTAATGTGGTCGGTATTACGCCCGTGCTGCTTTACTTTCCCAGAAAAAAATCCGGTACCCATTTAAGGCTGGTGAACCCGGAAGCCGTCGGTTGGGATCGAACCCTACCTCTTGTCCTTTGTAGTCCAGTTCACTAACCACTGAGCTATCGCGACTCCCTGTATTTGTCTGGTACTTTTCCATAATTCTTTGTTAGTAATTTTATCCTGCCATTTCCATCCTTTTATTCTGCTCAAGCATCCATTTATGAAGCTCTATATTCTCGTCGTGTCATTTTTTCTTGTTCTCCATGTTTCACAGGGCTGATTTAACATTGGAGTTGACAAAAAAATCGTATCTACAACAAATAATGAATAAATAAACTCTTGAAGATCACAAACCAGAGAACGAAAGGTCCAGACTCTCTTCGCGGAATACATCGTACAGGAGACACATACAAACGCTGGAATACATCGTACAGGAGACACATACACACGCTGGAATACATCGTACAGGAGACACATACAAACGCTGGAATACATCGTACAGGAGACACATACACACGCTGGAATACATCGTACAGGAGACACATACAAACGCTGGAATACATCGTACAGGAGACACATATAGACGCTGGAATACATCGTACAGGAGACACATATAGACGCTGGAATACATCGTACAGGAGACACATATAGACGCTGGAATACATCGTACAGGAGACACATACACACGCTGGAATACATCGTACAGGAGACACATATAGACGCTGGAATACATCGTACAGGAGACACATATAGACGCTGGAATACATCGTACAGGAGACACATATAGACGCTGGAATACATCGTACAGGAGACACATACACACGCTGGAATACATCGTACAGGAGACACATATAGACGCTGGAATACATCGTACAGGAGACACATATAGACGCTGGAATACATCGTACAGGAGACACATACAAACGCTGGAATACATCGTACAGGAGACACATATAGACGCTGGAATACATCGTACAGGAGACACATACAAACGCTGGAATACATCGTACAGGAGACACATATAGACGCTGGAATACATCGTACAGGAGACACATATAGACGCTGGAATACATCGTACAGGAGACACATATAGACGCTGGAATACATCGTACAGGAGACACATACAAACGCTGGAATACATCGTACAGGAGACACATACACACGCTGGAATACATCGTACAGGAGACACATACACACGCTGGAATACATCGTACAGGAGACACATACACACGCTGGAATACATCGTACAGGAGACACATACACACGCTGGAATACATCGTACAGGAGACACATATAGACGCTGGAATACATCGTACAGGAGACACATACACACGCTGGAATACATCGTACAGGAGACACATATAGACGCTGGAATACATCGTACAGGAGACACATATAGACGCTGGAATACATCGTACAGGAGACACATACACACGCTGGAATACATCGTACAGGAGACACATACACACGCTGGAATACATCGTACAGGAGACACATACACACGCTGGAATACATCGTACAGGAGACACATACACACGCTGGAATACATCGTACAGGAGACACATACACACGCTGGAATACATCGTACAGGAGACACATACACACGCTGGAATACATCGTACAGGAGACACATACACACGCTGGAATACATCGTACAGGAGACACATACAAACGCTGGAATACATCGTACAGGAGACACATACACACGCTGGAATACATCGTACAGGAGACACATACACACGCTGGAATACATCGTACAGGAGACACATACACACGCTGGAATACATCGTACAGGAGACACATACACACGCTGGAATACATCGTACAGGAGACACATACACACGCTGGAATACATCGTACAGGAGACACATACACACGCTGGAATACATCGTACAGGAGACACATACACACGCTGGAATACATCGTACAGGAGACACATACACACGCTGGAATATATCGTACAGGAGACACATACACACGCTGGAATACATCGTACAGGAGACACATACACACGCTGGAATACATCGTACAGGAGACACATATAGACGCTGGAATACATCGTACAGGAGACACATACACACGCTGGAATACATCGTACAGGAGACACATACACACGCTGGAATACATCGTACAGGAGACACATACACACGCTGGAATACATCGTACAGGAGACACATACACACGCTGGAATACATCGTACAGGAGACACATACACACGCTGGAATACATCGTACAGGAGACACATACACACGCTGGAATACATCGTACAGGAGACACATACACACGCTGGAATACATCGTACAGGAGACACATACACACGCTGGAATACATCGTACAGGAGACACATACACACGCTGGAATACATCGTACAGGAGACACATACACACGCTGGAATACATCGTACAGGAGACACATACACACGCTGGAATACATCGTACAGGAGACACATACACACGCTGGAATATATCGTACAGGAGACACATACACACGCTGGAATACATCGTACAGGAGACACATACACACGCTGGAATACATCGTACAGGAGACACATATAGACGCTGGAATACATCGTACAGGAGACACATACACACGCTGGAATACATCGTACAGGAGACACATACACACGCTGGAATACATCGTACAGGAGACACATACACACGCTGGAATACATCGTACAGGAGACACATACACACGCTGGAATACATCGTACAGGAGACACATACACACGCTGGAATACATCGTACAGGAGACACATACACACGCTGGAATACATCGTACAGGAGACACATACACACGCTGGAATACATCGTACAGGAGACACATACACACGCTGGAATACATCGTACAGGAGACACATACACACGCTGGAATACATCGTACAGGAGACACATACACACGCTGGAATACATCGTACAGGAGACACATACACACGCTGGAATACATCGTACAGGAGACACATACACACGCTGGAATATATCGTACAGGAGACACATACACACGCTGGAATACATCGTACAGGAGACACATACACACGCTGGAATACATCGTACAGGAGACACATATAGACGCTGGAATACATCGTACAGGAGACACATACACACGCTGGAATACATCGTACAGGAGACACATACACACGCTGGAATACATCGTACAGGAGACACATACACACGCTGGAATACATCGTACAGGAGACACATATAGACGCTGGAATACATCGTACAGGAGACACATATAAACGCTGGAATACATCGTACAGGAGACACATATAGACGCTGGAATATATCGTACAGGAGACACATATAGACGCTGGAATACATCGTACAGGAGACACATATAAACGCTGGAATACATCGTACAGGAGACACATATAAACGCTGGAATACATCGTACAGGAGACACATATAGACGCTGGAATATATCGTACAGGAGACACATATAGACGCTGGAATACATCGTACAGGAGACACATATAAACGCTGGAATATATCGTACAGGAGACACATATAGACACATACGCTGGAATACATCGTACAGGAGACACATATAGACGCTGGAATACATCGTACAGGAGACACATATAGACGCTGGAATACATCGTACAGGAGACACATATAGACGCTGGAATACATCGTACAGGAGACACATATAGACGCTGGAATACATCGTACAGGAGACACATATAGACGCTGGAATACATCGTACAGGAGACACATATAGACGCTGGAATACATCGTACAGGAGACACATATAGACGCTGGAATACATCGTACAGGAGACACATATAGACGCTGGAATACATCGTACAGGAGACACATATAGACGCTGGAATACATCGTACAGGAGACACATATAGACGCTGGAATACATCGTACAGGAGACACATATAGACGCTGGAATATATCGTACAGGAGACACATATAGACGCTGGAATACATCGTACAGGAGACACATATAGACGCTGGAATACATCGTACAGGAGACACATACAAACGCTGGAATACATCGTACAGGAGACACATATAGACGCTGGAATACATCGTACAGGAGACACATATAGACGCTGGAATACATCGTACAGGAGACACATATAGACGCTGGAATATATCGTACAGGAGACACATATAGACGCTGGAATACATCGTACAGGAGACACATATAGACGCTGGAATACATCGTACAGGAGACACATATAGACGCTGGAATACATCGTACAGGAGACACATACACACGCTGGAATACATCGTACAGGAGACACATATAAACGCTGGAATATATCGTACAGGAGACACATATAGACGCTGGAATATATCGTACAGGAGACACATATAGACGCTGGAATATATCGTACAGGAGACACATATAGACGCTGGAATATATCGTACAGGAGACACATATAGACGCTGGAATATATCGTACAGGAGACACATATAGACGCTGGAATATATCGTACAGGAGACACATATAGACGCTGGAATATATCGTACAGGAGACACATATAGACGCTGGAATATATCGTACAGGAGACACATATAGACGCTGGAATATATCGTACAGGAGACACATATAGACGCTGGAATACATCGTACAGGAGACACATATAGACGCTGGAATACATCGTACAGGAGACACATATAGACGCTGGAATACATCGTACAGGAGACACATATAAACGCTGGAATATATCGTACAGGAGACACATATAGACGCTGGAATACATCGTACAGGAGACACATATAAACGCTGGAATATATCGTACAGGAGACACATATAGACGCTGGAATACATCGTACAGGAGACACATATAGACGCTGGAATACATCGTACAGGAGACACATATAGACGCTGGAATACATCGTACAGGAGACACATACAAAAGCTGGAATACATCGTACAGGAGACACATATAAACGCTGGAATACATCGTACAGGAGACACATATAGACGCTGGAATACATCGTACAGGAGACACATATAAACGCTGGAATACATCGTACAGGAGACACATATAGACGCTGGAATACATCGTACAGGAGACACATATAAACGCTGGAATACATCGTACAGGAGACACATATAAACGTGGGAATACATCGTACAGGAGACACATATAGGCGCTGGAATACATCGTACAGGAGACACATATAAACGCTGGAATACATCGTACAGGAGACACATATAGACGCTGGAATACATCGTACAGGAGACATATAGGCGCTGGAATATATCGTACAGGAGACACATACAAACGCTGGAATACATCGTACAGGAGACACATATAGACGCTGGAATACATCGTCCAGGAGACACATATAAACGCTGGAATACATCGTCCAGGAGACACATATAAACGCTGGAATACATCGTCCAGGAGACACATATAAACGCTGGAATACATCGTACAGGAGACACATATAAACGCTGGAATACATCGTACTGGAGACACATATAGACGCTGGAATACATCGTCCAAGAGACACATATAAACGCTGGAATACATCGTACAGGAGACACATGCGTCATATAAAGCACACATTATGAAGCCTTTAGAAACAATCAATAATTCACATACCTAGATTGCCTGATCTATAAAATGAATGAACATGGAAACAACAAGCAATATTTGCATGAACAAACGTGACAATAGGTTGTCAAAACAAACAGTAAACAAACGGTGATACTTATGCATGTACATATAATGTCAGAATTTGTACACATTTACTAAACATTACCCTAAACGTTGTGTGATGGAGTGTATGGTTGTATGTGTTGTGTTGGGAGTTAAGATGGGCACAGCCAGAAATGAGAAACTTAGTGGCCGTGTAAGAAGACTTATCAACCAACATAGAACTGGAGTCGTCAGTCGCTGGACACTGAGGGAATTGCTGAGGAGGGGATCTGAGCACCTATGGACATGTTCGGAGTGCAATGATGATGACCCGCAAATAACTCAATGTGTTGTGTGAGGGTGTATATGTTTGTATGTGTTGTGTGAGGGTGTATATGTTTGTATGTGTTGTGTGGGGTTATGTATATTTGTATGTGTTGTGCGAGGATGTGTATGTTTGTATGTGTTGTGTGAGGGTGTATAAGTTTGTATGTGTTGTGTGAGGGTGTATATGTTTGTATGTGTTGTGTGAGGGTGTATATGTTTGTATGTGTTGTGTGGGGTTATGTATATTTGTATGTGTTGTGCGAGGATGTGTATGTTTGTATGTGTTGTGTGAGGGTGTATAAGTTTGTATGTGTTGTGTGAGGTTATGTATGTTTGTATTTGTTGTGTGAGGGTGTATATGTTTGTATGTGTTGTGTGAGGGTGTGTATGTTTGTATGTGTTGTGTGAGGGTGTATATTTTTGTATGTACCGTGTGAGGGTGTGTACGTTTGTATGTGTTGTGTGAGGATGTATATGTTTGTATGTGTTGTGTGAAGATGTATATGTTTGTATGTGTTGTTTGAGGGTGTGTATGTTTGTATTTGTTGCATGAGGGTGTGAATGTTTGTACGTGTTGTGTGATGGTGTGTATTTGTACGTGTTGTGTGAGTGAGTAAATGTTTATACATGTGTGCAAGTGTGTATGTTTGTACGTGTTGTGTGAAAGCGTGTATGTTTGTACATGTTGTGTGAAAGCATGTATGTTTGTACATGTTGTAGGAGGGAGTGTGAGGGAGTGTATGCTTGGATGTGTTGTGTGAGGGTGTGTATTTGTATGTATTGTGTGAGGGAGTGAATGTGTGTACGTGTTGTGTACGTGTTGTGTGAAAGCGTATATGTTTGTACGTGTTGTGTGAAAGCGTGTATGTTTGTACGTGTTGTGTGAAAGCGTGTATGTTTGTACGTGTTGTGTGAAAGCGTGTATGTTTGTACGTGTTGTGTGAAAGCGTGTATGTTTGTACGTAAGGTAAAGTACGAGACTTGAACCGGCGTCTTAGCACGCGAGTTTTCACCCATATGTGTCGGCCGACTATCTTAGCACGCGAGTTTTCACCCATATGTGTCGGCCGACTATCTTAGCACGCGAGTTTTCACCCATATGTGTCGGCCGACTATCTTAGCACGCGAGTTTTCACCCATATGTGTCGGCCGACTATCTTAGCACGCGAGTTTTCACCCATATGTGTCGGCCGACTATCTTAGCACGCGAGTTTTCACCCATATGTGTCGGCCGACTATCTTAGCACGCGAGTTTTCACCCATATGTGTCGGCCGACTATCTTAGCACGCGAGTTTTCACCCATATGTGTCGGCCGACTATCTTAGCACGCGAGTTTTCACCCATATGTGTCGGCCGACTATCTTAGCACGCGAGTTTTCACCCATATGTGTCGGCCGACTATCTTAGCACGCGAGTTTTCACCCATATGTGTCGGCCGACTATCTTAGCACGCGAGTTTTCACCCATATGTGTCGGCCGACTATCTTAGCACGCGAGTTTTCACCCATATGTGTCGGCCGACTATCTTAGCACGCGAGTTTTCACCCATATGTGTCGGCCGACTATCTTAGCACGCGAGTTTTCACCCATATGTGTCGGCCGACTATCTTAGCACGCGAGTTTTCACCCATATGTGTCGGCCGACTATCTTAGCACGCGAGTTTTCACCCATATGTGTCGGCCGACTATCTTAGCACGCGAGTTTTCACCCATATGTGTCGGCCGACTATCTTAGCACGCGAGTTTTCACCCATATGTGTCGGCTGACTATCCAGAAATGTTCGGAGATTTCTGTCTAGTGTCACCTCAAGCATCGAAACTCAGATGCGGGAATCGAACACGGGTTGTCCGAACGTCGGTAGTTCAGTCGAGTGGTTTTCCCAACTCGGCTACCGAGGCCCCCAATGTTTGTACGCGCTGTGTGAGAGCGTGTATGTTTGTATGTGGTGTGTGAGAATTGAAAATAATAAATAAATAAAATAGAGAATGTAAAAATGTGACCTTTATTAACATAACAAATATTAACTTTTCTCAAACGTTTTCCCCATTTTTTAACAGAATAAAACATAGTTTATGTGTACATATGAAGGTATAATAAAACATATAGTTTATGTGTACATATGAAGGTATAATAAAACATATAGTTTATGTGTACATATGAAGGTATATAAAACATGTAGTTTATGTGTACATATGAAGATATTATAAAACATATAGTTTGTGTGTACATATGAAGATATAATAAAACATATAGTTTATGTGTACATATGAAGGTATAATAAAACATATAGTTTATGTGTACATATGAAGGTATAATAAAACATATAGTTTATGTGTACATATGAAGGTATAATAAAACATATAGTTTATGTCTACATATGAAGGTATAATAAAACATGCAGTTTATGTCTACATATGAAGGTATATTTAAAACAAATACGTGGATACTGGAACTGAGATTGTTTACATTAAGAAACGTCAGTTCTGGAACTAGCCATGAAACTAAAGACACAATCGAGTGTAATTCAAATGCTCATATGCTGTTCGCGAACCGGGAGCACGAAACATATACAAACATTCTGTCACTGGCCACTATAATTCATAGTTTGGTTGTGTTCCTCGACAAACACACTGACACGAGCTGACACACCGATGACTTTGGTTAACGCATTGTGTGCTCTCCGCTGACCGATATGGGACTAGAACACGCCTCACGACATCGCTCTCTGCCGAGAACTCACAAATCTAGGTCATCAGTTCCTTTTAATGTACAAACACTTGTCTGCATTCGTGCTATAGGTTTGTACTCAAGCACTTGGACTCCACGATATCTTGGCTCTTCTCTCTGTTTGGTGACATGCACGTCACAACTGCATCTGTTGAAGGCTCGCTAGTGATCTGTCCCTCTGCTGTTGTAGCCATGATACATGCTCCCGGCGCAGACTTTGTGGGGCAGCTACTCTCCGCCGTAGCTGAGTGCTTGTCGACGTCATCATCGCTGTAGAAAGAAGAGTCATTTCTGAGACGTTAAAACCAGTCATCCACGTGACGTCAACATGATCTCGCCACATAACACATTTTAAGTGTGTCTGCGTGAATAGTAAACATGTAAACAGATGAGAATTGGTACCAAGAGTAAACAGATGAGAGTTGGTACCAAGAGTAAACAGATGAGAGTTGGTACCAAGAGTAAACAGATGAGAGTTGGTACCAACAGTAAACAGATGAGAGTTGGTACCAAGAGTAAACAGATGAGAGTTGGTACCAAGAGTAAACAGATGAGAGTTGGTACCAAGAGTAAACAGATGAGAGTTGGTACCAAGAGTAAACAGATGAGAGTTGGTACCAAGAGTAAACAGATGAGAGTTGGTACCAAGAGTAAACAGATGAGAGTTGGTACCAAGAGTAAACAGATGAGAGTTGGTACCAACAGTAAACATGGAAACAGATGAGAGTTGGTACCAACAGTAAACATATGAGAGTTGGTACCAACAGTAAACAGATGAGAGTTGGTACCAACAGTAAACAGATGAGAATTGGTACCAAAAGTAAACAGATGAGAGTTGGTACCAACAGTAAACAGATGAGAGTTTGTACCAACAGTAAACAGATGAGAGTTGGTACCAAGAGTAAACAGATGAGAGTTGGTACCAACAGTAAACATGGAAACAGATGAGAGTTTGTACCAACAGTAAACATGTAAACAGATGAGAGTTGGTACCAACAGTAAACATGTAAACAGATGAGAGTTGGTACCAACAGTAAACATGTAAACAGATGAGAGTTGGTACCAACAGTAAACATGTAAACAGATGAGAGTTGGTACCAACAGTAAACATGTAAACAGATGAGAGTTGGTATCAACAGTAAACAGATGAGAGTTCGTGCCAACAGTAAACAGATGAGAGTTGGTACCAACAGTAAACATGAAACAGATGAGAGTTGGTACCAACAGTAAACATGGAAACAGATGAGAGTTGGTACCAACAGTAAACAGATGAGAGTTAGTACCAACAGTAAACAGATGAGAGTTGGTAGCAACAGTAAACATGTAAACAGATGAGAGTTGGTACCAACAGTAAACAGATGAGAGTTTGTACCAACAGTAAACAGATGAGAGTTGGTACCAACAGTAAACATGTAAACAGATGAGAGTTGGTATCAACAGTAAATAGATGAGAGTTGGTACCAACAGTAAACATGCAAACAGATGAGAGTTGGTACCATCAGTAAACAGATTAGAGTTTGTACCAACAGTAAACATGTAAACAGATGAGAGTTGGTACAAACAGTAAACATGCAAACAGATGAGAGTTGGTACCAACAGTAAACATGTAAACAGATGAGAGTTGGTACCAACAGTAAACATGCAAACAGATGAGAGTTTGTACCAACAGTAAACATGTAAACAGATGTGAGTTGGTACCAACAGTAAACAGATGAGAGTTGGTACCAACAGTAAACAGATGAGAGTTGGTACCAACAGTAAACAGATGAGAGTTGGTACCAACAGTAAACAGATGAGAGTTGGTACCAACAGTAAACAGATGAGAGTTGGTACCAACAGTAAACATGCAAACAGATGAGAGTTGGTACCAACAGTAAACATGTAAACAGATGAGAGTTGGTACCAACAGTAAACATGCAAACAGATGAGAGTTTGCGCCAACAGTAAACAGATAAACAAATGAGAGTTTGTACCAACAGTAAACATCTAAATAGAATGATGATAGTGCCAACCGTAAAAATAAATTAATGGTTGTATCAACCATAAACATATGAACTCATGGATGATTGCATCAACCGTAAATATGTAAACACATGGATGTTTTGTTTACATCATGAACCGTAAATATGTAAGCGGATGTAGTTATCTGGTAGCTATTGGTATAAGGTATATGCACGCTAAACGTACTTATATATGGTCGGTCATTCCTAAAAGATGACGCAGACAATGCTTCGTATAGCTTACTGATTATACCAATCCCTGTTGCCTTATCCTATTTGTAGCAAGCCTGACAAGCGACACTAGATCTGTAACACACCCTCCATGCACTGTTGGTGAACACGGTGATGACTAGCAGCAACTTATAAACCTCAACGCCAGCAACATTTGTCCTCAGCTTCATGTCACAACAAAAAGACACAGTCTTGACTGCGCCACAACAGAGCTCAATAATAACACTTGCAAAAATCCATCTTCTTGACTTTCTTAGTAACGATTAAAGTCTCGACGCTGAACGGCAGGTGAGGAAGGAAAGCAGAAGAAGATTAAAGTCTACTTCTACACACGAATCATCCGTCAGAGCCGCCTAAAATCTCTACAACTCTACATGTCAACTTTATGTGTATAAGGCAACTGCCGATGGTTTAGCACTTTTCCGGTTCTGTGAGAAAAGAAGCACAACTCCTACCGACTATTAAAATAATCAAAAAAATAAAATTGAAATATCTTCCAATCAGGTCCTTTTCTTTTTACAGACGACTAGAAACTAAAACAAACGCTTTCTGACAGCACGAGTCAGATACAAGCTTATGCTGCTTCCGGGAAAGCATTCTCAACCCTTCGGCTTGTGGGGTACAGGTGGCAGTGATTAGAGCAACAATAACATTAGTCTGGTTCTCAAGTTTGTTGATATCTCGTCATTATGGACAGACATGGACAGATGAATTATAAAGAAATCTGTCAAACTTAGCTAGCAGTGGACACCTCTGACGTCATCACGATAAACTATGTGATTTTTTAAAGGGTTGGGGTGGGGGGAGGAAGAGGGTTAATTGTGTGGAAGAGATGACCTATATTTAAAGAGGTTCACAGTCAGCTGTGACGCAATCAACCTTTACCTACGTGAAGTCATCAATACAGTGACCTTGAGAGAAAAACAGAACAAGGTCGGCACAAACGAGACATTGTGATAGCAGAAACGGGACATTGTGATGGCAGAAACGGGACATTGTGATGGCAGAAACGGGAACATTGTGATGGCAGAAACGGGAACATTGTGATAGCAGAAACGGGACATTGTGATAGCAGAAACGGGAACATTGTGATGGCAGAAACGGGACATTGTGATAGCAGAAACGGGAACATTGTGATGGCAGAAACGGGACATTGTGATGGCAGAAACGGGAACATTGTGATGGCAGAAACGGGACATTGTGATGGCAGAAACGGGACATTGTGATGGCAGAAACGGGAACATTGTGATGACAGAAACGGGACATTGTGATGGCAGAAACGGGACATTGTGATGGCAGAAACGGGAACATTGTGATAGCAGAAACGGGAACATTGTGATGGCAGAAACGGGACATTGTGATGGCAGAAACGGGAAAATTGTGATGGCAGAAACGGGACATTGTGATGGCAGAAACGGGACATTGTGATGGCAGAAACGGGAACATTGTGATGACAGAAACGGGACATTGTGATGGCAGAAACGGGACATTGTGATGGCAGAAACGGGAACATTGTGATAGCAGAAACGGGAACATTGTGATGGCAGAAACGGGAACATTGTGATGACAGAAACGGGACATTGTGATGGCAGAAACGGGACATTGTGATGGCAGAAACGGGAACATTGTGATAGCAGAAACGGGAACATTGTGATGGCAGAAACGGGACATTGTGATGGCAGAAACGGGAAAATTGTGATGGCAGAAACGGGACATTGTGATGGCAGAAACGGGACATTGTGATGGCAGAAACGGGAACATTGTGATGACAGAAACGGGACATTGTGATGGCAGAAACGGGACATTGTGATGGCAGAAACGGGAACATTGTGATAGCAGAAACGGGAACATTGTGATGGCAGAAACGGGAACATTGTGATGGCAGAAACGGGACATTCTGATGGCAGAAACGGGAACATTGTGATGGCAGAAACGGGACATTGTGATGGCAGAAACGGGACATTGTGATAGCAGAAACGGGACATTGTGATGGCAGAAACGGGACATTGTGATGGCAGAAACGGGACTTTGTGATGGCAGAAACGGAGACATTGTGATGGCAGAAACGGGAACATTGTGATGGCAGAAACGGAGACATTGTGATGGCAGAAACGGGACATTGTGATGGCAGAAACGGGACATTGTGATGGCAGAAACGGGACATTGTGATGGCAGAAACGGGACATTGTGATGGCAGAAACGGGAACATTGTGATAGCAGAAACGGGAAAATTGTGATGGCAGAAACGGGACATTGTGATGGCAGAAACGGGAACATTGTGATAGCAGAAACGGGAACATTGTGATGGCAGAAACGGGAACATTGTGATAGCAGAAACGGTTACATTGTGATGGCAGAAACGGGAACATTGTCATGGCAGAAACAGGAACATTGTGATGGCAGAAACGGGAACATTGTGATGGCAGAAACGGGAACATTGTGATGGCAGAAACGGGAACATTGTGATGGCAGAAACGGGACATTGTGATGGCAGAAACGGAGACATTGTGATGGCAGAAACGGGACATTGTGATGGCAGAAACGGGACATTGTGATGGCAGAAACGGGACATTGTGATGGCAGAAACGGGACATTGTGATGGCAGAAACGGGACATTGTGATGGCAGAAACGGGAACATTGTGATGGCAGAAACGGGACATTGTGATGGCAGAAACGGGACATTGTGATGGCAGAAACGGAGACATTGTGATGGCAGAAACGGGACATTATGATGACAGAAACGGGAACATTGTGATGGCAGAAACGGGACATTGTGATGGCAGAAACGGAGACATTGTGATGGCAGAAACGGCACATTGTGATGGCAGAAACGGGACATTGTGATGACAGAAACGGTTACATTGTGGTGGCAGAAACGGAGACATTGTGATGGCAGAAACGGAGACATTGTGATGGCAGAAACGGTTACATTGTGATGGCAGAAACGGTTACATTGTGATGGCAGAAACGGTTACATTGTGATGGCAGAAACGGAGACATTGTGATGGCAGAAACGGAGACATTGTGATGGCAGAAACGGAGACATTTGGATGGCAGAAACGGAGACATTGTGATGGCAGAAACGGTTAATTGTGATGGCAGAAACGGTTACATTGTGATGGCAGAAACGGAGACATTGTGATGGCAGAAACGGAGACATTGTGATGGCAGAAACGGAGACATTGTGATGGCAGAAACGGGACATTGTGATGGCAGAAACGGAGACATTGTGATGGCAGAAACGGGACATTGTGATGGCAGAAACGGAGACATTGTGATGGCAGAAACGGGACATTGTGATGGCAGAAACGGGACATTGTGATGGCAGAAACGGGAACATTGTGATGGCAGAAACGGGAACATTGTGATAGCAGAAACGGGACATTGTGATAGCAGAAACGGGAACATTGTGATGGCAGAAACGGGACATTGTGATAGCAGAAACGGGAACATTGTGATGGCAGAAACAGGACATTGTGATGGCAGAAACGGGAACATTGTGATGGCAGAAACGGGACATTGTGATGGCAGAAACGGGACATTGTGATGGCAGAAACGGGAACATTGTGATGACAGAAACGGGACATTGTGATGGCAGAAACGGGACATTGTGATGGCAGAAACGGGAACATTGTGATAGCAGAAACGGGAACATTGTGATGGCAGAAACGGGACATTGTGATGGCAGAAACGGGAAAATTGTGATGGCAGAAACGGGACATTGTGATGGCAGAAACGGGACATTGTGATGGCAGAAACGGGAACATTGTGATGACAGAAACGGGACATTGTGATGGCAGAAACGGGACATTGTGATGGCAGAAACGGGAACATTGTGATAGCAGAAACGGGAACATTGTGATGGCAGAAACGGGAACATTGTGATAGCAGAAACGGTTACATTGTGACGGCAGAAACGGGAACATTGTGATGACAGAAACAGGAACATTGTGATGGCAGAAACGGGAACATTGTGATGGCAGAAACGGGAACATTGTGACAGCAGAAACGGGAACATTGTGATGGCAGAAACGGGACATTCTGATGGCAGAAACGGGAACATTGTGATGGCAGAAACGGGACATTGTGATGGCAGAAACGGGACATTGTGATAGCAGAAACGGGACATTGTGATGGCAGAAACGGAACATTGTGATGGCAGAAACGGGACTTTGTGATGGCAGAAACGGAGACATTGTGATGGCAGAAACGGGAACATTGTGATGGCAGAAACGGAGACATTGTGATGGCAGAAACGGGACATTGTGATGGCAGAAACGGGACATTGTGATGGCAGAAACGGGACATTGTGATGGCAGAAACGGGACATTGTGATGGCAGAAACGGGAACATTGTGATAGCAGAAACGGGAACATTGTGATGGCAGAAACGGGACATTGTGATGGCAGAAACGGGAACATTGTGATAGCAGAAACGGGAACATTGTGATGGCAGAAACGGGAACATTGTGATAGCAGAAACGGTTACATTGTGATGGCAGAAACGGGAACATTGTCATGGCAGAAACAGGAACATTGTGATGGCAGAAACGGGAACATTGTGATGGCAGAAACGGGAACATTGTGATGGCAGAAACGGGAACATTGTGATGGCAGAAACGGGACATTGTGATGGCAGAAACGGAGACATTGTGATGGCAGAAACGAGACATTGTGATGGCAGAAACGGGACATTGTGATGGCAGAAACGGGACATTGTGATGGCAGAAACGGGACATTGTGATGGCAGAAACGGGACATTGTGATGGCAGAAACGGGAACATTGTGATGGCAGAAACGGGACATTGTGATGGCAGAAACGGGACATTGTGATGGCAGAAACGGAGACATTGTGATGGCAGAAACGGGACATTATGATGACAGAAACGGGAACATTGTGATGGCAGAAACGGGACATTGTGATGGCAGAAACGGAGACATTGTGATGGCAGAAACGGCACATTGTGATGGCAGAAACGGGACATTGTGATGACAGAAACGGTTACATTGTGGTGGCAGAAACGGAGACATTGTGATGGCAGAAACGGAGACATTGTGATGGCAGAAACGGTTACATTGTGATGGCAGAAACGGTTACATTGTGATGGCAGAAACGGTTACATTGTGATGGCAGAAACGGAGACATTGTGATGGCAGAAACGGAGACATTGTGATGGCAGAAACGGAGACATTTGGATGGCAGAAACGGAGACATTGTGATGGCAGAAACGGTTACATTGTGATGGCAGAAACGGTTACATTGTGATGGCAGAAACGGAGACATTGTGATGGCAGAAACGGAGACATTGTGATGGCAGAAACGGAGACATTGTGATGGCAGAAACGGGACATTGTGATGGCAGAAACGGAGACATTGTGATGGCAGAAACGGGACATTGTGATGGCAGAAACGGAGACATTGTGATGGCAGAAACGGGAACATTGTGATGGCAGAAACGGAGACATTGTGATGGCAGAAACGGAGACATTGTGATGGCAGAAACGGAGACATTGTGATGGCAGAAACGGGACATTGTGATGGCAGAAACGGAGACATTGTGATGGCAGAAACGGGACATTGTGATGGCAGAAACGGAGACATTGTGATGGCAGAAACGGGAACATTGTGATGGCAGAAACGGAGACATTGTGATGGCAGAAACGGAGACATTGTGATGGCAGAAACGGGACATTGTGATGGCAGAAACGGTTACATTGTGATGGCAGAAACGGAGACATTGTGATGGCAGAAACGGAGACATTGTGATGGCAGAAACGGGACATTGTGATGGCAGAAACGGAGACATTGTGATGGCAGAAACGGGACATTGTGATGGCAGAAACGGGACATTGTGATGGCAGAAACGGAGACATTGTGATGGCAGAAACGGGACATTGTGATGGCAGAAACGGAGACATTGTGATGGCAGAAACGGGACATTGTGATGGCAGAAACGGGACATTGTGATGACAGAAACGATTACATTATGATGACAGAAACGGTTACATTGTGATGACAGAAACGGGAACATTGTGATAGCAGAAACGGGAACATTGTGATAGCAGAAACTGGAACATTGTGATGGCAGAAACGGTTACATTGTGATGACAGAAACGGTTACATTATGATGACAGAAACAGTTACATTATGATAACAGAAACAGTTACATTATGATGACAGAAACGGTTACATTGTGATGACAGAAACGGTTACATTGTGATGACAGAAACGGTTACATTGTGATGACAGAAACGGGAAAATTGTGATAGCAGAAACGGGAACATTGTGATAGCAGAAACGGGAACATTGTGATGGCAGAAACGGTTACATTGTGATAGCAGAAACGGGAACATTGTGATAGCAGAAAAGGGAACATTGTGATGACAGAAACGGGAACATTGTGATGACAGAAATGGGAACATTGTGATAGCAGAAACGGGAACATTGTGATGGCAGAAACGGGAACATTGTGATGGCAGAAACGGGACATTGTGATGGCAGAAACGGGACATTGTGATAGCAGAAACGGGAACATTGTGATGGCAGAAACGGGGCATTGTGATAGCAGAAACGGGACATTGTGATGGCAGAAACGGGACATTGTGATAGCAGAAACGGGAACATTGTGATGGCAGAAACGGGACATTGTGATAGCAGAAACGGGACATTGTGATAGCAGAAACGGGAACATTGTGATGGCAGAAACGGGACATTGTGATAGCAGAAACGGGACATTGTGATGGCAGAAACGGAACATTGTGATAGCAGAAACGGGAACATTGTGATGGCAGAAACGGGACATTGTGATAGCAGAAACGGGACATTGTGATAGCAGAAACGGGAACATTGTGATGGCAGAAACGGGACATTGTGATAGCAGAAACGGGAACATTGTGATAGCAGAAACGGGACATTGTGATGGCAGAAACGGGACATTGTGATAGCAGAAACGGGACATTGTGATAGCAGAAACGGGACATTGTGATAGCAGAAACGGGACATTGTGATAGCAGAAACGGGAACATTGTGATGGCAGAAACGGGACATTGTGATAGCAGAAACGGGAACATTGTGATGGCAGAAACGGGAACATTGTGATGGCAGAAACGGGACATTGTGATAGCAGAAACGGGAACATTGTGATGGCAGAAACGGGACATTGTGATAGCAGAAACGGGAACATTGTGATGGCAGAAACGGGACATTGTGATGGCAGAAACGGGACATTGTGATAGCAGAAACGGGACATTGTGATAGCAGAAACGGGACATTGTGATAGCAGAAACGGGACATTGTGATAGCAGAAACGGGACATTGTGATAGCAGAAACGGGACATTGTGATAGCAGAAACTGGACATTGTGATAGCAGAAACGGGAACATTGTGATGGCAGAAACGGGACATTGTGATAGCAAAAACGGGACATTGTGATGGCAGAAACGGGAACATTGTGATGGCAGAAACGGGAACATTGTGATAGCAGAAACGGGACATTGTGATAGCAGAAACGGGAACATTGTGATAGCAGAAAAGGGAACATTGTGATAGCAGAAACGGGAACATTGTGATAGCAGAAACGGGAACATTGTGATGGCAGAAACGGGACATTATGATGGCAGAAACGGGAACATTGTGATGGCAGAAACGGTTACATTGTGATGGCAGAAACGGGACATTGTGATGGCAGAAACGGGAACATTGTGATAGCAGAAAAGGGAACATTGTGATGGCAGAAACGGGACATTGTGATGGCAGAAACGGGACATTGTGATGGCAGAAACGAGAACATTCTGATGGCAGAAACGGTACATTGTGATGGCAGAAACGGGGACATTGTGATAGCAGAAACGGGAACATTGTGATGGCAGAAACGGGACATTATGATAGCAGAAACGGGAACATTGTGATGACAGAAACGGGACATTATGATGGCAGAAACGGGACATTGTGATGACAGAAACGGGAACATTGTGATGGCAGAAACGGGACATTATGATGGCAGAAACGGGACATTGTGATGGCAGAAACGGGAACATTGTGATGGCAGAAACGGGACATTATGATGGCAGAAACGAGACATTGTGATGGCAGAAACGGGACATTGTGATGACAGAAACGGGACATTGTGATAGCAGAAACGGGACATTGTGATAGCAGAAACGGGAACATTGTGATAGCAGAAAAGGGAACATTGTGATGGCAGAAACGGGACATTGTGATGACAGAAACGGGAACATTGTGATGGCAGAAACGGGAACATTGTGATAGCAGAAAAGGGAACATTGTGATGGCAGAAACGGGAACATTGTGATGGCAGAAACGTGAACATTGTGATAGCAGAAAAGGGAACATTATGATGGCAGAAACGGGAACATTGTGATGACAGAAACGGGAACATTGTGATGACAGAAACGGGAACATTGTGATGGCAGAAACGGGAACATTGTGATGACAGAAACGGGACATTGTGATAGCAGAAACGGTTACATTATGATGACAGAAACGGTTACATTGTGATGACAGAAACGGGAACATTGTGATAGCAGAAACGGGAACATTGTGATAGCAGAAACTGGAACATTGTGATGGCAGAAACGGTTACATTGTGATGACAGAAACGGTTACATTATGATGACAGAAACAGTTACATTATGATAACAGAAACAGTTACATTATGATGACAGAAACGGTTACATTGTGATGACAGAAACGGTTACATTGTGATGACAGAAACGGTTACATTGTGATGACAGAAACGGGAACATTGTGATAGCAGAAACGGGAACATTGTGATAGCAGAAACGGGAACATTGTGATGGCAGAAACGGTTACATTGTGATAGCAGAAACGGGAACATTGTGATAGCAGAAAAGGGAACATTGTGATGACAGAAACGGGAACATTGTGATGACAGAAATGGGAACATTGTTATAGCAGAAACGGGAACATTGTGATGGCAGAAACGGGAACATTGTGATGGCAGAAACGGGACATTGTGATGGCAGAAACGGGACATTGTGATAGCAGAAACGGGAACATTGTGATGGCAGAAACGGGGCATTGTGATAGCAGAAACGGGACATTGTGATGGCAGAAACGGGACATTGTGATAGCAGAAACGGGAACATTGTGATGGCAGAAACGGGACATTGTGATAGCAGAAACGGGACATTGTGATAGCAGAAACGGGAACATTGTGATGGCAGAAACGGGACATTGTGATAGCAGAAACGGGACATTGTGATGGCAGAAACGGGACATTGTGATAGCAGAAACGGGAACATTGTGATGGCAGAAACGGGACATTGTGATAGCAGAAACGGGACATTGTGATAGCAGAAACGGGAACATTGTGATGGCAGAAACGGGACATTGTGATAGCAGAAACGGGAACATTGTGATAGCAGAAACGGGACATTGTGATGGCAGAAACGGGACATTGTGATAGCAGAAACGGGACATTGTGATAGCAGAAACGGGACATTGTGATAGCAGAAACGGGACATTGTGATAGCAGAAACGGGAACATTGTGATGGCAGAAACGGGACATTGTGATAGCAGAAACGGGAACATTGTGATGGCAGAAACGGGAACATTGTGATGGCAGAAACGGGACATTGTGATAGCAGAAACGGGAACATTGTGATGGCAGAAACGGGACATTGTGATAGCAGAAACGGGAACATTGTGATGGCAGAAACGGGACATTGTGATGGCAGAAACGGGACATTGTGATAGCAGAAACGGGACATTGTGATAGCAGAAACGGGACATTGTGATAGCAGAAACGGGACATTGTGATAGCAGAAACGGGACATTGTGATAGCAGAAACGGGACATTGTGATAGCAGAAACGGGACATTGTGATAGCAGAAACTGGACATTGTGATAGCAGAAACGGGAACATTGTGATGGCAGAAACGGGACATTGTGATAGCAGAAACGGGACATTGTGATGGCAGAAACGGGAACATTGTGATGGCAGAAACGGGAACATTGTGATAGCAGAAACGGGACATTGTGATAGCAGAAACGGGAACATTGTGATAGCAGAAAAGGGAACATTGTGATAGCAGAAACGGGAACATTGTGATGGCAGAAACGGGAACATTGTGATGGCAGAAACGGGACATTGTGATAGCAGAAACGGGACATTGTGATAGCAGAAACGGGAACATTGTGATGGCAGAAACGGGACATTGTGATAGCAGAAACGGGACATTGTGATGGCAGAAACGGGACATTGTGATAGCAGAAACGGGAACATTGTGATGGCAGAAACGGGACATTGTGATAGCAGAAACGGGACATTGTGATAGCAGAAACGGGAACATTGTGATGGCAGAAACGGGACATTGTGATAGCAGAAACGGGAACATTGTGATAGCAGAAACGGGACATTGTGATGGCAGAAACGGGACATTGTGATAGCAGAAACGGGACATTGTGATAGCAGAAACGGGACATTGTGATAGCAGAAACGGGACATTGTGATAGCAGAAACGGGAACATTGTGATGGCAGAAACGGGACATTGTGATAGCAGAAACGGGAACATTGTGATGGCAGAAACGGGAACATTGTGATGGCAGAAACGGGACATTGTGATAGCAGAAACGGGAACATTGTGATGGCAGAAACGGGACATTGTGATAGCAGAAACGGGAACATTGTGATGGCAGAAACGGGACATTGTGATGGCAGAAACGGGACATTGTGATAGCAGAAACGGGACATTGTGATAGCAGAAACGGGACATTGTGATAGCAGAAACGGGACATTGTGATAGCAGAAACGGGACATTGTGATAGCAGAAACGGGACATTGTGATAGCAGAAACGGGACATTGTGATAGCAGAAACTGGACATTGTGATAGCAGAAACGGGAACATTGTGATGGCAGAAACGGGACATTGTGATAGCAGAAACGGGACATTGTGATGGCAGAAACGGGAACATTGTGATGGCAGAAACGGGAACATTGTGATAGCAGAAACGGGACATTGTGATAGCAGAAACGGGAACATTGTGATAGCAGAAAAGGGAACATTGTGATAGCAGAAACGGGAACATTGTGATGGCAGAAACGGGAACATTGTGATGGCAGAAACGGGACATTATGATGGCAGAAACGGGAACATTGTGATGGCAGAAACGGTTACATTGTGATGGCAGAAACGGGACATTGTGATGGCAGAAACGGGAACATTGTGATAGCAGAAAAGGGAACATTGTGATGGCAGAAACGGGACATTGTGATGGCAGAAACGGGACATTGTGATGGCAGAAACGAGAACATTCTGATGGCAGAAACGGGACATTGTGATGGCAGAAACGGGGACATTGTGATAGCAGAAACGGGAACATTGTGATGGCAGAAACGGGACATTATGATAGCAGAAACGGGAACATTGTGATGACAGAAACGGGACATTATGATGGCAGAAACGGGACATTGTGATGACAGAAACGGGAACATTGTGATGGCAGAAACGGGACATTATGATGGCAGAAACGGGACATTGTGATGGCAGAAACGGGAACATTGTGATGGCAGAAACGGGACATTATGATGGCAGAAACGAGACATTGTGATGGCAGAAACGGGACATTGTGATGACAGAAACGGGACATTGTGATAGCAGAAACGGGACATTGTGATAGCAGAAACGGGAACATTGTGATAGCAGAAAAGGGAACATTGTGATGGCAGAAACGGGACATTGTGATGACAGAAACGGGAACATTGTGATGGCAGAAACGGGAACATTGTGATAGCAGAAAAGGGAACATTGTGATGGCAGAAACGGGAACATTGTGATGGCAGAAACGTGAACATTGTGATAGCAGAAAAGGGAACATTGTGATGGCAGAAACGGGAACATTGTGATGACAGAAACGGGAACATTGTGATGACAGAAACGGGAACATTGTGATGGCAGAAACGGGAACATTGTGATGACAGAAACGGGACATTGTGATAGCAGAAACGGTTACATTGTGATGGGAGAAACGGTTACATTGTGATGACAGAAACGGTTACATTGTGATGACAGAAACGGTTACATTGTGATGACAGAAACGGTTACATTGTGATGACAGAAACGGTTACATTGTGATGACAGAAACGGGAACATTGTGATGGCAGAAACGGTTACATTGTGATGGCAGAAACGGTTACATTGTGATGGCAGAAACGGTTACATTGTGATGACAGAAACGGTTACATTGTGATGGCAGAAACGGTTACATTGTGATGGCAGAAACGGTTACATTGTGATGACAGAAACGGTTACATTGTGATGACAGAAACGGTTACATTGTAATGACAGAAACGGTTACATTGTGATGGCAGAAACGGTTACATTGTGATGGCAGAAACGGTTACATTGTGATGGCAGAAACGGGACATTGTGATGACAGAAACGGTTACATTGTGATGGCAGAAACGGGAACATTGTGATGGCAGAAACGGGACATTGTGATGACAGAAACGGTTAGATTGTGATGGCAGAAACGGGAACATTGTGATGGCAGAAACGGGAACATTGTGATGGCAGAAACGGAACATTGTGATGGCAGAAACGGTTACATTGTGATGGCAGAAACGGGAAATTGTGATGGCAGAAACGGGACATTGTGATGGCAGAAACGGGATATTGTGATGGCAGAAACGAGACATTGTGATGGCAGAAACGGTTACATTGTGATGGCAGAAACGGTTACATTGTGATGGCAGAAACGGTTACATTGTGATGGCAGAAACGGTTACATTGTGATGGCAGAAACGGGACATTGTGATGACAGAAACGGTTACATTGTGATGGCAGAAACGGTTACATTGTGATGGCAGAAACGGTTACATTGTGATGGCAGAAACGGTTACATTGTGATGGCAGAAACGGGACATTGTGATGACAGAAACGGGACATTGTGATGGCAGAAACGGTTACTTTGTGATGGCAGAAACGGGAACATTGTGATGACAGAAACGGTTACATTGTGATGACAGAAACGGTTACATTGTGATGGCAGAAACGGGGTCATTGTGATGACAGAAACGGGACATTGTGATGACAGAAACGGGACATTGTGATGGCAGAAACGGTTACATTGTGATGGCAGAAACGGGGTCATTGTGATGACAGAAACGGGACATTGTGATGACAGAAACGGTTACATTGTGATGGCAGAAACGGGACATTGTGATGACAGAAACGGTTACATTGTGATGGCAGAAACGGGACATTGTGATGGCAGAAACGGTACATTGTGATGGCAGAAACGGGACATTGTGATGGCAGAAACGAGAACATTCTGATGGCAGAAACGGGACATTGTGATGGCAGAAACGGGGACATTGTGATAGCAGAAACGGGAACATTGTGATGGCAGAAACGGGACATTATGATGGCAGAAACGGGAACATTGTGATGACAGAAACGTGAACATTATGATGGCAGAAACGGGACATTGTGATGACAGAAACGGGAACATTGTGATGGCAGAAACGGGACATTATGATGGCAGAAACGGGACATTGTGATGGCAGAAACGGGAACATTGTGATGGCAGAAACGGGACATTATGATGGCAGAAACGGGACATTGTGATGACAGAAACGGGACATTGTGATGGCAGAAACGGGACATTGTGATGGCAGAAACGGGACATTGTGATGGCAGAAACGGGACATTGTGATAGCAGAAACGGGAACATTGTGATGGCAGAAACGAGACATTGTGATGGCAGAAACGGTTACATTGTAATTACAGAAACGGTTACATTGTGATGGCAGAAACGGTTACATTGTGATGGCAGAAACGGTTACATTGTGATGACAGAAACGGTTACATTGTGATGGCAGAAACGGTTACATTGTGATGGCAGAAACGGTTACATTGTGATGACAGAAACGGTTACATTGTGATGACAGAAACGGTTACATTGTAATGACAGAAACGGTTACATTGTGATGGCAGAAACGGTTACATTGTGATGGCAGAAACGGTTACATTGTGATGGCAGAAACGGGACATTGTGATGACAGAAACGGTTACATTGTGATGGCAGAAACGGGAACATTGTGATGGCAGAAACGGGACATTGTGATGACAGAAACGGTTACATTGTGATGGCAGAAACGGGAACATTGTGATGGCAGAAACGGGAACATTGTGATGGCAGAAACGGAACATTGTGATGGCAGAAACGGTAACAGTGTGATGGCAGAAACGGGACATTGTGATGGCAGAAACGGGACATTGTGAAGGCAGAAACGGGACATTGTGATGGCAGAAACGGGGACATTGTGATAGCAGAAACGGGAACATTGTGATGGCAGAAACGGGACATTATGATGGCAGAAACGGGAACATTGTGATGACAGAAACGTGAACATTATGATGGCAGAAACGGGACATTGTGATGACAGAAACGGGAACATTGTGATGGCAGAAACGGGACATTATGATGGCAGAAACGGGACATTTAAATGGCAGAAACGGGAACATTGTGATGGCAGAAACGGGACATTATGATGGCAGAAACGGGACATTGTGATGACAGAAACGAGACATTGTGATGGCAGAAACGGGACATTGTGATGGCAGAAACGGGACATTGTGATGGCAGAAACGGGACATTGTGATAGCAGAAACGGGAACATTGTGATGGCAGAAACGAGACATTGTGATGGCAGAAACGGGACATTGTGATGACAGAAACGAGACATTGTGATGGCAGAAACGGGACATTGTGATAGCAGAAACGGGACATTGTGATGACAGAAACGGGACATTGTGATGGCAGAAACGGGACATTATGATAGCAGAAACGGGACATTGTGATAGCAGAAACGGGACATTGTGATGACAGAAACGAGACATTGTGATGGCAGAAACGGGACATTGTGATGGCAGAAACGGGAACATTGTGATGGCAGAAACGGGAACTTTCTGATGGCAGAAACGAGACATTGTGATGGCAGAAACGGGACATTGTGATGGCAGAAACGGGACATTGTGATGGCAGAAACGGGACATTGTGATGGCAGAAACGGGACATTGTGATGGCAGAAACGGAACATTGTGATGACAGAAACGGGACATTGTGATGGCAGAAAAGGGAACATTGTGATAGACAGAAAGAGGGACATTGTGATGGCAGAAACGGGACATTGTGATGACAGAAACGGGACATTGTGATGCCAGAAACGTGAACATTTTGATAGCAGAAACGGGACATTGTGATGGCAGAAACGGTTACATTGTGATAGCAGAAACGGTTACATTGTGATAGCAGAAACGGGAACATTGTGTTAGCAGAAACGGGAACATTGTGATAGCAGAAACGGGAACATTGTGATAGCAGAAGCGGGAACATTGTGATAGCAGAAACGGGAACATTGTGATAGCAGAAACGGGACATTGTGATGGCAGAAAATGGGAACATTTTGATAGCAGAAACGGGACATTGTGATGGCAGAAACGGTTACATTGTGATAGCAGAAACGGTTACATTGTGATGGCAGAAACGGGACATTGTGATGGCAGAAACGGGACATTGTGATGGCAGAAACGGGAACATTTTGATAGCAGAAACGGGACATTGTGATGGCAGAAACGGGACATTGTGATGGCAGAAACGGGACATTGTGATGGCAGAAACGGGAACATTTTGATAGCAGAAACGGGACATTGTGATAGCAGAAACGGGAACATTGTGATAGCAGAAACGGGAACATTGTGATAGCAGAAACGGGAACATTGTGATAGCAGAAACAGGAACATTGTGATAGCTGAAACGGGACATTGTGATGGCAGAAACGGGAACATTTTGATAGCAGAAACGGGACATTGTGATGGCAGAAACGGTTACATTGTGATGGCAGAAACGGGAACATTGTGACAGCAGAAACGGGAACATTGTGATAGCAGAAACGGGAACATTGTGATGGCAGAAACGGGAACATTGTGATAGCAGAAACGGGAACATTGTGATGGCAGAAACGGTTACATTGTGATGACAGAAACGGGAACATTGTGATAGCAGAAACGGGAACATTGTGATGGCAGAAACGGTTACATTGTGATGACAGAAACGGGAACATTGTGATAGCAGAAACGGGAACATTGTGATGGCAGAAACGGTTACATTGTGATGACAGAAACGGGAACATTGTGATAGCAGAAACGGGAACATTGTGATGGCAGAAACGGGACATTGTGATGACAGAAACGGGAACATTGTGATAGCAGAAACGGGAACATTGTGATGGCAGAAACGGGACATTGTGATGGCAGAAACGGGAACATTGTGATGGCAGAAACGGGAACATTGTGATGACAGAAACGTGAACATTGTGATGACAGAAACGGGAACATTGTGATAGCAGAAACGGTTACATTGTGATGGCAGAAACGTGAACATTGTGATGGCAGAAACGGAACATTGTGATGGCAGAAACGGGACATTGTGATGACAGAAACGTGAACATTGTGATGGCAGAAACGGAACATTGTGATGGCAGAAACGGGACATTGTGATGACAGAAACGTGAACATTGTGATGGCAGAAACGGAACATTGTGATGGCAGAAACGGGACATTGTGATGACAGAAACGGGAACATTGTGATAGCAGAAACGGGACATTGTGATGACAGAAACGTGAACATTGTGATAGCAGAAACGGGAACATTGTGATGACAGAAACGGGAACATTGTGATGGCAGAAACGGGATATTGTGATGACAGAAACGGGACATTGTGATGACAGAAACGGGACATTGTGATGACAGAAACGGGACATTGTGATGGCAGAAACGGGACATTGTGATAGCAGAAACGGGACATTGTGATGACAGAAACGTGAACATTGTGATAGCAGAAACGGGACATTGTGATGGCAGAAACGGGAACATTGTGATAGCAGAAACGGGACATTGTGATGACAGAAACGGGAACATTGTGATAGCAGAAACGGGACATTGTGATGACAGAAACGTGAACTTTGTGATGGCAGAAACGGGAACATTGTGATGACAGAAACGGGAACATTGTGATGGCAGAAACGGGACATTGTGATGACAGAAACGGGAACATTGTGATAGCAGAAACGGGACATTGTGATGACAGAAACGGGAACATTGTGATGGCAGAAACGGGACATTGTGATGACAGAAACGGGAACATTGTGATGACAGAAACGGGAACATTGTGATAGCAGAAACGGGACATTGTGATAGCAGAAACGGGACATTGTGATAGCAGAAACGGGACATTGTGATAGCAGAAACGGGACATTGTGATAGCAGAAACGGGACATTGTGATAGCAGAAACGGGACATTGTGATAGCAGAAACTGGACATTGTGATAGCAGAAACGGGAACATTGTGATGGCAGAAACGGGACATTGTGATAGCAGAAACGGGACATTGTGATGGCAGAAACGGGAACATTGTGATGGCAGAAACGGGAACATTGTGATAGCAGAAACGGGACATTGTGATAGCAGAAACGGGAACATTGTGATAGCAGAAAAGGGAACATTGTGATGGCAGAAACGGGACATTGTGATGGCAGAAACGGGAACATTGTGATAGCTGAAACGGGAACATTGTGATAGCAGAAACGGGAACATTGTGATGGCAGAAACGGGAACATTGTAATGGCAGAAACGGGAACATTGTGATAGCAGAAACGGGAACATTGTGATAGCAGAAACGGGACAATGTGATAGCAGAAACGGGAACATTGTGATGGCAGAAACGGGAACATTGTGATGGCAGAAACGGGACATTATGATGGCAGAAACGGGAACATTGTGATGGCAGAAACGGTTACATTGTGATGGCAGAAACGGGACATTGTGATGGCAGAAACGGGAACATTGTGATAGCAGAAAAGGGAACATTGTGATGGCAGAAACGGGACATTGTGATGGCAGAAACGGGACATTGTGATGGCAGAAACGAGAACATTCTGATGGCAGAAACGGGACATTGTGATGGCAGAAACGGGGACATTGTGATAGCAGAAACGGGAACATTGTGATGGCAGAAACGGGACATTATGATGGCAGAAACGGGAACATTGTGATGACAGAAACGGGACATTATGATGGCAGAAACGGGACATTGTGATGACAGAAACGGGAACATTGTGATGGCAGAAACGGGACATTATGATGGCAGAAACGGGACATTGTGATGGCAGAAACGGGAACATTGTGATGGCAGAAACGGGACATTATGATGGCAGAAACGAGACATTGTGATGGCAGAAACGGGACATTGTGATGACAGAAACGGGACATTGTGATAGCAGAAACGGGACATTGTGATAGCAGAAACGGGAACATTGTGATAGCAGAAAAGGGAACATTGTGATGGCAGAAACGGGACATTGTGATGACAGAAACGGGAACATTGTGATGGCAGAAACGGGAACATTGTGATAGCAGAAAGGGAACATTGTGATGGCAGAAACGGGAACATTGTGATGGCAGAAACGTGAACATTGTGATAGCAGAAAAGGGAACATTGTGATGGCAGAAACGGGAACATTGTGATGACAGAAACGGGAACATTGTGATGACAGAAACGGGAACATTGTGATGGCAGAAACGGGAACATTGTGATGACAGAAACGGGACATTGTGATAGCAGAAACGGTTACATTGTGATGGGAGAAACAGTTACATTGTGATGACAGAAACGGTTACATTGTGATGAAAGAAACGGTTACATTGTGATGACAGAAACGGTTACATTGTGATGACAGAAACGGTTACATTGTGATGGCAGAAACGGTTACATTGTGATGACAGAAACGGTTACATTGTGATGGCAGAAACGGTTACATTGTGATGGCAGAAACGGTTACATTGTGATGACAGAAACGGTTACATTGTGATGGCAGAAACGGTTACATTGTGATGGCAGAAACGGTTACATTGTGATGACAGAAACGGTTACATTGTGATGACAGAAACAGTTACATTGTAATGACAGAAACGGTTACATTGTGATGGCAGAAACGGTTACATTGTGATGGCAGAAACGGTTACATTGTGATGGCAGAAACGGGACATTGTGATGACAGAAACGGTTACATTGTGATGGCAGAAACGGGAACATTGTGATGGCAGAAACGGGACATTGTGATGACAGAAACGGTTACATTGTGATGGCAGAAACGGGAACATTGTGATGGCAGAAACGGGAACATTGTGATGGCAGAAACGGAACATTGTGATGGCAGAAACGGTTACATTGTGATGGCAGAAACGGGACATTGTGATGGCAGAAACGGGACATTGTGATGGCAGAAACGGGATATTGTGATGGCAGAAACGAGACATTGTGATGGCAGAAACGGTTACATTGTGATGGCAGAAACGGTTACATTGTGATGGCAGAAACGGTTACATTGTGATGGCAGAAACGGTTACATTGTGATGGCAGAAACGGGACATTGTGATGACAGAAACGGTTACATTGTGATGGCAGAAACGGTTACATTGTGATGGCAGAAACGGTTACATTGTGATGGCAGAAACGGTTACATTGTGATGGCAGAAACGGGACATTGTGATGACAGAAACGGGACATTGTGATGGCAGAAACGGTTACTTTGTGATGGCAGAAACGGGAACATTGTGATGACAGAAACGGTTACATTGTGATGACAGAAACGGTTACATTGTGATGGCAGAAACGGGGTCATTGTGATGACAGAAACGGGACATTGTGATGACAGAAACGGGACATTGTGATGGCAGAAACGGTTACATTGTGATGGCAGAAACGGGGTCATTGTGATGACAGAAACGGGACATTGTGATGACAGAAACGGTTACATTGTGATGGCAGAAACGGGACATTGTGATGACAGAAACGGTTACTTTGTGATGGCAGAAACGGGACATTGTGATGGCAGAAACGGTACATTGTGATGGCAGAAACGGGACATTGTGATGGCAGAAACGAGAACATTCTGATGGCAGAAACGGGACATTGTGATGGCAGAAACGGGGACATTGTGATAGCAGAAACGGGAACATTGTGATGGCAGAAACGGGACATTATGATGGCAGAAACGGGAACATTGTGATGACAGAAACGTGAACATTATGATGGCAGAAACGGGACATTGTGATGACAGAAACGGGAACATTGTGATGGCAGAAACGGGACATTATGATGGCAGAAACGGGACATTGTGATGGCAGAAACGGGAACATTGTGATGGCAGAAACGGGACATTATGATGGCAGAAACGGGACATTGTGATGACAGAAACGGGACATTGTGATGGCAGAAACGGGACATTGTGATGGCAGAAACGGGACATTGTGATGGCAGAAACGGGACATTGTGATAGCAGAAACGGGAACATTGTGATGGCAGAAACGAGACATTGTGATGGCAGAAACGGTTACATTGTAATGACAGAAACGGTTACATTGTGATGGCAGAAACGGTTACATTGTGATGGCAGAAACGGTTACATTGTGATGACAGAAACGGTTACATTGTGATGGCAGAAACGGTTACATTGTGATGGCAGAAACGGTTACATTGTGATGACAGAAACTGTTACATTGTGATGACAGAAACGGTTACATTGTAATGACAGAAACGGTTACATTGTGATGGCAGTAACGGTTACATTGTGATGGCAGAAACGGTTACATTGTGATGGCAGAAACGGGACATTGTGATGACAGAAACGGTTACATTGTGATGGCAGAAACGGGAACATTGTGATGGCAGAAACGGGACATTGTGATGACAGAAACGGTTACATTGTGATGGCAGAAACGGGAACATTGTGATGGCAGAAACGGGAACATTGTGATGGCAGAAACGGAACATTGTGATGGCAGAAACGGTAACATTGTGATGGCAGAAACGGGACATTGTGATGGCAGAAACGGGACATTGTGATGGCAGAAACGGGATATTGTGATGGCAGAAACGAGACATTGTGATGGCAGAAACGGTTACATTGTGATGGCAGAAACGGTTACATTGTGATGGCAGAAACGGTTACATTGTGATGGCAGAAACGGTTACATTGTGATGGCAGAAACGGGACATTGTGATGACAGAAACGGTTACATTGTGATGGCAGAAACGGTTACATTGTGATGGCAGAAACGGTTACATTGTGATGGCAGAAACGGTTACATTGTGATGGCAGAAACGGGACATTGTGATGACAGAAACGGGACATTGTGATGGCAGAAACGGTTACTTTGTGATGGCAGAAACGGGAACATTGTGATGACAGAAACGGTTACATTGTGATGACAGAAACGGTTACATTGTGATGGCAGAAACGGGGTCATTGTGATGACAGAAACGGGACATTGTGATGACAGAAACGGGACATTGTGATGGCAGAAACGGTTACATTGTGATGGCAGAAACGGGGTCATTGTGATGACAGAAACGGGACATTGTGATGACAGAAACGGTTGCATTGTGATGGCAGAAACGGGACATTGTGATGACAGAAACGGTTACATTGTGATGGCAGAAACGGGACATTGTGATGGCAGAAACGGTACATTGTGATGGCAGAAACGGGACATTGTGATGGCAGAAACGAGAACATTCTGATGGCAGAAACGGGACATTGTGATGGCAGAAACGGGGACATTGTGATAGCAGAAACGGGAACATTGTGATGGCAGAAACGGGACATTATGATGGCAGAAACGGGAACATTGTGATGACAGAAACGTGAACATTATGATGGCAGAAACGGGACATTGTGATGACAGAAACGGGAACATTGTGATGGCAGAAACGGGACATTATGATGGCAGAAACGGGACATTGTGATGGCAGAAACGGGAACATTGTGATGGCAGAAACGGGACATTATGATGGCAGAAACGGGACATTGTGATGACAGAAACGAGACATTGTGATGGCAGAAACAGGACATTGTGATGGCAGAAACGGGACATTGTGATGGCAGAAACGGGACATTGTGATAGCAGAAACGGGAACATTGTGATGGCAGAAACGAGACATTGTGATGGCAGAAACGGGACATTGTGATGACAGAAACGAGACATTGTGATGGCAGAAACGGGACATTGTGATAGCAGAAACGGGACATTGTGATGACAGAAACGGGACATTGTGATGGCAGAAACGGGACATTATGATAGCAGAAACGGGACATTGTGATAGCAGAAACGGGACATTGTGATGACAGAAACGAGACATTGTGATGGCAGAAACGGGACATTGTGATGGCAGAAACGGGAACATTGTGATGGCAGAAACGGGAACTTTCTGATGGCAGAAACGAGACATTGTGATGGCAGAAACGGGACATTGTGATGGCAGAAACGGGACATTGTGATGGCAGAAACGGGACATTGTGATGGCAGAAACGGGACATTGTGATGGCAGAAACGGAACATTGTGATGACAGAAACGGGACATTGTGATGGCAGAAAAGGGAACATTGTGATGACAGAAAGAGGGACATTGTGATGGCAGAAACGGGGACATTGTGATGACAGAAACGGGACATTGTGATGCCAGAAACGGGAACATTTTGATAGCAGAAACGGGACATTGTGATGGCAGAAACGGTTACATTGTGATAGCAGAAACGGTTACATTGTGATAGCAGAAACGGGAAATTGTGATAGCAGAAACGGGAACATTGTGATAGCAGAAACGGGAACATTGTGATAGCAGAAGCGGGAACATTGTGATAGCAGAAACGGGAACATTGTGATAGCAGAAACGGGACATTGTGATGGCAGAAAATGGGAACATTTTGATAGCAGAAACGGGACATTGTGATGGCAGAAACGGTTACATTGTGATAGCAGAAACGGTTACATTGTGATGGCAGAAACGGGACATTGTGATGGCAGAAACGGGACATTGTGATGGCAGAAACGGGAACATTTTGATAGCAGAAACGGGACATTGTGATGGCAGAAACGGGACATTGTGATGGCAGAAACGGGACATTGTGATGGCAGAAACGGGAACATTTTGATAGCAGAAACGGGACATTGTGATAGCAGAAACGGGAACATTGTGATAGCAGAAACGGGAACATTGTGATAGCAGAAACGGGAACATTGTGATAGCAGAAACGGGAACATTGTGATAGCTGAAACGGGACATTGTGATGGCAGAAACGGGAACATTTTGATAGCAGAAACGGGACATTGTGATGGCAGAAACGGTTACATTGTGATGGCAGAAACGGGAACATTGTGATAGCAGAAACGGGAACATTGTGATAGCAGAAACGGGAACATTGTGATGGCAGAAACGGGAACATTGTGATAGCAGAAACGGGAACATTGTGATGGCAGAAACGGTTACATTGTGATGACAGAAACGGGAACATTGTGATAGCAGAAACGGGAACATTATGATGGCAGAAACGGTTACATTGTGATGACAGAAACGGGAACATTGTGATAGCAGAAACGGGAACATTGTGATGGCAGAAACGGTTACATTGTGATGACAGAAACGGGAACATTGTGATAGCAGAAACGGGAACATTGTGATGGCAGAAACGGGACATTGTGATGACAGAAACGGGAACATTGTGATAGCAGAAACGGGAACATTGTGATGGCAGAAACGGGACATTGTGATGGCAGAAACGGGAACATTGTGATAGCAGAAACGGGAACATTGTGATGACAGAAACGTGAACATTGTGATGACAGAAACGGGAACATTGTGATAGCAGAAACGGTTACATTGTGATGGCAGAAACGTGAACATTGTGATGGCAGAAACGGAACATTGTGATGGCAGAAACGGGACATTGTGATGACAGAAACGTGAACATTGTGATGGCAGAAACGGAACATTGTGATGGCAGAAACGGGACATTGTGATGACAGAAACGTGAACATTGTGATGGCAGAAACGGAACATTGTGATGGCAGAAACGGGACATTGTGATGACAGAAACGGGAACATTGTGATAGCAGAAACGGGACATTGTGATGACAGAAACGTGAACATTGTGATAGCAGAAACGGGACATTGTGATGACAGAAACGGGAACATTGTGATGGCAGAAACGGAACATTGTGATGACAGAAACGGGACATTGTGATGACAGAAACGGGACATTGTGATGACAGAAACGGGACATTGTGATGGCAGAAACGGGACATTGTGATAGCAGAAACGGGACATTGTGATGACAGAAACGTGAACATTGTGATAGCAGAAACGGGACATTGTGATGGCAGAAACGGGAACATTGTGATAGCAGAAACGGGACATTGTGATGGCAGAAACGGGAACATTGTGATAGCAGAAACGGGACATTGTGATGACAGAAACGTGAACTTTGTGATGGCAGAAACGGGAACATTGTGATGACAGAAACGGGAACATTGTGATGGCAGAAACGGGACATTGTGATGACAGAAACGGGAACATTGTGATAGCAGAAACGGGACATTGTGATGACAGAAACGTGAACTTTGTGATGGCAGAAACGGGACATTGTGATGACAGAAACGGGAACATTGTGATGACAGAAACGGGAACATTGTGATGACAGAAACGGGAACATTGTGATAGCAGAAACGGGACATTGTGATGACAGAAACGTGAACATTGTGATGGCAGAAACGGGAACATTGTGATGACAGAAACGGGAACATTGTGATAGCAGAAACGGGACATTGTGATGACAGAAACGTGAACATTGTGATGGCAGAAACGGTTACATTGTGATGGCAGAAACGGGACATTGTTATAGCAGAAACGGTTACATTGTGATGACAGAAACGGGAATATTGTGATGACAGAAACGGGACATTGTGATGACAGAAACGAGACATTGTGATGGCAGAAACGGGACATTGTGATGACAGAAACGGGACATTGTGATAGCAGAAACGGTTACATTGTGATGACAGAAACGGGAACATTGTGATGACAGAAACGGGACATTGTGATGACAGAAACGAGACATTGTGATGGCAGAAACGGGAACATTGTGATGACAGAAACGGGAACATTGTGATAGCAGAAACGGGACATTGTGATGACAGAAACGGGAACATTGTGATGACAGAAACGGGACATTGTGATGACAGAAACGAGACATTGTGATGGCAGAAACGGGAACATTGTGATGGCAGAAACGGGACATTGTGATGGCAGAAACGAGACATTGTGATGGCAGAAACGGGACATTGTGATGGCAGAAACGGGAACATTGTGATGGCAGAAACGGGACATTGTGATGGCAGAAACGGGACATTGTGATGACAGAAACGGGAACATTGTGATGGCAGAAACGAGACATTGTGATGGCAGAAACGGGACATTGTGATAGCAGAAACGGGACATTGTGATGGCAGAAACGGGACATTGTGATGGCAGAAACGGGACATTGTGATGGCAGAAACGGGACATTGTGATGGCAGAAACGGGAACATTGTGATGGCAGAAACGAGACATTGTGATGGCAGAAACGGTTACATTGTGATGACAGAAACGGTTACATTGTGATGACAGAAACGGTTACATTGTGATGGCAGAAACGGTTACATTGTGATGACAGAAACGTTTACATTGTGATGACAGAAACGTTTACATTGTGATGGCAGAAACGGTTACATTGTGATGACAGAAACGTTTACATTGTGATGACAGAAACGTTTACATTGTGATGACAGAAACGGTTACATTGTGATGACAGAAACGTTTACATTGTGATGACAGAAACGTTTACATTGTGATGACAGAAACGTTTACATTGTGATGGCAGAAACGGTTACATTGTGATGACAGAAACGTTTACATTGTGATGACAGAAACGTTTACATTGTGATGACAGAAACGGTTACATTGTGATGACAGAAACGTTTACATTGTGATGGCAGAAACGGTTACATTGTGATGACAGAAACGGTTACATTGTGATGGCAGAAACGGGACATTGTTATAGCAGAAACGGTTACATTGTGATGACAGAAACGGGAATATTGTGATGACAGAAACGGGACATTGTGATGACAGAAACGAGACATTGTGATGGCAGAAACGGGACATTGTGATGACAGAAACGGGACATTGTGATAGCAGAAACGGTTACATTGTGATGACAGAAACGGGAACATTGTGATGACAGAAACGGGACATTGTGATGACAGAAACGAGACATTGTGATGGCAGAAACGGGAACATTGTGATGACAGAAACGGGAACATTGTGATAGCAGAAACGGGACATTGTGATGACAGAAACGGGAACATTGTGATGACAGAAACGGGACATTGTGATGACAGAAACGAGACATTGTGATGGCAGAAACGGGAACATTGTGATGACAGAAACGGGACATTGTGATGGCAGAAACGGGACATTGTGATGGCAGAAACGGGACATTGCGATGGCAGAAACGGGACACTGTGATGGCAGAAACGGGACATTGTGATGGCAGAAACGGGACATTGTGATGGCAGAAACGGGACATTGTGATGGCAGAAACGGGACATTATGATGACAGAAACGGGACATTGTGAAGGCAGAAACGAGACATTGTGATGGCAGAAACGGGACATTGTGATGGCAGAAACGGGACATTGTGATGGCAGAAACGGGACATTGTGATGACAGAAACGGGACATTGTGATGGCAGAAACGGGACATTGTGATGGCAGAAACGGGACATTGTTATGACAGAAACGGGACATTGTGATGGCAGAAACGGGACATTGTGATGGCAGAAACGGGACATTGTGATGGCAGAAACGGGACACTGTGAAGCAGAAACGGGACATTGTGATGTGAAAAACTGGACATTGTGATGGCAGAAACGGGACATTGTGATGGCAGAAACGAGACATTGTGATGGCAGAAACGGGACATTGTGATGGCAGAAACGGGAACATTGTGATGGCAGAAACGGGACATTGTGATGGCAGAAACGGGACATTGTGATGGCAGAAACGGGAACATTGTGATGGCAGAAACGAGACATTGTGATGGCAGAAACGGGACATTGTGATGACAGAAACGGGAACATTGTGATGACAGAAACGGGAACATTGTGATAGCAGAAACGGGACATTGTGATGACAGAAACGTGAACATTGTGATGGCAGAAACGGGAACATTGTGATGACAGAAACGGGAACATTGTGATAGCAGAAACGGGACATTGTGATGACAGAAACGTGAACATTGTGATGGCAGAAACGGTTACATTGTGATGGCAGAAACGGGACATTGTTATAGCAGAAACGGTTACATTGTGATGACAGAAACGGGAATATTGTGATGACAGAAACGGGACATTGTGATGACAGAAACGAGACATTGTGATGGCAGAAACGGGACATTGTGATGACAGAAACGGGACATTGTGATAGCAGAAACGGTTACATTGTGATGACAGAAACGGGAACATTGTGATGACAGAAACGGGACATTGTGATGACAGAAACGAGACATTGTGATGGCAGAAACGGGAACATTGTGATGACAGAAACGGGAACATTGTGATAGCAGAAACGGGACATTGTGATGACAGAAACGGGAACATTGTGATGACAGAAACGGGACATTGTGATGACAGAAACGAGACATTGTGATGGCAGAAACGGGAACATTGTGATGGCAGAAACGGGACATTGTGATGGCAGAAACGAGACATTGTGATGGCAGAAACGGGACATTGTGATGGCAGAAACGGGAACATTGTGATGGCAGAAACGGGACATTGTGATGGCAGAAACGGGACATTGTGATGGCAGAAACGGGAACATTGTGATGGCAGAAACGAGACATTGTGATGGCAGAAACGGGACATTGTGATAGCAGAAACGGGACATTGTGATGGCAGAAACGGGACATTGTGATGGCAGAAACGGGACATTGTGATGGCAGAAACGGGACATTGTGATGGCAGAAACGGGAACATTGTGATGGCAGAAACGAGACATTGTGATGGCAGAAACGGTTACATTGTGATGACAGAAACGGTTACATTGTGATGACAGAAACGGTTACATTGTGATGGCAGAAACGGTTACATTGTGATGACAGAAACGTTTACATTGTGATGACAGAAACGTTTACATTGTGATGGCAGAAACGGTTACATTGTGATGACAGAAACGTTTACATTGTGATGACAGAAACGTTTACATTGTGATGACAGAAACGGTTACATTGTGATGACAGAAACGTTTACATTGTGATGACAGAAACGTTTACATTGTGATGACAGAAACGTTTACATTGTGATGGCAGAAACGGTTACATTGTGATGACAGAAACGTTTACATTGTGATGACAGAAACGTTTACATTGTGATGACAGAAACGGTTACATTGTGATGACAGAAACGTTTACATTGTGATGGCAGAAACGGTTACATTGTGATGACAGAAACGGTTACATTGTGATGGCAGAAACGGGACATTGTTATAGCAGAAACGGTTACATTGTGATGACAGAAACGGGAATATTGTGATGACAGAAACGGGACATTGTGATGACAGAAACGAGACATTGTGATGGCAGAAACGGGACATTGTGATGACAGAAACGGGACATTGTGATAGCAGAAACGGTTACATTGTGATGACAGAAACGGGAACATTGTGATGACAGAAACGGGACATTGTGATGACAGAAACGAGACATTGTGATGGCAGAAACGGGAACATTGTGATGACAGAAACGGGAACATTGTGATAGCAGAAACGGGACATTGTGATGACAGAAACGGGAACATTGTGATGACAGAAACGGGACATTGTGATGACAGAAACGAGACATTGTGATGGCAGAAACGGGAACATTGTGATGACAGAAACGGGACATTGTGATGGCAGAAACGGGACATTGTGATGGCAGAAACGGGACATTGCGATGGCAGAAACGGGACACTGTGATGGCAGAAACGGGACATTGTGATGGCAGAAACGGGACATTGTGATGGCAGAAACGGGACATTGTGATGGCAGAAACGGGACATTATGATGACAGAAACGGGACATTGTGATGGCAGAAACGAGACATTGTGATGGCAGAAACGGGACATTGTGATGGCAGAAACGGGACATTGTGATGGCAGAAACGGGACATTGTGATGACAGAAACGGGACATTGTGATGGCAGAAACGGGACATTGTGATGGCAGAAACGGGACATTGTTATGACAGAAACGGGACATTGTGATGGCAGAAACGGGACATTGTGATGGCAGAAACGGGACATTGTGATGGCAGAAACGGGACACTGTGAAGCAGAAACGGGACATTGTGATGTGAAAAACTGGACATTGTGATGGCAGAAACGGGACATTGTGATGGCAGAAACGAGACATTGTGATGGCAGAAACGGGACATTGTGATGGCAGAAACGGGAACATTGTGATGGCAGAAACGGGACATTGTGATGGCAGAAACGGGACATTGTGATGGCAGAAACGGGAACATTGTGATGGCAGAAACGAGACATTGTGATGGCAGAAACGGGACATTGTGATAGCAGAAACGGGACATTGTGATGGCAGAAACGGGACATTGTGATGGCAGAAACGGGACATTGTGATGGCAGAAACGGGACATTGTGATGGCAGAAACGGGAACATTGTGATGGCAGAAACGAGACATTGTGATGGCAGAAACGGTTACATTGTGATGACAGAAACGGTTACATTGTGATGACAGAAACGGTTACATTGTGATGGCAGAAACGGTTACATTGTGATGACAGAAACGTTTACATTGTGATGACAGAAACGTTTACATTGTGATGGCAGAAACGGTTACATTGTGATGACAGAAACGTTTACATTGTGATGACAGAAACGTTTACATTGTGATGACAGAAACGTTTACATTGTGATGACAGAAACGTTTACATTGTGATGACAGAAACGTTTACATTGTGATGACAGAAACGTTTACATTATGATGGCAGAAACGGTTACATTGTGATGACAGAAACGTTTACATTGTGATGACAGAAACGTTTACATTGTGATGACAGAAACGGTTACATTGTGATGACAGAAACGTTTACATTGTGATGGCAGAAACGGTTACATTGTGATGACAGAAACGGTTACATTGTGATGGCAGAAACGGTTACATTATGATAACAGAAACGGTTACATTGTGATGACAGAAACGTTTACATTGTGATGACAGAAACGGTTACATTGTGATGGCAGAAACGGTTACATTGTGATGGCAGAAACGGTTACATTGTGATGGCAGAAACGGTTACATTGTGATGTGAAAAACTGGGACAAACAAAAGATATTGACTGCTCATGGACTAGTTAGACAAGATATTTGTGTTCAGTGAGCTCTGTGAGCTAAACTGAATGAGCTAAACTGAATGAGCTAAACTGAATGAGCTAAACTGAATGAGCTGACTATTGTACCCGTCACTGACACGATGCCACTCTAGCATTACACAAGTTAATGCAAATATGACATCATCTTACAGGCTACCAAGAAGTCATGTTATAGGCTACTATGACATCATGTTATAGGCTGTCATGACATCGTGCTATAGGCTGCCATGGCATCATGCTATAGGCTGTCATAACACAATGTTATAGGCTACCATGACATCATGCTTTAGGCTGCCATGACATAATGTTATAGGCTACCATGACATCATGCTATAGGCTTACATGACATCATCTTATACGCTGCCATGACATCGTGTTATAGGCTGCCATGACATCGTGTTATAGGCTACAATGACATCATGCTATAAGCTGCCATGACATCATGCTATAGGCTGCCATGGCATCATGCTATAGGCTACAATGGCATAATGTTATAGGCTACCATGACATCATGTTATAGACTGCCATGTCATAATGTGATAGGCCTGAATGACGTCATGTTATAGGCTACCATGACATCATATTATAGGCTTCCATTACATCATGCTATAAGCAACCATGACATCATATTATAGGCTTCCATTACATCATGCTATAAGCTACCATGACATCATGTTATAGGCTACCATGACATCATGTTATAGGCTACCATGACATCATATTATAGGCTTCCATTACATCATGTTATAGGCTACCATGACATCATATTATAGGCTTCCATTACATCATGCTATAAGCTACCATGACATCATGTTATAGGCTACCATGACATCATGTTATAGGCTACTATGACATCATTTTATAGGTTATGATGTGAAAGAAATTGTAGATTTGTTGAAATTAAAAACGGAACCAAATTGACATTTAGGGAACCTGAGTGGTCTAGCGGTACAACGTGGACCTAGGGCTAGGTAGGAACTGGGTTCAAAGCCGCCCCCTCCCCCACACCACACAACCACCCATTCCCTGGGTAGTGAGATCCTATGTCTAGCCCTCTCGTTGTAACCGCAATAAACACGAGGTCCCGTGTGCACTCGCCGCACGTTATAGACCCCCTTCCAGTTAAAATCTACAAGAGTAGGCGGTAAACATGGCCGCTCCTCGGGCAAAATTGTCGGTAAAAACCAGGCACGTAGATCGTACGGAGTTCGTGCACGTGGGAGATTCTCTTAGGATTGTCTCCACATTCTTGAGGGGGGGGGGGGGGGTATCAGAGTACCTATGGGTTCATCCGGTGTGCAGTGATGATTTTTCTAACACAAACTTTATGGAACCGCTCTGACTGGCCACAGACAGTCGATCACTTTGTGTCCTATAGAAAACTGGCCACAGACAGTCGGTCACTATGTGTCCTATAGAAAACTGGCCACAGACAGTCGGTCACTATGTGTCCTATAGAAAACTGGCCACAGACAGTCGGTCACTATGTGTCCTATAGAAAACTGGCCACAGACAGTCGGTCACTGCGTGTCCTATAGAAAACTGGCCACAGACAGTCGGTCACTGCGTGTCCTATAGAAAACTGGCCACAGACAGTCGGTCACTGCGTGTCCTATAGAAAACTGGCCACAGACAGTCGGTCACTACGTGTCCTATAGAAAACTGGCCACAGACAGTCGGTCACTACGTGTCCTATAGAAAAGTGGCCACAGACAGTCGGTCACTACGTGTCCTATAGAAAACTGGCCACAGACAGTCGGTCACTGCGTGTCCTATAGAAAACTGGCCACAGACAGTCGGTCACTGCGTGTCCTATAGAAAACTGGCCACAGAAAGTCGGTCACTACGTGTCCTATAGAAAACTGGCCACAGACAGTCGGTCACTGCGTGTCCTATAGAAAACTGGCCACAGAAAGTCGGTCACTACGTGTCCTATAGAAAACTGGCCACAGACAGTCGGTCACTGCGTGTCCTATAGAAAACTGGCCACAGACAGTCGGTCACTGCGTGTCCTATAGAAAACTGGCCACAGACAGTCGGTCACTGCGTGTCCTATAGAAAACTGGCCACAGACAGTCGGTCACTGCGTGTCCTATAGAAAACTGGCCACAGACAGTCGGTCACTGCGTGTCCTATAGAAAACTGGCCACAGACAGTCGGTCACTGCGTGTCCTATAGAAAACTGGCCACAGACAGTCGGTCACTGCGTGTCCTATAGAAAACTGGCCACAGACAGTCGGTCACTGCGTGTCCTATAGAAAACTGGGCACAGACAGTCGGTCACTACGTGTCCTATAGAAAACTGGCCACAGACAGTCGATCACTACGTGTCCTATAGAAAACTGGGCACAGACAGTCGGTCACTACGTGTCCTATAGAAAACTGGCCACAGACAGTCGGTCACTGCGTGTCCTATAGAAAACTGGCCACAGAAAGTCGGTCACTACGTGTCCTATAGAAAACTGGCCACAGAAAGTCGGTCACTACGTGTCCTATAGAAAACTGGCCACAGACAGTCGGTCACTACGTGTCCTATAGAGAACTGGCCACAGAAAGTCGGTCACTACGTGTCCTATAGAAAACTGGCCACAGAAAGTCGGTCACTACGTATCCTATAGAAAACTGGCCACAGACAGTCGGTCACTACGTGTCCTATAGAAAACTGGCGACAGAAAGTCGGTCACTACGTGTCCTATAGAAAACTGGCCACAGAAAGTCGGTCACTACGTGTCCTATAGAAAACTGGCCACAGAAAGTCGGTCACTACGTGTCCTATAGAAAACTGGCCACAGACAGTCGGTCACTATGTGTCCTATAGAAAACTGGCCACAGACAGTCGGTCACTATGTGTCCTATAGAAAACTGGCCACAGACAGTCGGCCACTACGTGTCCTATAGAAAACTGGCCACAGACAGTCGGACACTGCGTATCCTATAGAAAACTGGCCACAGACAGTCGGTCACTGCGTGTCCTATAGAAAACTGGCCACAGAAAGTCGGTCACTACGTATCCTATAGAAAACTGGCCACAGACAGTCGGACACTGCGTATCCTATAGAAAACTGGCCACAGACAGTCGGTCACTGCGTGTCCTATAGAAAACTGGCCACAGAAAGTCGGTCACTACGTATCCTATAGAAAACTGGCCACAGACAGTCGGACACTGCGTATCCTATAGAAAACTGGCCACAGACAGTCGGTCACTTTGTGTCCTATAGAAAACTGGCCACAGAAAGTCGGTCACTATGTGTCCTATAGAAAACTGGCCACAGACAGTCGGTCACTGCGTGTCCTATAGAAAACTGGCCACAGACAGTCGGTCACTATGTGTCCTATAGAAAACTGGCCACAGACAGTCGGTCACTACGTGTCCTATAGAAAACTGGGCACAGACAGTCGGTCACTACGTGTCCTATAGAAAACTGGGCACAGACAGTCGGTCACTGCGTGTCCTATAGAAAACTGGCCACAGAAAGTCGGTCACTATGTGTCCTATAGAAAACGGGCCACAGAAAGTCGGTCACTACGTGTCCTATAGAAAACTGGCCACAGACTGTCCGTCACTACGTGTCCTATAGAAAACTGGCCACAGAAAGTCGGTCACTATGTGTCCTATAGAAAACTGGCCACAAACTGTCGGTCACTACGTGTCTATAGAAAACTGGCCACAGACAGTCGGTCACTGCGTGTCCTATAGAAAACGGGCGACCACGCACAAGCTAGAGACCGTTAATATGTCATAGACATCCCACGTCTACCACCCTGTGACATCACCGAAAACTGTGTACTCAGCACCTTAGTGTGACGACACACACCAAGCTGACGTCACCAGAACCTGTGCAGTCAGCACTAAGGCTAGGACACAACAATCACGTGATATCCAAAATAAATGAATTACCTATGAGCAGGACATGAGTAGCAAGCCTCAGCGAATGTCACCGTCACTTTCTCTGATATTTCTGATGTCCTCATGTTTACTTCCGGTTGTGTCGAGTCCACAGTTTCATCCCTAGCGACTTGAGCTTGACATACTTCTGCAGCTTTGCTCATGTCGACCTGCGGGTCGTGTTCAGCCAAGACCTCCATGTTAGAGCCACAACTAACGGACGGACTTTGGGGACAGTCGACTGTACGATGATCGCTCTCCTCATCAGTGTCAGCAGATGGCGAGATGACGTATTTATTGTCTGGTTTCTTGTGCAGAAAAACAGAGGAGCTCATGTTATTGAAGTTGACATCAGACTGTGCTATCTCCAGTTCAAGGTCATTGTTACGTTTTTTCTTGATACCAGCAGATGCACTCTCGCCGGCGCCTGTCTCATCTTTCAGTTGAGATTCCTGACAGCTCAACTCAATGCCAGAGTCATCACAACAAGTGCTAGTTTCGCTGTCCTGGAGGCGCGAGCTGCTGGAAACTTCAGTCAGGAATTTGTCGTTGTTCTCTGCTTGCATGGTCTCGCCCTGGAAGTCATGTTTCTCATCGCCTCGAGCTATGATGGCGTCACTCGGAGATGTTTCATGGGTTCTCCCTCGTTTGTTTGAAGCATGGTTGCCTCCCTTTGCCTTGGATGCAAAGAGCCGTTTCCTGGCCTCACCATCACTATCAGGAGCCTTGTCGCCATCATGTCTCTCAGATTTCGCAGACGTCAAAGACTTTTTACTGCTGGACGGTTTGTATTTGTTGGGAACGCCTTTAGACCTACCAGTGGCGTCACTTCCGCCATCGCCATTACTTGTAGATGGGTCGCAGCTGCTGGAAGTCAACTTATCTTTGTTCCCATCGTTTCCTTTTCCCACCTCCTTGTCCTCGCTGTTGTTATCATCAGAGTCGTCAACAAATAGAGGATTTTTGCATCCCTGGCCGCTGATGGCACAACCAGGGGTTAACGGGTCACGGTCACTGACGTCAGCTACAGACTGTGGGCAGGTGGAGCTATCTGGGGAATACAAGAATGGAGAGAGGTCAAATGTGGTGATGTCAAATGTGGTGATGTCAAATGTAGTGATGTCAAATGTGGTGATGTCAAATGTGGTGATGTCACCAATGACACGTGAAAGGGTATTTTAAAATAAATTAATGATAAAAGTTTAGTAGAGCTCTACAAGAAAGAATTAAAGATGTGAAACAATGTTGAAGCTTACAACAGTGGGATCCAGAAGTATGGCCGGAGTTGCGACCCGTTAGACTGATATTGTATTGCCTTCAGTCCTCTTCTGTCATTGAGTGAAGATACAAACCAAGAGCCGTGATTGTGGGCACTGGGCAGATAACTCCACCTTTTCTGCAGGTTTCCGCTAGATGGCGACACATAATATACATTTACTCTTCCAAGAGTTGGCAGCACTTGCACGCTTATGTTTGTTAAGACATTTAAACTATGACATATTTGGCACCCCTTGCTAAGACATTTAAACTATGACATATTTGGCACCACTTGTTAAGACATTTAAACTATGACATATTTGGCACCACTTGTTAAGACATTTAAACTATGACATATTTGTCACCACTTGCTAAGACATTTAAACTATGACATATTTGGCACCACTTGTTAAGACATTTAAACTATGACATATTTGTCACCATTTGTTAAGACATTTAAACTATGACATATTTGGCACCACTTGTTAAGACATTTAAACTATGACATATTTGGCACCACTTGTTAAGACATTTAAACTATGACATATTTGTCACCACTTGTTAAGACATTTAAACTATGACATATTTGTCACCACTTGCTAAGACATTTAAACTATGACATATTTGGCACCACTTGTTAAGACATTTAAACTATGACATATTTGGCACCACTTGTTAAGACATTTAAACTATGACATATTTGGCACCACTTGTTAAGACATTTAAACTATGACATATTTGGCACCACTTGTTAAGACATTTAAACTATGACATATTTGGCACCACTCGTTAAGACATTTAAACTATGACATATTTGGCACCACTTGTTAAGACATTTAAACTATGACATATTTGTCACCACTTGCTAAGACATTTAAACTATGACATATTTGGCACCACTTGTTAAGACATTTAAACTATGACATATTTGGCACCACTTGTTAAGACATTTAAACTATGACATATTTGGCACCACTTGTTAAGACATTTAAACTATGACATATTTGGCACCACTTGTTAAGACATTTAAACTATGACATATTTGGCACCACTTGTTAAGACATTTAAACTATGACATATTTGGCACCACTTGTTAAGACATTTAAACTATGACATATTTGTCACCACTTGCTAAGACATTTAAACTATGACATATTTGTCACCACTTGTTAACAGTTAACAATATGGTATTGAGAAAGAGATAGGGCAGAATTATTCAGTCACTTCGCAGCGAACGGTGAGAGCGTATATTGGAAATCTGAGGACACGGTAGTGCAGCGGCTTAAGCGTTACTGGGAAGGGACATGGTTAAAGGTCAAGTAGGGTTATATAGTGACAGAAAGTAGTGCGATGGCAAATTCATTATGTTAGATAATTGTGGTGATTAAAGATGCCATTATGTGATCTCAGAAAAGGTAATAGTGGGAACGTATTTAGAGATAACAGTGAGAGAACACCATTAAAGATAACAGTGGGAGAACACCATTAAAGATAACAGTGAGAGAACACCATTAAAGATAACAGTGAGAGAACACCATTAAAGATAACAGTGGGAGAACACCATTAAAGATAACAGTGGGAGAACACCATTAAAGATAACAGTGGGAGAACACCATTAAAGATAACAGTGGGAGAACACCATTAAAGATAACAATGGGAGAGCACCGTTAAAGATAACAGTGGGAGAACACCATTAAAGATAACAGTGAGAGAACACCATTAAAGATAACAGTGAGAGAACACCATTAAAGATAACAGTGAGAGAACATCATTAAAGATTACAGTGAGAGAACACCATTAAAGATAACAGTGGGAGAACACTATTAAAGATAACAGTGGGAGAACACCATTAAAGATAACAGTCGGAGAACACCATTAAAGATAACAGTGAGAGAACACCATTAGAGATAACAGTGGGAGAACACCATTAAAGATAACAGTGGGAGAACACCATTAAAGATAACAGTGAGAGAACACCATTAAATATAACAGTGAGAGAACACCTTTAAAGATAACAGTGGGAGAGCACCATTAAAGATAACAGTGGGAGAACACCATTAAAGATAACAGTGGGAGAAGACCATTAAAGATAACAGTGAGAGAACACCATTAAAGATAACAGTGGGAGAACACCATTAAAGATAACAGTGAGAGAATACCATTAAAGATAACAGTGAGAGAACACCATTAAAGATAACAGTGAGAGAACACCATTAAAGATAAGTGAGAGAAAATCAATAATGATAGCAATGGGACAGTATAAATACATATAACAGCGAGAGCGTATATGTAAATATAACAGTGGGAAAGTACAATAAAAAGTAATAGTTAGAGTTTGTATGTAAAACAAAATGTGCAAAGTAGAAAGACAAAATAGTATAGTTATAATGAAAGTTAAAATAGTATAGTTACAATAAATGATAAAACTGTATAGTTAACGTGAAAGATAAAACAATATGTAGATGTGTGTATGTGATTATAACTTGGAGAATAGAATGTCATTTAGTGAACATATTTATGTGGCTGACGCGTGAAGCAGTGTCTCAGCTGTGTGGCTAACACGTGAAGCAGTGTCTCAGCTGTGTGGCTGACACGTGAAGCAGTGTCTCAGCTGTGTGGCTGACCCAGACTTCGTTGTCGCTATATTCTTATCAGCGATCACACAGGAAATCTATTAGCAACAACACATCAACTGACAGACTCAAGAGCTCGATGACGACAAGAGACTACACTCCAGTCATGTTCTCAGTCAGTTCCCTGCACTATCTCACTGTTCTTTGATTACCGAGATGACATCGGGTTGTTATCAAAACTCATAACAGCGTTCCCCATGTTAGTTCATTTGTTCCTTGCTTCTTCTACTATGGCTATACAGTATTTGGTGAATATCTAATTCGTCATTTACTCCATTACATATCTATCTGTTTGCTACATATGTGACAATATATCTTAACTCTTTCAGGCGTTCCGGAGCAAACTTGCAGCACCTACCTAAGGCTTTATTTGGAACATACTGTAAACAACGTCATTCAAACAGAAATCATTCCCGTCTCACTGGTAGCTATCTTGTACCAGACTTTACTACTTAAAAGACCAGTCAATTCTAAAACGATTAGGAAGTTGCGGCTGTATTTTGACATGCATTGTTCATTTGTAATTGATAATTGTAAATATTTAATGCAGCATGACACCAACAACAAGCCCCAGAAGACTGGCAACAGGCAATCATCATACCAACATGGAAACAGAAAGGTAGCAAAAGAGACTGCAATCAATATAGAGGTATATCTCTTCTCAGCAGGAAAGTAGGAAAGCTATACGCCAAAATCTTGGAAAAAAGGCTGAGACCAATAATAGAACTACAGTTAAGCGATTTTCAAATGGGGTTCCGAATAAAACAGAGGATGTACTGACGCACTATTCACATTAAAACAGCTTTCAGAAAAAAACGACAGAACACAATCAAAACTTATACATAGCCTTCATTGACCAGGAAAAAGCATTCGACAGAGTAAACAGAGAACAACTGTGGGAGATACTAACAACATACGGAGTAAGCCAACATCTAACCAACCTTATTAAAAGTCTCTACGTCAACAGTAGATGCAGGGTCAGAACAGCAGCAGGCTACACAGACCACTTCGAAGTTAGATCAGGTGTAAGACAGGGGTGCGTACTATCCCCCCTACTATTTATTACATACATGGACCATATATGCAAGCTAGGCAACCCATCAGAGACAGAGGAGATCAATGAGCTTTTATTTGCAGACGACCAGGCACTAATACATGAAACAATAGAAGACCTACAAGAACGCTTAAACAAACTCAACATCTCAGGCACAAAATACAACATGAAAATCAACATAAATAAAATAGAAGTCATGAACGTCGCCAAAAATAAACAGAACATCAACATAACTATAGAAGGCAGAAAACTAAAACAAGTAGAGGAATTAAAATACCTAGGAAGTCTAGTGACAAACGATAATTCTCAAACAGCAGAGATAGAATCAAGATGTAACAAAGCTTGTCAAATCATTGGACAGTTATCACCACTATTTTCCAACAAGGAAATAACTCTGGAGGAAAAACGAGCACTATACAATACAATCTTCATCCCAACGTTGTGCTACCAATGCCAGTCCTGGACCCTAGATGCAAGAACAAAGTAGTAAAATAACCTCTACAGAGATGAAATGTGTTAGACGAATGACAGGAAACAATCCGAGAGATAAGAACAGAAATGAAGAACTGAGAAAAAAAGCTAGGAATAGCCCCCGCCATAGAATATATAAGGAAACAACAGATAAAATGGTTTGGCCACGTGACAAGGCAGAAAGAACAAAACACAACACAACGAGCCTTCAACAAACGTTGTGAGAACACCAGACCCAAGGGTCGACCACGAAAAAGATGGGTCGATGGAATATTAGAAGCACTATGAAACATAACAGCAGCAGAGGCGAACAGAAGAGCAAAAGACCGCAAATTATATCTCCCCTCGACGCTGAAAGGCAGATAAGGAAGGAAAGAAGAAGAAGAAGATAATTGTAAATCTATATTTAAAAAAAAACAAATTTGTCTTGCCCATTTGCAACTTTTAAAAAATGATAAATTGTCTGCCCCTGAAAAAAAGTCTTGTTTTTAAAAAGTGGTTATTTTTCTCTGGCCCAGACAACAACTTCATCTCGGTGTTTTGTGGGAGACTCCAGGGCTGGTCAGCCAGTCGTGTGGTGGTAGATCTCGTTGTTTTGTGGGAGACTCCAGGGCTGGTCAGCCAGTCGTGTGGTGGTAGATCGTAAGTTGGGTTGTCTACACCTTGGATAGCATCTGTTGGTGGCTTACTAGGGCGATCTAGAACGGGAGAATGATATGGGCTATCTACACATTGTGGACAGCATGTTCTGACGATGTTCTAGAATGACCTACAACACGTGACCCATCCACGCTCGTAGTTTCTCCCATCGATTTCACGTTAACATTTCTTTTGAGATTCAGGACATGAAACCTTAGACCTTGTGTGTGATTAAACAGAAATTGGCCACCCGTGGTTGATTGCCGAACCAACCTTTGTCCAGTGACTTTCCCTCCACGGAGAGCAGCGATTTGTGAATCCAACGCCACGGAGAGCAGCGCTTTGTGAATCCACCGCCACGGAGAGCAGCGCTTTGTGAATCCACCTCCAGAGAGAAAGCAGCGTTTTGTGAATCCACCTCCAGAGAGAGCAACACGTTGTGAATTCACCTCCAGAGAGAGCAACACTTTGTGAATCCACCTCCAGAGAGAGCAACGCTTGTGAATCCACCTCCAGAGAGAGAGAGCAACACTTTGTGAATCCACCTCCAGAGAGAGCAACACGTTGTGAATCCACTTCCAGAGAGAGCAACACCTTGTAAATTCACCTCCAGAGAAAGCAACACTTTGTGAATCCACCTCCAGAGAGAGCAACACGTTGTGAATCCACCTCCAGAGAGAGAGCAACACTTTGTGAATCCACCTCCAGAGAGAGCAACACGTTGTGAATCCACTTCCAGAGAGAGCAACACTTTGTAAATCCACCTCCAGAGAAAGCAACACTTTGTGAATCCACCTCCAGAGAAAGCAACACTTTGTGAATCCACCTCCAGAGAGAGCAACACTTTGTGAATCCATCTCCAGGGAGAGCGACACTTTGTGAATCCACCTCCAGAGAGAGCAACATTTTGTGAATCCATCTCCAGGGAGAGCAACACTTTGTGAATCTACCTCCAGAGAAAGCAACACTTTGTGAATCCACCTCCAGAGAGAGCAACACTTTGTGAATCCATCTCCAGGGAGAGCAACACTTTGTGAATCCACCTCCAGAGAGAGCAACATTTTGTGAATCCATCTCCAGGGAGAGCAACACTTTGTGAATCCACCTCCAGAGAGAGCAACATTTTGTGAATCCACCTCCAGAAAGAGCAACACGTTGTGAATCCACCTCCAGAGAGAGCAACACTTTGTGAATCCACCTCCAGAGAGAGCAACGCTTTGTGAATCCACCTCCAGAGAGAGCAACACGTCGTGAATCCACCTCCAGAGAGAGCAGCGTTTTGTGAATCCACCTTCAGAGAGAGCAACACTTTGTGAATCCAACTCCAGGGAGAGCAACACTTTGTGAATCCACCTCCAGAGAGAGCAACACTTTGTGAATCCACCTCCAGAGAGAGCAGCCCTTTGTGAATCCACCTCCAGAGAGAGCAGCGCTTTGTGTATCCACCTCCAGAGAGAGCAGCACTTTGTGAATCCACCTCCAGAGAGAGCAGCGCTTTGTGAATCCACCTCCAGAGAGAGCAGCGCTTTGTGAATCCACCACCAGAGAGAGCAGCGCTTTGTGAATCCACCTCCAGAGAGAGCAGCCCTTTGTGAATCCACCCCCAGAGAGAGCAGCGCTTTGTGAATCCACCTCCAGAGAGAGCAGCCCTTTGTGAATCCACCTCCAGAGAGAGCAGCACTTTGTGAATCCACCTCCAGAGAGAGCAGCGCTTTGTGAATCCACCTCCAGAGAGAGCAGCGCTTTGTGAATCCACCTCCAGAGAGAGCAACGCTTTGTGAATCCACCTCCAGAGAGAGCAGCGCTTTGTGAATCCACCTCCAGAGAGAGCAGCGCTTTGTGAATCCACCTCCAGAGAGAGCAGCCCTTTGTGAATCCACCTCCAGAGAGAGCAGCACTTTGTGAATCCACCTCCAGAGAGAGCAGCGCTTTGTGAATCCACCTCCAGAGAGAGCAGCGCTTTGTGAATCCACCTCCAGAGAGAGCAACGCTTTGTGAATCCACCTCCAGAGAGAGCAGCGCTTTGTGAATCCACCTCCAGAGAGAGCAGCGCTTTGTGAATCCACCTCCAGAGAGAGCAGCGCTTTGTGAATCCACCTCCAGAGAGAGCAGCGCTTTGTGAATCCACCTCCAGAGAGAGCAGCGCTTTGTGAATCCACCTCCAGAGAGAGCAGCGCTTTGTGAATCCACCGATTAGTTACAGATGGGTCGTTCAGCGGTTAAATTAAAGACTGCGGGTTTTCAATTGGGGGGGGGGAGGGGGGAGGCGAAATCCTTAAATGATGAACCGCACTTTTTTTTAGAGCGGCCCAGGCCTTGTGCTGTCCATGTTGCCCAACCATTTACCAGCACCTGAAATAACATTAGTCCCAACACCACAATCGATGAGGTCATGTAATGTGTCTTCCTTCCTTCCTTCTTTCCTTCCTTCCTTCCTTCCTTCCTTCTTTCCTTCCTTCCTTCCTTCCTTCCTGCTGTCCCTCCTGACACAACAGACGTTGACCTACTTCAGGTCTCCAACTAAATTAGTCATCACTTTCCCTCTTTCTGGAGGAAACATCTTCACCTGGAGTCGCCCATGTCATCTCTACATGTCATTTAGTGTTATTCACTACTTGTCTACTCTCATTCACTACTTGTCTACTCTCATTCACTACTTGTCTACTCTCATTCACTACTTGTCTACTCTCATTCACTACTTGTCTACTCTCATTCACTACTTGTCTACTCTCATTCACTACTTGTCTACTCTCATTCACTACTTGTCTACTCTCATTCACTACTTGTCTACTCTCATTCACTACTTGTCTACTCTCATTCACTACTAGTCTACTCTCATTCACTACTAGTCTACTCTCATTCACTACTTGTCTACTCTCATTCACTACTTGTCTACTCTCATTCACTACTTGTCTACTCTCATTCACTACTTGTCTACTCTCATTCATTACTTGTCTACTCTCATTCACTACTTGTCTACTCTCATTCACTACTTGTCTACTCTCATTCACTACTTGTCTACTCTCATTCACTACTTGTCTACTCTCATTCACTACTTGTCTACTCTCATTCACTGTTTGACTACAATGAATACAGCCTCATTTGTGTCAAAGCCCCACTCCAAGTCACATTTGACTTTGTTTCAAGGTTCTGCTCTAAGTTATCTCACATTAGTTTGTCTGAGCGGGAGTCAGTCCCAGAGTCACAAACTAAAGACTGACCTGTCAAAGAGTCCGCCTTGAGTCGTAAACTAAAGACTGACCAGTCAAAGAGTCCGTAACTGAGTCATAAACTAAAGACTGACCTGTCAAAGAGTCCGACACTGAGTCGTAAACTAAAGACTGACCTGTCAAAGAGTCCAACACAGAGTCACAAACTAAAGACTGACCTGTCAAAGAGTCCGACACTGAGTCATAAACTATAGACTGACCTGTCAAAGAGTCCGACACAGAGTCACAAACTAAAGACTGACCTGTCAAAGAGTCCGACACTGAGTCACAAACTAAAGAATGACCTGCCAACAAGTACAACACTGAGTCACAAACTAAAGATTGACCTGCCAACAATAACAACACTGAGTCACAAACTAAAGACTGACCTGTCAAAGAGTCCGACACTGAGTCACAAACTAAAGAATGACCTGTCAACAAGTACAACACTGAGTCACAAACTAAAGACTGACCTGTCAAAGAGTCCGACACTGAGTCACAAACTAAAGATTGACCTGCCAACAAGTACAACACTGAGTCACAAACTAAAGACTGACCTACAAAGAGTCCGACACTGAGTCACAAACTAAAGAATGACCTGTCAAAGAGTCCGACACTGAGTCACAAACTAAAGATTGACCTGCCAACAAGTACAACACTGAGTCACAAACTAAAGACTGACCTACAAAGAGTCCGACACTGAGTCATAAACTAAAGACTGACCTGTCAAAGAGTCCGACACTGAGTCACAAACTAAAGACTGACCTGTCAAAGAGTCCGACACTGAGTCATAAACTAAAGACTGACCTGACAAAGAGTCGACACTGAGTCATAAACTAAAGATAGATCTGTCAAAGAGTCCGACACTGAGTCATAAACTAAAGATAGATCTGTCAAAGAGTCCGACACTGAGTCATAAACTAAAGACTGACCTCTATCTATCTTTTGTTCGCCTGAAGTATTGTCTATATCTGCAATGTCGTTTCCTGTATGAATTTTACTGTCTTTTGTAATTCTTGCAGTGGCCCATATAGTTGTGTCTGTAGTGTTGTATCTATGGGCCAATGGATTTTCCTCAGTCTACTATATTCAGTGCAGTCTTGAAGTATGTGTTCAGCAGTCTGGGGTGCCTGTCCACATGTACAAGTAGTTGATGTGCCGATCTTGAATTTTGTATACATGTGACTATGGAGTCGATTGTGTCCTGTTCTTAGGCGTATAATGATAACTTGTTCATATCTATTCATATTATGAAAGGCATCCTGATTTGGGGCTTGTGGTCCTCTGATTGATTTGATTATCTGTTTCTTATGATGGTATGTAACTGGTGTATCTAGTTGTGTGCCTGTTGAACCTTCCTTTGCCAACTGATCTGCTTTCTCATTTCCTGGTATTCCACAGTGAGACGGGATCCACTGCAGGGCAACCCTGTGGTGCTTGCAGAGTTCAGTCAATAAGGTCTGCAGATGTGGTAATTTTCTGGATTGTAGTGCCTGGAGTACTGATCTTGCATCTGTCAAAAACACTACAGGCTGTGGGCTAAGATTACTGTTCAGCAGCTTTTCTATTGCCAACTTTATTGCTTGTATTTCTGCATCATAATTGTGACAATATTTCCCTGTTGCTATTTTATTCATATCCCTAGTGTTATATGGGTACTCTATATATGCACCTGCTCCCCCATTCTTTACTGCATTCTGTGCTGATCCATCTGTGTACACACGGATCCATAGGTCTTGTGGGTATTCTTCATCCAGGAAACTGAGAGTTATTGTTTTTCGCTGTAGACTATTTTGTTCCTCTTTGTCAACTATTCCTTTCACTTCTGTCCGTATTTGAACTGATAATCCTGATTCATCTGTCCAGGGAGTCTGTTCTGGTATGGGCAGAAGGGGTTTAACAACTCTTGGCATGTCTGGTGTTTGTCTACTAATACGCTTGGCTTGGTGGATAAAGCTGCTTCTCTTAAGCCGTCCCAATGCAAGATTTTGGAATCGGTCCTTCATTGGATGTCTCGGCATGCATACAAATTTTTCTGCCTGTATCAGCACCTTTGTGTCTCTCCGTTCTCTCAGTGCTGGTATCCTCCACAATTTCTCCATCTCCAATATTGGTGTTGATTTCATTGCTCCTGTGATGACCCTAAGTGCCTGGTTTTGTACTTTATCCAGTTCTTGCAATGTGGTGTTTGATGCTGAGCACCATGCGGATGATCCATATTCTAAATGTGGGTGTATACTCTGTTGGTAAACTTTACTGAGTATTTTCCCACTCGCACCCCATGTGGTTCCACACAACTTTCTTAGAATAGCCAATTTCCTCCTTGCTTTTTGGGTTGCCTTATTTATCTGCTGTTTCCAAGATAGTTTGTTATCAAATGTAACTCCGAGATATGTAGCTTGTATGTCTTCATTCACAGGCTCATTGTTTATGTAGATGGCTCCTGCTTTTTGTTTTGGGGAGAGTGTGAAAAGTGTAGTACTGCATTTGTCTGTATTGATGCTGATACACCATCTATTTGTCCATGAATTCAGTGCATTCATAGCTCTTTGTAGCAATTTGGAGGCCACTGTTGCATACTCCTCTGTGCACCACATTACCAAGTCATCTGCATAAATTGCCACTTTGATGCCATGTGGTAGTTCAGTAACTAGGTCATTGATGTAGATCAGAAAAAGTGTTGGAGATAGTACCCCTCCCTGTGGAACGCCCTGGCGCAATAAGACCTTCTTACTCTTAAGACCATCCAGTTGCACTCTGGCTCTCCTGTTATGCAGGTATGCTTTGACCCATTTGTACATCCTGCCATTTACTCCATAATTTCTCAGTTTCTTCAAAAGCCCTTCCTTCCATACCTTATCAAATGCTTTCTTTAGGTCTATCCATGCTGCTAGTACCAGTTTCTTTTCTTGAAACGCATCTTCAATTTCCTGGGAAAGATAGGTTGCTTGATCGTCGGTAGAGTAACACTGTCTAAAGCCTGCTTGTTATGGGACAAGGAGATTTTCACTTTCCAGGTACCACTGCAGTCGGAGATTGATTATACGTTCCATAGACTGACCTCTAAAGACTGACCTGTCAAAGAGTCCGACACTGAGTCATAAACTATAGACTGACCTGTCAAAGAGTCCGACACTGAGTCATAAACTAAAGACTGACCTGTCAAAGAGTCCGACACTGAGTCATAAACTAAAGACTGACCTGTCAAAGAGTCCGACACTGAGTCATAAACTAAAGACTGACCTGTCAAAGAGTCCGACACTGAGTCACAAACTAAAGACTGACCTGTCAAAGAGTCCGACACTGAGTCATAAACTAAATACTGACCTGACAAAGAGTCCGACACTGAGTCATAAGCTAAATACTGACCTGACAAAGAGTCCGACACTGAGTCATAAACTAAATACTGACCTGACAAAGAGTCCGACACTGAGTCATAAACTAAATACTGACCTGACAAAGAGTCCGACACTGAGTCATAAACTAAAGACTGACCTCTAAAGACTTACCTGTCAAAGAGTCTGACACTGAGTCTTAAACTAAATACTGACCTGACAAAGAGTCCGACACTGAGTCTTAAACTAAAGATAGATCCTTTCAAAGAGTCCGACACTGAGTCACAAACTAAAGACTGACCTGTCAAAGAGTCCGACACTGAGGTAAAAGCCGTCATTTTCATACCGTGGCCATTACTGTGGCTAATTTTGCCAGATTCCAGATCGTCACAGACGGCATTGGAGGCAGTCCCGGTGTATGCAGAGTTACGGTTCCTGGACAAAAGTGAAACAAAAGACAAGGTTCAGTGACAACTGCAGGGAAAGTGGTTTCTATTTGTGGTGGTGAGATATTGTTATAGAGGTGGTTTATATTTGTGGTGGTGAGATATTGTTATAGAGGTGGTTTATATTTGTGGTGGTGAGATATTGTTATAGAGGTGGTTTCTATTTGTCCTGGTCAGATATTGCTATATAGGTGGTTTATATTTGTGGTGGTGAGATATTGCTATAGAGGTGGTTTATATTTGTTGTGGTGAGATATTGCTATAGAGGTCGTTTATATTTGTGGTGGTGAGATATTGCTATAGAGGTGGTTTATTTTTGTGGTGGTGAGATATTGCTATAGAGGTGGTTTATATTTGAGGTGGTGAGATATTGTTATAGAGGTGGTTTATATTTGTGGTGGTGAGCATTTGCTATAGAGGTGGTTTATTTTTCGGGTGATTGCGATATTGCTATAGAGGTTGTTTATTTTTGTGTTGGTGAGATATTGCTATAGAGGTGGTTTATATTTGTGGTGGTGAGATATTGTTATAGAGATGGTTTATATTTGTGGTGGTGAGATATTGTTATAGAGGTGGTTTATATTTGAGGTGGTGATATATTGTTATAGAGGTGGTTTATTGTTGTGGTGGTGAGATATTGCTATAGAGGTGGTTTATTTTGGGGGTGATTGAGATATTGCTATAGAGGTGGTTTATTTTTGTGGTGGTGAGATATTGTTATAGAGGTGGTTTATATTTGTGGTTGTGAGATATTGTTATAGAGGTGGTTTATATTTGTGGTGGTGAGAATATTGCTATAGAGGTGGTTTATATTTGTGGTGGTGAGATATTGCTATAGAGGTGGTTTAATATTCGTGGTGGTGAGATATTATTATAGAGGTGGTTTATATTTGTGGTTGTGAGATATTACTATAGAGGTGGTTTATATTTGTGGTTGTGAGATATTACTATAGAGGTGGTTTATATTTGTGGTTGTGAGATATTAGTAAAGAGGTGGTTTATATTTGTGATTGTGAGATATTACTATAGAGGTGGTTTATATTTGTGGTGGTGAGATATTGTTATAGAGGTGTTTTATATTTGGGGTGGTGAGATATTGTTATAGAGGTGGTTTATATTAGGGGTGGTGAGATATTGTTATAGAGATGGTTTATATTTGGGGTGATGAGATATTGTTATAGAGGTGGTTTATATTTGGGGTGGTGGGATATTGTTATAGAGGTGGTTTATATTTGGGGTGGTGAGATATTGTCATAGAGGTGGTTTACATTTGTGTTGGTGAGATATTGTTATAGAGTTGGTTTAATATTTGGGGTGAGATTAAACTGATTGACGTCAAGACATGATATAAGGGGCAACAGGTGAGATTAAACTGAGTGATGTCAAGACATGATATACAGGGCAACAGGTGAGATTAACAACAGTTCAAGGAAGAGGTCGCTGCCTCACACTAAGTCACGTGACTGTGCTCATGATTCTTCTTCTTCTGCTGCGTACACCTCTAGACATCAATAAGTTCAAAGAAAGGGTTGGTCCGCTATGGGTTGCTGTCATCTCCATACAACTCGTCCAGGTATAGTATCGGTGATGGCCACACCTCTAGACATCAATAAGTTCAAAGAAAGTGTTGGTCCGCTAAGGGTTGTTGTAATCTCCATATAGCTTGTCCGGGTATGGTACCTGTGATGGCCACACCTCTAGACATCAATAAGTTCAAAGAAAGTGTTGGTCAGCTCAGGGTTGCTGTCATCTCCATACAACTCGTCCAGGTATGGTACCTGTGATGGCCACACCTCTAGACATCAATAAGTTCAAAGAAAGTGTTGGTCAGCTCAAGCTTGCTGTCATCTCTGTACACCTCGTCCAGGTATGGTACCGGTGATGACCTGCCTTTTCTTGATCTTGGCCGTCTCTCTAGATTAAAGCTGCAGATTTTACGAGACATTTTGTGATTGCCGCTGTACCTGACCTGCTAGAACAGAAATTAGTGCCGTTGTATTGATGACAATGATTTCTAAAATGGATTTTCTGGTGCCAGAACGTGCCGTGTTGTAATGGAGTAACATTGTGTCAGTCTGCACTTTCCTTTTGTAATAACGTTCCTATTTCAGGTATTATCAGATAATAAAATAGAATATTACTTGATTTTTGTGTTTCAAGTTGGTTTTCCTGCTCATTTTGTATCCAAACGTGACAAGATTGAAATTATCGCTTCCCTTTCCAGCAATTAACTATAGGCCAAAAATGTCGGCCAAATCCCGCAATTCTGTAGATCAGGGGTTAGCAAACTTTTGAAGACGTTGAGGACTAGATGTGAACACTATGAAGACGTCGAGGGCTAGATGTGAAGACTATGAAGACGTCGAGGACTAGATGTGAAGACTATGAAGACGTCGAGGGCTAGATGTGAAGACTATGAAGACGTCGATGGCTAGATGTGAAGACTATGAAACGTCGAGGGCTAGATGTGAAGACGTCGAGGGCTAAATGTAAAGACTATGAAGACGTCTAGAGCTAGATGTGAAGAATATGAAGACGTCGAGGGCCAAATGTGAAGAATATGAAGACGTCGAGGGCTAGATATGAAGACGTGGAGGGTCAGATGTGAAGACTATGAAGGCGTCGAGGGTCAAATGTGAAAACTATAAAGACGTACACAGCTAGATGTGAAGACAATGAAGACGTCGAAGGCTAGATGTGAAGAATATGAAGACGTCGAGGGCTAGATGTGAAGACTATGAAGACGTCGAGGGCTAGATGTGAAGACTATGAAGACGTCGAGGGCTAGTTGTGAAGACGTCGAAGGCTAGTTGTAAAGACTATGAAGACGTCGAGCGCTAGATGTGAAGACTATGAAGACGTCGAGGGCTAGATGTGAAGAATATGAAGACGTTGAGGGCTAGATGTGAAGACGCCGAGGGCTAGATGTGAAGAATACGAAGACGTTGAGGGCTAGATGTGAAGAATATGAAGACGTCGAGGGCTGGATGTGAAGACTACGAAGACGTTGAGGGCTAGATGTGAAGAATATGAAGACGTTGAGGGCTGGATGTGAAGAATACGAAGACGTTGAGGGCTAGATGTGAAGACTATGAAGATGTTGAGGGCTAGATGTGAAGACTACGAAGACGTTGAGGGCTAGATGTGAAGAATATGAAGACGTCGAAGGCTAGACGTGAAGACTACGAAGACGTTGAGGGCTAGATGTGAATACTATGAAGACGTCGAGGGCTAGATGTGAAGACTATGAAGACGTCGAGGGCTAGATGTGAAGACTACGAAGACGTTGAGGGCTAGATGTGAAGAATATGAAGACGTCGAAGGCTAGATGTGAAGACTACGAAGACGTCGAGGGCTAGATGTGAAGACTACGAAGACGTCGAGGGCTAGATGTGAAGACTATGGAGACGTCGAAGGCTAGATGTAAAGACTATGAAGACGTGGAGGGCTAGATGTGAAGAATATAAAGACGTGGAGGGCTAGATGTGAAGACTATGAAGACGTGGAGGGCTAGATGTGAAGAATATAAAGACGTGGAGGGCTAGATGTGAAGACTTTGAAGACGTAGAGGGCTAGATGTGAAGAATATGAAGACGTCGAGGGCTGGATGTGAAGACTATGGAGACGTCGAAGGCTAGATGTGAAGACTATGAAGACGTCGAAGGTTAGATGTGAAGAATATGAAGACGTGGAGGGCTAGATGTGAAGACTATGAAGACGTCGAGGGCTAGATGTGAAGACTATGGAGACGTCGATGGCTAGATGTGAATACTATGAAACGTCGAGGGCTAGATGTGAAGACGTCGAGGACTAAATGTGAAGACTATAAAGACGTCGAGGGCTAGATGTGCAGAATATGAAGACGTCTAGAGCTAGATGTGCAGAATATGAAGACGTCTAGAGCTAGATGTGAAGACTATGAAGACGTCGAGGGCTAGATATGAAGACGTCGAGGGCCAGATGTGAAGACTATGAGGCGTCGATGGTCAGATGTGAAAAATATGAAGACGTCGAGGGCTAGATGTGAAAAATATGAAGACGTCGAGGGCTAGATGTGAAGAATATGAAGACGTCGAGGGCAAGATAGGAAGGCTATGAAGACGTCGATGGCTAGATGTGAAGACTATGAAGACGTCGAAGGCTAGATGTGAAGACGTCGAGGGCTAGATGTGAAGATTATAAAACCTTGAGGGCTAGTTATGAAGAACATGAAGACGTCGAGGGCTAGATGTGAAGACTATGAAGACGACGAGGGCTAGATGTGAAGACTATGAAGACGTCGAAGGCTAGATGTGAAGACTATGAAGACGTCGAGGGCTAGATGTGAAGACGCCGAGGGCTAGATGTGAAGACTATGAAGACGTCGAGGGTTTGATGTGAAGACGTCGAGGGCTAGATGTGAAGACTATGAAGACGTCGAGGGTTTGATGTGAAGACGTCGAGGGCTAGATGTGAAGACTATGAAGACGTCGAGGGCTAGATGTGAAGACGTCGAGGGCTAGATGTGAAGAATATGAAGACGTTGAGGGCTAGATGTGAAGACTATGAAGACGTCGAGGGCTAGATGTGAATACTATGAAGACGTCGAGGGCTAGATGTGATGAACATGAAGACGTCGAGGGCTAGATGTGAAGACTATGAAGACGTCGAGGGCTAGATGTGAATACTATGAAGACGTCGAGGGCTAGATGTGAAGACTATGAAGACGTCGAAGGCTAGATGTGAAGACTATGAAGACGTCGAGGGCTAGATGTGAAGACTATGAAGACGTCGAGGGCTAGATGTGAAGACTATGAAGACGTCGAAGGCTAGATGTGAAGAACATGAAGACGTCGAGGGCTAGATTTGAAGACTATGAAGAAGTCGAGGGTTTGATGTGAAGACTATGAAGACGTCGAGGGTTTGATGTGAAAACTATGAAGACGTGGAGGGCCAGATACCATCACCTAATGAAGCCATTATATAAATTAGCTAATTTGCATTCACGTGCGATTTTAATGTAAAAGTCTTACTAGTGATGGCAGTGGCAAACAAACAAAAGAGAATGGAAAAAAATGGAGAGAGTTGAGACAGAAAAAAGAGGGGTGGGAGAGAAAACTCATGAATAAATTATAAACATAAAACTGACTGGTTAGGATTTGTGCATGTGTGACTTTTTATTGATTGATTTCTTGAGCTCAGAGAATGGAGTATTTAGTCATTTTCACATCAACACTAGGGCCGCTCAAAATAGCTTGGCGTGCCGGTTGTGGCCCGTGGGCCGTAGGTTGTACACCTCTGTTTGTAGGGACACGAGTCTCCTGTAACGAAGAAAGGCACCCCATTGTTGCGCGAATATTGAATAATTACTGTTGCCAAACTTGTCGACGCCCACAATAACTGAGATATAAATCTTGATTGAGATGTAACATGCCTCACTAGGAACATGCCTCACTAGGAACATGCCTCACTAGGAACATGCCTGACTAGGAACATGCCTGACTAGGAACATGCCTCACTAGGAACATGCCTCACTAGGAACATGCCTCACTGGGAACACAACAAACAAGCCACTTACTTCTTTCTGTTCTTCACCAGCGAAGTGACGATCATGACGAAGAAAGCCACCATGAGCATGGCGATCACCACGATCACTCCAACCAGCCATTCTGGCAAGTGGTCGCCAATGACGTCATCATGGTTGCCGTCTCCGTGCTAGGGGAAGTCAATAAAGACAATGTAAAACGTGTACAAATGTGGGAAGGATTTGACAAATATGGGAACTTTTTTCCCTAGAAAATATTATAAACAAATTTTATGTAATTTTTTTTTTTTTAATGAGAAGGCTTTACAGTTAGTACACTCAGAAGGTCATGCAACACATCGGCTTTCTCGGGAACAGCTAATTCAAGAAGTATGACATTTGTACACAGTATATATGGATATGTTATGTAAACATCGGTATCATTCAACATAATTCCCATCCACGTGTACAGCTTTACGCCAGGGCGCAAACAAATGCATGTATTCCTAGCCTGTACCAGTCTTTCTCTTGTGATCGTGTGACCATCTTTTCGCTGCCCGGAACACTCCTTCATCATCTTCAGACAATGTATCAAGGTTTGTAGTTAATCCGCACGAGATTGATGTCTTCAGCTCTGGGGCTGGTCTGATCAACAAGTTACGGATTGAAAGGGCGATAGTTGCAAATATCTGCTCCATCTACATTGGCGGGGGTCGGAAAGTGGCTCTCAAACAGATCACAAACCAGACCGACACATTTGATTCTTGTTATACAGGAGACGGATGTGGACCAGAGGCCGCAGTTAATAGCAAAACAAAGACCAATCTCTATGACAATGACTGCACACACACACACAAACACAATGGAGAAGTGGAACCAATTCTGTTTACTGGTATCTGAACTTTGCAACGCCCCAGAAGACTCACACCATTCGAATCTATCATCGAGCTAGCACTATGATTCGGGTAAAGAATGCCACTCTAAATGTTTTCTCTGACAGTGGCGCAGTAGTGTTCCAGTATAATGATATATCATACCCTAATTTATCTGTGAACACTATTGTAGTCAAAACACAAACGCCAATGGCACACATTAAGATTGAGTTCTCACCGACCATTTCGCAGGCCGACAGTGCACTGATGGTATGTGAGGTGCAAATATTTACAGACACCTATTGTCTGGACAAGCATTCTTGATCGTTTTGTGCAGTGTGTAGTGGGTGTAGTAAAGGCTACAATGTCATCATCGATACTTGTCATGGCAACTGTTCACATGGGATCTATGGACACGACTGTTCCGGGTCTTGTCTCAGTGTCTGTCCTTTATTTGAGGAAAAATCTGGAAAATGCCTACAATGTAAACATCTTGGCTATACCTGTAATGACACTTGTCCCGATGGTAATTTTGGGCTACAGTGCGAACAGATGTGTTCTGATGGCTGTGACATCATATGTACTCTCAAATGTCCGGACAACTGTTTCAACGACACCTGTGAACAGTCGATCGGGAATCTGTACATGCAAGAGAACGTTCTATGGGTCAGACTGCACTTTCAAATCTCCGGACAACTGTTTAACGAAACCTGTGATTCCCACGTTCAGAAGAGTCTGCCGACTACAACAAGCCCAAGCATATGGGCACTTTAATGTGTTTCTGTGCTAGACATGGTTCATTTCTTGGTGTTTTTTAGTGAAGCCATGGCTCATATCTTGTTAAATTTCTGTCCTAGCCATGGCTCATATCTTAGCTTGTGTGTGCTGGCCATGGCTCATATCTTGGTGTGTGTCATGTTAGTCATATCTCATATCTCGGTGTGTCCGTGTTAATCATGTCTCATATCTTTATGTGTGTCTGTGTTTAGTCATATCTCATATCTTAGTGTGTACCAGTGTTAGTCATATGTCATATCTTTGTGTGTGCATGTCTGGGTTAGTGATATCTCATATCTTTGTGTGCATGTTTATGTTAGTCATATCTCATATCTTTGTGTGTGCATGTCTGTGTATGTCACATCTCATATCCTTGTGTGTGCATGGCTATGTTAGTCCCATCTCATATCTTTGTGTGTGCATATCTATGTTAGTCATTTCTCTTATCTTTGTGTGCATGTCTATGTTAGGCATATGTGATATCTTTGTGTGTGCATGTCAATGTCAGTTATATCTCATATTTTTATGTGCATGTTTATCTTAGTCATGTGTCATATATCTTGATGTGTGTCAGTGTTAGTCATGCCTCGTATCGCTGTGTGCATGTCTGTGTTAGTCACATCCCACATCTTTGTGTGTGCATGTCTGTGTTAGTCACATCTCCTATCTTTGTGCGTGCGTGTCTGTGTTAGTCACATCTCATATCTTTGTGTGTGCATGTCTGTGTTAGTTACCTCTAGTGACTCGGGCAAATGGTGCTCGTAAACCTGGGAGGGCCTACCATCTAAGGGCAGAATCCCCCTACAGAAAAGACAATCTGCTGCCTTGCAGGAAGATTGGGGACAATCAAAGGCTAGGGAAAGCAAATCCGAATAAAATGCTGGCTGAAATCGGATGCACTGTTCCACTGGCGCAGAACACAGTGCAACGTTTTAACGGGTGCTCAATCAGAGTGGATCTGGCGAACTCTACTTGTGATGTTCTGCCTGTGGGGGCGATCAACACACTTAGCCTGACAGCTGACTTCATGTGAGAGTCTGGAACCCTTACTCTGATTGAGTCATGATCGCAGAGAGAGAGAGAGAGAGAGAGAGAGAGAGGGAGAGAGAGAGAGACCTTGCTCCAGCATCGCTAAGTGGACCAAAGAGATGGAAATCAGGGGGTGCCAAATCAGGGCTGTGTATGGTCGATGGGTGAGTACAGTCCAACCCAATCTTGTAATTGTTTCCCGTGTTGCCAGACTTGTGTGAGGGCGCGCATGGTCGTGAAGGAGAAGCATGTCTGCTGGATTCTTGTGCGACCGAACTCTGCGAAAAAGTTGATTTAGTTTTTTCAGTGTCTTAATGTAAACTTGTGAGTTGATTGTCTCTCCTCTTAACATAACATTCACAAGAATCACATCTTCAATGTCTTAATGTAAGCTTGTGAGTTGATTGTCTCTCCTCTTAACATAACATTCACAAGAATCACATCTTCAATGTCTTAATGTAAGCTTGTGAATTGATTGTCTCTCCTCTTGGTATAACACTCACAAGAATCACACCTTCAATGTCTTAATGTAAGCTTGTGAGTTGATTGTCTCTCCTCCTGACATAACATCCACAAGAATCACATCTTCAATGTCTTAATGTAAGCTTGTGAGTTGATTGTCTCTCCTCCTGACATAACATCCACAAGAATCACACCTTCAATATCTTAATGTAAGCTTGTGAGTTGATTGTCTCTCCTCTTGACATAACATCCACAAGAATCACACCTTCAATATCTTAATGTAAGCTTGTGAGTTGATTGTCTCTCCTCTTGACATAACATCCACAAGAATCACATCTTCAATGTCTTAATGTAAGCTTGTGAGTTGATTGTCTCTCCTCTTGACATAACATCCACAAGAATTACACCTTCAATGTCTTAATGTAAGCTTGTGAGTTGATTGTCTCTCCTCTTGACATAACATCCACAAGAATCACATCTTCAATGTCTTAATGTAAGCTTGTGAGTTGATTGTCTCTCCTCTTGGTATAACACTCACAAGAATCACACCTTCAATATCTTAATGTAAGCTTGTGAGTTGATTGTCTCTCCTCTTGACATAACATCCACAAGAATCACACCTTCAATGTCTTAATGTAAGCTTGTGAGTTGATTGTCTCTCCTCTTAACATAACATTCACAAGAATCACATCTTCAATGTCTTAATGTAAGCTTGTGAATTGATTGTCTCTCCTCTTGGTATAACACTCACAAGAATCACACCTTCAATGTCTTAATGTAAGCTTGTGAGTTGATTGTCTCTCCTCTTAACATAACATTCACAAGAATCACATCTTCAATGTCTTAATGTAAGCTTGTGAATTGATTGTCTCTCCTCTTGGTATAACACTCACAAGAATCACACCTTCAATGTCTTAATGTAAGCTTGTGAATTGATTGTCTCTCCTCTTGACATAACATCCACAAGAATCACACCTTCAATGTCTTAATGTAAGCTTGTGAGTTGATTGTCTCTCCTCCTGCATAACATCCACAAGAATCACACCTTCAATATCTTAATGTAAGCTTGTGAGTTGATTGTCTCTCCTCTTGACATAACATCCACAAGAATCACACCTTCAATATCTTAATGTAAGCTTGTGAGTTGATTGTCTCTCCTCTTGACATAACATCCACAAGAATCACATCTTCAATGTCTTAATGTAAGCTTGTGAGTTGATTGTCTCTCCTCTTGACATAACATCCACAAGAATTACACCTTCAATGTCTTAATGTAAGCTTGTGAGTTGATTGTCTCTCCTCTTGACATAACATCCACAAGAATCACATCTTCAATGTCTTAATGTAAGCTTGTGAGTTGATTGTCTCTCCTCTTGGTATAACACTCACAAGAATCACACCTTCAATATCTTAATGTAAGCTTGTGAGTTGATTGTCTCTCCTCTTGACATAACATCCACAAGAATCACACCTTCAATGTCTTAATGTAAGCTTGTGAGTTGATTGTCTCTCCTCTTGACATAACATCCACAAGAATCACACCTTCAATGTCTTAATGTAAGCTTGTGAGTTGATTGTCTCTCCTCTTGACATAACACTCACAAGAATCACATCTTCAATGTCTTAATGTAAGCTTGTGAGTTGATTGTCTCTCCTCTTGACATAACATCCACAAGAATCACACCTTCAATGTTCCAAAAGACAGTGACCATGACTTTTCCAGCTGAAGGAGATGATGTCTTGAATTTCTTTCTTCGTGGTGAGTGTGGACGATGCCACTCCATTGACTGTTTGTCTCAGGTCCACAATGACGCCCCCAGGTTACGTCCCCTGTAACAATCTTAGCCATAAGCTCTCTCCATCAACACTGAAACGCTCCGACAATTCAGAAGAGGTTTTTCTATGCAATCGGAGTTCATTTGTGAGATGTCGTGGAACCCATCTTGTACAAACCTTAGAGAATCCGAGAGTTTTTATCATTACATTGTCACTACCAATGTTGTCTGACAACTTTAAGGACAATTGTTGAGTAGTGATGCGCCTATCAGAGAGAATAATGCCCGCAGCGCATTTCAACATCTCAGCATTGATGGCTGTAGCAGGCCGTCCACAGTGCGCCCCGATCAAGAAGCTCCGTATCTCCGCTCCCCGATTCTTTTATTCTCTGAACCCAGCGACTTACTGTGCTCCTGTCGACTGTAAAACTGCCATACACATCACATAGGTGCTTGTGAATGTTCACAAAACTTCCATACACATCACAAAGACGCTTGTGAATGTTCACAAAACTACAATTCACATCACATAGACGCTTGTGAATGTTCACAAAACTTCCATACACATCACATAGACGCTTGTGAATGTTCACAAAACTTCCATACACATCACATAGACGCTTGTGAATGTTCACAAAACTTCCATACACATCACATAGACGCTTGTGAATGTTCACAAAACTTCCATACACATCACATAGACGCTTGTGAATGTTCACAAAACTTCCATACACATCACAGAGGTGTTTGTGAAAGTTCACAAAACTTCCATACACATCACATAGACGCTTGTGAATGTTCACAAAACTTCCATACACATCACATAGACGTTTGTGAATGTTCACAAAACTTCCATACACATCACATAGACGCTTGTGAATGTTCACAAAACTTCCATACACATCACATAGACGCTTGTGAATGTTCACAACGGTTTCCTTCTCTAAAACTAGAAATTCTATCACAATTCGCTACTTATAACGCAAGTTGCTCTCATGCTCCATTTCAACAGTTTAGTGCAGTCTTATTATTCAACCGATGACAGTGCAATATGGTGCACACAATTAACACATATCATATTTCAAGTGTGCAAAATGTCATGCTTTTATGTTTATTAATAGCTGAGAAAACTGATGAGGAGCATTACCTTTTTAGCGCGCCTCATGTAAACCAGGAAAACTATATGGAAGACAAGCAAAGCGCAGTTGGACGGACTCAGTGCACGAGTAAAGGCATACACCAACCAAAGTAAGCCGTCTGCTCACATGGCGACCACAACTCCAGAGAAATACCTTCTCACAATCATTACAACAAGTGCCAGAATGTTCTGCTTGGATTCAATCCAGAGCCATAGCTCAAACAAGTAGCCAAAGTAGCCAAGTATAAAAAAACGTGGAGCCACTGGCTCAACGTGTGAAAAGGGCATGTCTTTGGGAGTGCTCCAGCGCACAATCATTTAACATCATGTTTACATGTGGATGGCGGAGTCACTGGATACATTATCAACTTATATATCATGTTACATGTGGATGGTGGAGTCACTGGATACATCATCAATGTATATATCATGTTACATGTGGATGGTGGAGTCACTGGATACATCATCAACTTATTATGCATGTTACGTGTGGATGGTGGAGTCACTGGATACATCATCAACTTATATATCATGTTACATGTGGATGGTGGAGTCACTGGATACATCATCAACTTATATATCATGTTACGTGTGGATGGTGGAGTCACTGGATACATCATCAACTTATATATCATGTTACATGTGGATGGTGGAGTCACTGGATACATCATCAACTTATATATCATGTTACGTGTGGATGGTGGAGTCACTGGATACATCATCAATGTATATATCATGTTACGTGTGGATGGTGGAGTCACTGGATACATCATCAACTTATATATCATGTTACATGTGGATGGTGGAGTCACTGGATACATCATCAACGTATATATAATGTTACGTGTGGATGGTGGAGTCACTGGATACATCATCAACTTATATATCATGTTACATGTGGATGGTGGAGTCACTGGATACATCATAAATTTATATATCGTGTTACGTGTGGATGGTGGAGTCACTGGATGCATCATCCACTTATATGCCATGTTATGTGTGGATGACAGAGCTACTCGGATACATCATCCACTTATATGTCATGTTATGTGTGGATGGTGGAGTCACTGGATGCATCATCCACTTATATGTCATGTTATGTGTGGGTGACAGAGCTACTCGGATACATCATCCACTTATATGTCATGTTATGTGTGGATGACAGAGCTACTCGGATACATCATCCACTTATATGTCATGTTATGTGTGGGTGACAGAGCTACTCGGATACATCATCCACTTATATGTCATGTTATGTGTGGGTGACAGAGCTACTCGGATACATCATCCACTTATATGTCATGTTATGTGTGGGTGACAGAGCTACTCGGATACATCATCCACTTATATGTCATGTTATGTGTGGGTGACAGAGCTACTCGGATACATCATCCACTTATATGTCATGTTATGTGTGGATGACAGAGCTACTCGGATACATCATCCACTTATATGTCTTGTTATTAACCTGCTCGACGATAGCCAGGTTAATTAATTCAAATTAGATAATCAGTTTAATAAAATCACTCACTCATTCATTTACCCACCCACCCACCACCTCACTCACTCACTCACTTACTCATATCCACTCCCTCCCATACCCACCGGCTCACTCACTCACCCACCCACTCAAAATCAGATATGATTAAATCATTAACAAAAGACATACTTACCCCTAACATCAGGTTTTGAAGATCCGAATGGAAGAGCTGCTCCAAATCCTCATCAATGTGATAGTCCGCGTCCTTGTCTCCCATCCTGGAGAGAGCAGGCCTCTCACACGGTGCCTTGAAAGATAATTCTCCGTTCGGTCGGGCACTAAACTCTGAAATTCCTGGAAAGTTACTTATGTGAACAGTAACTCTTGTGAACGTCATGAACCGATTAGAGGGACTAACCGATACAGCACTCGCTCGTCAGCTCGGTGTAAGCCTGTTTGTTTTGTGCGCCTCTCTCGGGGTCATGCTTCGCGGAAACCAACCAAAAAAGGTAAACAAAACAAAACAAAACAAAACAAAACCAAAAAAAAAAGAAAGAAAATGCGTCGTCTGAGGAGGCTTCTAACGTGTGTTGTCATGTTGATTGTGGGTCTGTCAGAACCGCGTTGAGCAGCGCTGTTGATCTTGTGAGTGTAGTTGAGACGCACTGCAGGGTGTGACGTCACTAGTCATGAAGGCACGTTAGTGAACCGGTCATGGAACTGAAGGAGCCAATCAGTGGCATATTGGCTTGATGGTTAGGTATATGTCACGTGACGTATAATGGCGGCGAGAGAAAGCGAAAGTGAGTGTATAAATAAACAATTTTTAAAATGTCTTTCCCAGTGTTCAAGCATTGGAAAACGGAATTATGCTCAACCACGTGACAAAGGAAGGTTCCTCTACAAGTTCGTACTGAACGTAAAAAGTAAAAGTAAAGTACCCCCCGTCACGCCAAGTGGCGTATAGGGAAATATGGTGTTAGTGACCCTATATTTTACAGACCTTCAGCACATGATTTTTGGGGTAATGTGGTCGGTATTACGCCCGTGCTGCTTTTACTTTCCCAGAAAAAATCCGGTACCCATTTAAGGCTGGGTGAACCCGGAGCCGTCGGTTGGGATCGAACCCTACCCCTTGTCCGTAGTAGTCCAGTTCACTAACCACTGAGCTATCGCGGCTCCTACTAATTTTTAGGGAATTAGTAAAACCCAGGTGTCCTCGCCAGGATTACGAACCCCGGCTGTTGCCGTGGTAAGCCAACCGCCTATCGATTGCGCTAACCGGACACCCTACGTACTGAACGTACTCGGTTTAAATCAACTGATAATTAATTAAAGGCTTGTCAAAGGGAAACAATGTTGTTATCCACTCCTGTTGGATCCTTTTTGAAATATCTCAGTCCAACTGAGTTGGATCCGTGACCAATAAGGGTAATTTTTCTTGACTGTCAATTGGCCAAACTCAGAATGCGATCTGTCCCCTTTTTTTTTGTAAATGAGAGTGACAAAGAAAGTGTGGCGACATCGTCATTTTTATTGAAGGAAGTAGAAAGTAAGTACTTTTGAAAAAGCGCGGCGGACATCCAAGGAGTGTCAATCACTGACAAAATAACTTATTACGAATTTTGAGCCAGTATCAATTGGTAAATTGTAATTACATTAGCTATTGTGCTACAAATATGAGTCCAATATAAATATGATGCAACCAAAGTTTATAAATACATATCAAATATACAATCTGGACGTACTAACAAATCTTACAAGTTTATATGTACCTTTTCGGTTAAAACAAAACAAGAAATAATCAGAACAGACAGGCAATCCTGGCACAGATCTCTCCACACAAGGGACAATCAGAACAGAACAGACAGGCAATCCTGACACAGATCTCTCCACACAAGGGACAATCAGAACAGAACAGATAGGCAATCCTGGCACAGATCTCTCCACACAAGGGACAATCAGAACAGAACAGACAGGCAATCCTGACACAGATCTCTCCACACAAGGGACAATCAGAACAGAACAGATAGGCAATCCTGGCACAGATCTCTCCACACAAGGGACAATCAGAACAGAACAGACAGGCAATCCTGGCACAGATCTCTCCACACAAGGGACAATCAGAACAGAACAGGTAGGCAATCCTGGCACAGATCTCTCCACACAAGGGACAATCAGAACAGAACAGGTAGGCAATCCTGGCACAGATCTCTCCACACAAGGGACAATCAGAACAAAACAGGTAGGCAATCCTGGCACAGATCTCTCCACACAAGGGACAATCAGAACAGAACAGACAGGCAATCCTGGCACAGATCTCTCCACACAAGGGACAATCAGAACAGAACATATAGGCAATCCTGGCACAGATCTCTCCACACAAGGGACAATCAGAACAGAATAGACAGGCAATCATGGCACAGATCTCTCCACACAAGGGACAATCATAACAGAATAGATAGGCAATCCTGGTACAGATCTCTCCACACAAGGGACAATCAGAACAGAACAGATAGGCAATCCTGGCACAGATCTCTCCACACAAGAGACAATCAAAACAGAACAGATAGGCAATCTTGGCGCAGATCTCTCCACACAAGGGACAATCAGAACAGAACAGGTAGGCAATCCTGGCACAGATCTCTACACACAAGGGACAATCAGAACAGAACAGATAGGCAATCCTGGCACAGATCTCTCCACACAAGGGACAATCAGAACAGAACAGACAGGCAATCCTGGCACAGATCTCTCCACACAAGGGACAATCAGAACAGAACAGATAGGCAATCCTGGCACAGATCTCTCCACACAAGGGACAATCAGAACAGAACAGACAGGCAATCCTGGTACAGATCTCTCCACACAAGGGGCAATCAGAACAGAACAGACAGGCAATCCTGGCACAGATCTCTCCACACAAGGGACAATCAGAACAGAACAGGTAGGCAATCCTGGTACAGATCTCTCCACACAAGAGACAATCAGAACAGAACAGGTAGGCAATCCTGGCACAGATCTCTCCACACAAGGGACAATCAGAACAGAACAGGTAGGCAATCCTGGCACAGATCTCTCCACACAAGGGACAATCAGAACAGAACAGGTAGGCAATCCTGGCACAGATCTCTCCACACAAGGGACAATCAGAACAGAACAGGTAGGCAATCCTGGCACAGATCTCTCCACACAAGGTACAATCAGTACAGAACAGGTAGGCAATCCTGACACAGATCTCTCCACACAAGGGACAATCAGAACAGAACAGGTAGGCAATCCTGGCACAGATCTCTCCACACAAGGGACAATCAGAACAGAACAGACAGGCAATCCTGGCACAGATCTCTCCACACAAGGGACAATCAGAACAGAACAGATAGGCAATCCTGGCACAGATCTCTCCACACAAGGGACAGTCAGAACCGAATAGACAGGCAATCATGGCACAGATCTCTCCACACAAGGGACAATCATAACAGAATAGATAGGCAATCCTGGCACAGATCTCTCCACACAAGGGACAATAAGAACAGAACAGATAGGCAATCTTGGTGCAGATCTCTCCACACAAGGGACAATCAGAACAGAACAGGTAGGCAATCCTGGCACAGATCTCTCCACACAAGGGACAATCAGAACAGAACAGATAGGCAATCCTGGCACAGATCTCTCCACACAAGGGACAATCAGAACAGAACAGAAAGGCAATCCTGGCCCAGATATCTCTACACAAGGGACAATAAGAACAGAACAGGTAGGCAATCCTGGCACAGATCTCTCCACACAAGGGACAATCAGAACAGAACAGACAGGCAATCCTGGCACAGATCTCTCAACACAAGGGACAATCAGAACAGAACAGGTAGGCAATCCTGGCACAGATCTCTCCACACAAGGGACAATCAGAACAGAACAGGTAGGCAATCCTGGCACAGATCTCTCCACACAAGGGACAATCAGAACAGAACAGGTAGGCAATCCTGGCACAGATCTCTCCACACAAGGGACAATCAGAACAGAACAGACAGGCAATCCTGGCACAGATCTCTCCACACAAGGGACAATCAGAACAGAATAGACAGGCAATCCTAGCACATATCTCTCCACACAAGGCACAATCAGAACAGAATAGATAGGCAATCTTGACACAGATCTCTCCACACAAGGGACAATCAGAACAGAATAGATAGGCAATCCTGGCACAGATCTCTCCACACAAGGGACAATAAGAACAGAACAGGTAGGCAATCCTAGCACAGATCTCTCCACACAAGAGACAATCAAAACAGAACAGATAGGCAATCTTGGTGCAGATCTCTCCACATAAGGGACAATCAGAACAGAACAGATAGGCTATCCTGGCACAGATCTCTCCACACAAGGGACAATCAGAACAGAATAGACAGGCAATCATGGCACAGATCTCTCCACACAAGGGACAATCAGAACAGAACAGACAGGCAATCCTGGCACAGATCTCTCCACACAAGGGACAATCAGAACAGAATAGATAGGCAATCCTGGCACAGATCTCTCCACACAAGGGACAATCAGAACAGAACAGATAGGCAATCCTGGCAGAGATCTCTCCACACAAGAGACAATCAAAACAGAACAGGTAGGCAATCTTGGCGCAGATCTCTCCACACAAAGGACAATCAGAACAGAACAGGTAGGCAATCCTGGCACAGATATCTCTACAAAAGGGACAATCAGAACAGAACAGGTAGGCAATCCTGGCACAGATCTCTCCACACAAGGGACAATCAGAACAGAACAGGTAGGCAATCTTGGCCCAGATATCTCTACACAAGGGACAATCAGAACAGAACAGGTAGGCAATCCTGGCACAGATATCTCCACACAAGGGACAATCAGAACAGAACAGGTAGGCAATCCTGGCACAGATCTCTCCACACAAGGGACAATCAGAACAGAACAGACAAGCAATCCTGGTACAGATCTCTCCACACAAGGGACAATCAGAACAGAACAGACAGGCAATCCTGGCACAGATCTCTCCACACAAGGGACAATCAGAACAGAACAGGTAGGCAATCCTGGCACAGATCTCTCCACACAAGAGACAATCAGAACAGAACAGGTAGGCAATCCTGGCACAGATCTCTCCACACAAGGGACAATCAGAACAGAACAGACAGGCAATCCTGGCACAGATCTCTCCACACAAGGGACAATCAGAACAGAACAGGTAGGCAATCCTGGCACAGATCTCTCCACACAAGGGACAATCAGAACAGAACAGGTAGGCAATCCTGGCACAGATCTCTCCACACAAGGGACAATCAGAACAGAACAGGTAGGCAATCCTGGCACAGATCTCTCCACACAAGGGACAATCAGAACAGAACAGACAGGCAATCCTGGCACAGATCTCTCCACACAAGGGACAGTCAGAACCGAATAGACAGGCAATCCTGGCACAGATCTCTCCACACAAGGGACAATCAGAACAGAACAGATAGGCAATCCTGGCAGAGATCTCTCCACACAAGAGACAATAAAAACAGAACAGGTAGGCAATCTTGGCGCAGATCTCTCCACACAAAGGACAATCAGAACAGAACAGGTAGGCAATCCTGGCACAGATATCTCTACACAAGGGACAATCAGAACAGAACAGGTAGGCAATCCTGGCACAGATCTCTCCACACAAGGGACAATCAGAACAGAACAGGTAGGCAATCTTGGCCCAGATATCTCTACACAAGGGACAATCAGAACAGAACAGGTAGGCAATCCTGGCACAGATATCTCCACACAAGGGACAATCAGAACAGAACAGATAGGCAATCCTGGCACAGATCTCTCCACACAAGGGACAATCAGAACAGAACAGAAAGGCAATCCTGGCCCAGATATCTCTACACAAGGGACAATAAGAACAGAACAGGTAGGCAATCCTGGCACAGATCTCTCCACACAAGGGACAATCAGAACAGAACAGGTAGGCAATCCTGGCACAGATCTCTCCACACAAGGGACAATCAGAACAGAACAGGTAGGCAATCCTGGCACAGATCTCTCCACACAAGGGACAATCAGAACAGAATAGACAGGCAATCATGGCACAGATCTCTCCACACAAGGGACAATCAGAACAGAATAGACAGGCAATCATGGCACAGATCTCTCAACACAAGGGACAATCAGAACAGAATAGACAGGCAATCCTAGCACATATCTCTCCACACAAGGCACAATCAGAACAGAATAGATAGGCAATCTTGACACAGATCTCTCCACACAAGGGACAATCAGAACAGAATAGATAGGCAATCCTGGCACAGATCTCTCCACACAAGGGACAATAAGAACAGAACAGATAGGCAATCCTAGCACAGATCTCTCCACACAAGAGACAATCAAAACAGAACAGATAGGCAATCTTGGTGCAGATCTCTCCACATAAGGGACAATCAGAACAGAACAGATAGGCTATCCTGGCACAGATCTCTCCACACAAGGACAATCAGAACAGAATAGACAGGCAATCATGGCACAGATCTCTCCACACAAGGGACAATCAGAACAGAACAGACAGGCAATCCTGGCACAGATCTCTCCACACAAGGGACAATCAGAACAGAATAGATAGGCAATCCTGGCACAGATCTCTCCACACAAGGGACAATCAGAACAGAACAGATAGGCAATCCTGGCAGAGATCTCTCCACACAAGAGACAATCAAAACAGAACAGGTAGGCAATCTTGGCGCAGATCTCTCCACACAAGGGACAATCAGAACAGAACAGGTAGGCAATCCTGGCACAGATATCTCTACACAAGGGACAATCAGAACAGAACAGGTAGGCAATCCTGGCACAGATCTCTCCACACAAGGGACAATCAGAACAGAACAGGTAGGCAATCTTGGCCCAGATATCTCTACACAAGGGACAATCAGAACAGAACAGGTAGGCAATCCTGGCACAGATATCTCCACACAAGGGACAATCAGAACAGAACAGGTAGGCAATCCTGGCACAGATCTCTCCACACAAGGGACAATCAGAACAGAACAGACAAGCAATCCTGGTACAGATCTCTCCACACAAGGGACAATCAGAACAGAACAGACAGGCAATCCTGGCACAGATCTCTCCACACAAGGGACAATCAGAACAGAACAGGTAGGCAATCCTGGCACAGATCTCTCCACACAAGAGACAATCAGAACAGAACAGGTAGGCAATCCTGGCACAGATCTCTCCACACAAGGGACAATCAGAACAGAACAGACAGGCAATCCTGGCACAGATCTCTCCACACAAGGGACAATCAGAACAGAACAGGTAGGCAATCCTGGCACAGATCTCTCCACACAAGGGACAATCAGAACAGAACAGGTAGGCAATCCTGGCACAGATCTCTCCACACAAGGGACAATCAGAACAGAACAGGTAGGCAATCCTGGCACAGATCTCTCCACACAAGGGACAATCAGAACAGAACAGACAGGCAATCCTGGCACAGATCTCTCCACACAAGGGACAGTCAGAACCGAATAGACAGGCAATCCTGGCACAGATCTCTCCACACAAGGGACAATCAGAACAGAACAGATAGGCAATCCTGGCAGAGATCTCTCCACACAAGAGACAATCAAAACAGAACAGGTAGGCAATCTTGGCGCAGATCTCTCCACACAAAGGACAATCAGAACAGAACAGGTAGGCAATCCTGGCACAGATATCTCTACACAAGGACAATCAGAACAGAACAGGTAGGCAATCCTGGCACAGATCTCTCCACACAAGGGACAATCAGAACAGAACAGGTAGGCAATCTTGGCCCAGATATCTCTACACAAGGGACAATCAGAACAGAACAGGTAGGCAATCCTGGCACAGATATCTCCACACAAGGGACAATCAGAACAGAACAGGTAGGCAATCATGGCACAGATCTCTCCACACAAGGGACAATCAGAACAGAACAGGTAGGCAATCATGGCACAGATCTCTCCACACAAGGGACAATCAGAACAGAACAGATAGGCAATCCTGGCACAGATCTCTCCACACAAGGGACAATCAGAACAGAACAGATAGGCAATCCTGGCACAGATCTCTCCACACAAGGGACAATCAGAACAGAACAGGTAGGCAATCCTGGCACAGATCTCTCCACACAAGGGACAATCAGAACAGAACAGGTAGGCAATCATGGCACAGATCTCTCCACACAAGGGACAATCAGAACAGAACAGGTAGGCAATCATGGCACAGATCTCTCCACACAAGGGACAATCAGAACAGAACAGATAGGCAATCCTGGCACAGATCTCTCCACACAAGGGACAATCAGAACAGAACAGATAGGCAATCCTGGCACAGATCTCTCCACACAAGGGACAATCAGAACAGAACAGATAGGCAATCCTGGCACAGATCTCTCCACACAAGGGACAATCAGAACAGAACAGATAGGCAATCATGGCACAGATACCCCCTCTCCTATAACACAAGGACGTGACAATCAGAAATAGGAAACATTGGATACGATAGCGTTTTTTATTCCCACTCTATGTTACAAGTTCAAACATGAATAGAATAGAATAGACAATCACTGAATAGAATAGAATAGAATAGAATAGAATAGAATAGAATAGAATAGAATAGAATAGAATAGAATAGACAATCACTGAATAGAATAGAATAGAATAGAATAGAATAGACAATCACTGAATAGAATAGAATAGAATAGAATAGGCAATCATTGAATAGAATAGAATAGAATAGAATAGAATAGAATAGACTAGAATAGAATAGAATGGAATAGACAATCACTGAATAGAATAGAATAGAATAGACTAGAATAGAATTGACAATCACTGAATAGAATAGAATGGAATAGACTAGAATAGAATAGAATAGACTAGAATAGAATAGAATAGAATAGAATAGAATAGAATAGAATAGAATAGAATAGAATAGAATAGAATAGAATAGACAATCACTGAATAGAATAGAATAGAATCAATGAATAGAATAGAATAGAATAGAATAGAATAGAATAGAATAGAATAGACAATCACTGAATAGAATAGAATAGAATAGGATAGAATAGAATAGAATAGAATAGAATAGACAATCACTGAATAGAATAGAATAGAATAGAATAGAATAGACAATCACTGAATAGAATAGAATAGAATAGAATAGAATAGAATAGAATAGAATAGAATAGAATAGAATAGAATAGAATAGAATAGGCAATCGATAAATAGAGTTGTCTAGAGAACATTTAAAAAATATCTGATACAAATCCTACTTATCCCCATCCCTTTGTCACTAAAGGTCATCCTTATCAAGTGAGAAGAGACAGTTAGTCATCACAGAAATGAAATGTTTGAGAACTGTTGTAGGAGAGACTAGAAGAGAAAGTTAGTCATCACAGAAATGAGATGTTTGAGAATTGTTGTAGGAGAGACTAGAAGAGAAAGTTAGTCATCACAGAAATGAGATGTTTGAGAATTGTTGTAGGAGAGACTAGAAGAGAAAGTTAGTCATCACAGAAATGAGATGTTTGAGAACTGTTGTAGGAGAGACTAAAAGAGAAAGTTAGTCATCACAGAAATGAGATGTTTGAGAACTGTTGTAGGAGAGACTAGGAGAGAAAGTTAGTCATCACAGAAATGAAATGTTTGAGAATTGTTGTAGGAGAGACTAGAAGAGAAAGTTAGTCATCACAGAAATGAAATGTTTGAGAATTGTTGTAGGAGAGACTAGAAGAGAAAGTTAGTCATCACAGAAATGAAATGTTTGAGAATTGTTGTAGGAGAGACTAGAAGAGAAAGTTAGTCACCACAGAAATGAGATGTTTGAGAACTGTTGTAGGAGAGAGTAGAAGAGAAAGTTAGTCACCACAGAAATGAGATGTTTGAGAACTGTTGTAGGAGAGACTAGAAGAGAAAGTTAGTCACCACAGAAATGAAATGTTTGAGAATTGTTGTAGGAGAGACTAGAAGAGAAAGTTAGTCATCACAGAAATGAGATGTTTGAGAATTGTTGTAGGAGAGACTAGAAGAGAAAGTTAGTCACCACAGAAATGAAATGTTTGAGAATTGTTGTAGGAGAGACTAGAAGAGAAAGTTAGTCATCACAGAAATGAAATGTTTGAGAATTGTTGTAGGAGAGAGTAGAAGAGAAAGTTAGTCACCACAGAAATGAGATGTTTGAGAACTGTTGTAGGAGAGACTAGAAGAGAAAGTTAGTCATCACAGAAATGAGATGTTTGAGAATTGTTGTAGGAGAGACTAGAAGAGAAAGTTAGTCATCACAGAAATGAAATGTTTGAGAACTGTTGTAGGAGAGACTAGAAGAGAACGTTAGTCATCACAGAAATGAAATGTTTGAGAATTGTTGTAGTAGAGACTAGAAGAGAAAGTTAGTCATCACAGAAATGAAATGTTTGAGAACTGTTGTAGGAGAGACTAGAAGAGAAAGTTAGTCACCACAGAAATGAGATGTTTGAGAATTGTTGTAGGAGAGACTAGAAGAGAAAGTTAGTCATCACAGAAATGAGATGTTTGAGAACTGTTGTAGGAGAGACTAGAAGAGAAAGTTAGTCATCACAGAAATGAGATGTTTGAGAATTGTTGTAGGAGAGACTAGAAGAGAAAGTTAGTCATCACAGAAATGAGATGTTTGAGGACCGTTGTAGGAGAGACTAGAAGAAAAAGTTAGTCATCACAGAAATGAAATGTTTGAGAACTGTTGTAGGAGACACTAGAAGAGAAAGTTAGTCATCACAGAAATGAGATGTTTGAGGACTGTTGTAGGAGAGAGTAGAAGAGAAAGTTAGTCACCACAGAAATGAAATGTTTGAGAATTGTTGTAGCAAAGACTAGAAGAGAAAGTTAGTCATCACAGAAATGAGATGTTTGAGAACTGTTGTAGGAGAGAGTAGAAGAGAAAGTTAGTCACCACAGAAATGAGATGTTTGAGAACTGTTGTAGGAGAGACTAGAAGAGAAAGTTAGTCATCACAGAAATGAGATGTTTGAGAATTGTTGTAGGAGAGACTAGAAGAGAAAGTTAGTCACCACAGAAATGAGATGTTTGAGAACTGTTGTAGGAGAGACTAGAAGAGAAAGTTAGTCATCACAGAAATGAGATGTTTGAGAATTGTTGTAGGAGAGACTAGAAGAGAAAGTTAGTCATCACAGAAATGAGATGTTTGAGAATTGTTGTAGGAGAGACTAGAAGAGAAAGTTAGTCATCACAGAAATGAGATGTTTGAGAATTGTTGTAGGAGAGACTAGAAGAGAAAGTTAGTCATCACAGAAATGAGATGTTTGAGAATTGTTGTAGGAGAGACTAGAAGAGAAAGTTAGTCATCACAGAAATGAGATGTTTGAGAATTGTTGTAGGAGAGACTAGAAGAGAAAGTTAGTCATCACAGAAATGAAATGTTTGAGAACTGTTGTAGGAGAGACTAGAAGAGAAAGTTAGTCACCACAGAAATGAGATGTTTGAGAACTGTTGTAGGAGAGACTAGGAGAGAAAGTTAGTCACCACAGAAATGAGATGTTTGAGAACTGTTGTAGGAGAGACTAGAAGATAAAGTTAGTCATCACAGAAATGAGATGTTTGAGAATTGTTGTAGGAGAGACTAGAAGAGAAAGTTAGTCACCACAGAAATGAAATGTTTGAGAATTGTTGTAGGAGAGACTAGAAGAGAAAGTTAGTCATCACAGAAATGAAATGTTTGAGAATTATTGTAGTAGAGACTAGAAGAGAAAGTTAGTCACCACAGAAATGAGATGTTTGAGAACTGTTGTAGGAGAGACTAGAAGAGACAGTTAGTCACCACAGAAATGAGATGTTTGATAATTGTTGTAGGAGAGACTAGAAGATAAAGTTAGTCATCACAGAAATGAGATGTTTGAGAATTGTTGTAAGAGAGACTAAAAGAGAAAGTTAGTCACCACAGAAATGAGATGTTTGAGAATTGTTGTAGGAGAGACTAGAAGAGAACGTTAGTCACCACAGAAATGAGATGTTTGAGAATTGTTGTAGGAGAGACTAGAAGAGAACGTTAGTCACCACAGAAATGAGATGTTTGAGAACTGTTGTAGGAGAGGCTAGAAGAGAAAGTTAGTCATCACAGAAATGAGATGTTTGAGAATTGTTGTAGGAGAGACTAGAAGAGAAAGTTAGTCATCACAGAAATGAAATGTTTGAGAATTGTTGTAGGAGAGAGTAGAAGAGAAAGTTAGTCACCACAGAAATGAGATGTTTGAGAACTGTTGTAGGAGAGAGTAGAAGAGAAAGTTAGTCACCACAGAAATGAGATGTTTGAGAACTGTTGTAGGAGAGACTAGAAGAGAAAGTTAGTCACCACAGAAATGAAATGTTTGAGAATTGTTGTAGCAAAGACTAGAAGAGAAAGTTAGTCATCACAGAAATGAGATGTTTGAGAACTGTTGTAGGAGAGAGTAGAAGAGAAAGTTAGTCACCACAGAAATGAGATGTTTGAGAACTGTTGTAGGAGAGACTAGAAGAGAAAGTTAGTCATCACAGAAATGAGATGTTTGAGAATTGTTGTAGGAGAGACTAGAAGAGAAAGTTAGTCACCACAGAAATGAAATGTTTGAGAATTGTTGTAGGAGAGAGTAGAAGAGACACTATCAATAAGAGAAAGAGTTGGCGTTGGACGAATGTTGAATGAAATACAATAGAGCAAAGAGATCCGTGTGTCCACTTGGAGAGAATGTCTCCCCTATCATGCAAGAGAAGAGGAGCACAGAGCTCGAGGCTGACGCTGGAGTAACAACATCGGGGGAGCTCTAGAACATCAGAGGAGCTCTACAACATCGGGGGAGGTCTACAACATCAGGGGAGGTCTAGAACATCAGGGGATCTCTACAACATCAGGGGATCTCTACAACATAAGAGTAGCTCTACAACATCAGGGGATCTCTACAACATCAGGGGATCTCTACAACATAAGAGTAGCTCTACAACATCAGGGGATCTCTACAACATCAGGGGATCTCTACAACATAAGAGTAGCTCTACAACATCAGGGGAGCTCTACAACATCAGGGGATCTCTACAACATAAGAGTAGCTCTACAACATCAGAGGATCTCTACAACATAAGAGTAGCTCTACAACATCAGAGGATCTCTACAACATAAGAGGAGCTCTACAACATCAGGGGAGCTCTACAACATCAGGGGATCTCTACAACATAAGGGGAGCTCTAGAACATCAGAGGAGCTCTACAACATCAGGGGAGCTCTACAACATCAGAGGAGCTCTACAACATCAGGGGAGCTCTACAACATCAGGGGAGCTCTAGAACATCAGAGGAGCTCTAGAACATCAGGGGAGCTCTACAACATCAGAGGAGCTCTACAACATCAGAGGAGCTCTAGAACATCAGAGGAGCTCTAGAACATCAGAGGAGCTCTACAACATCAGGGGAGCTCTACAACATCAGAGGAGCTCTACAACATCAGAGGAGCTCTACAACATCAGAGTAGCTCTACAACATCAGAGGAGCTCTACAACTTCAGGGGAGCTCTACAGCATCAGGGGAGCTCTACAGCATCAGAGGAGCTCTACAACATCAGGGGAGCTCTACAACATCAGGGGAGCTCCACAACATCAGAGGAGCTCTACAACATCAGGGGAGCTCTACAACATCAGGGGAGCTCTACAACATCAGGGGAGCTCTACAACATCAGAGGAGCTCTACAACATCAGGGGAGCTCTACAACATCAGGGGAGCTCTACAGCATCAGGGGAGCTCTACAACATCAGAGGAGCTCTACAACATCAGGGGAGCTCTACAACATCAGAGGAGCTCTACAACATCAGGGGAGCTCTACAACATCAGGGGAGCTCCACAACATCAGAGGAGCTCTACAACATCAGGGGAGCTCTAGAACATCAGAGGAGCTCTAGAACATCAGGGGAGCTCTACAGCATCAGGGGAGCTCTACAGCATCAGGGGAGCTCTACGGCATCAGGTGAGCTCTACAACATCAGGGGAGCTCTACAACATCAGGGAGCTCTACAACATCAGAGGAGCTCTACAAGATCAGGGGGGGCTCTACAACATCAGGGGAGCTCTACAACATCAGGGGAGCTCTACAACATCAGGGGAGCTCTACAACGTCAGGGGAGCTCTACAACATCAGGGGAGCTCTACAACATCAAGGGAGCTCTACAACATCAGGGGAGCTCTACAACATCAGAGGAGCTCTACAATATCAGAGGAGCTCTACAACATCAAGGGAGCTCTACAACATCAGGGGAGCTCTACAACATCAGAGGAGCTCTACAACATCAGAGGAGCTCTACAATATCAGAGGAGCTCTACAATATCAGAGGAGCTCTACAACATCAGGGGAGCTCTAGAACATCAGAGGAGCTCTACAAAATCAGAGGGGCTCTAGAACATCATAGGAGCTCTACAGCATCAGGGAGCTCTACAGCATCAGGGGAGCTCTACAACATCAGGGGAGCTCTACAACATCAGGGGTGCTCTACAACATCAGAGGACCTCTAGAACATCAGAGGAGCTCTACAACATCAGGGGAGCTCTACAACATCAGGGGAGCTCTACACCATCAGGGGTGCTCTACAACATCAGAGGAACTCTACAACATCAGGGGAGCTCTACAACATCAGAGGACCTCTAGAACATCAGGGAGCTCTCAGAGCGCACAGTGTTCTCTCACCATGATTCAGGAAGATATTTTGTTGCTGCCCGTTAAATGACCGCCCCCCCCCCCCACACACACACACACCTCTACCAAACATCTATTCGCTATTTTTCCTTTCTGATGTTTTATGCGATTTTTTTTATAACTGTTCTAGTCTTCATGATTAGTGTGATATTTTTGTATAACCGATCTAGTCTTGATGATTAGTGTGATATTTGTGTATAACCGATCTAGTCTTGATGATTAGTGTGATATTTTTGTATAACCGATCTAGTCTTGATGAGCTCTACAACATCAGATTAGCTCTACAACATCATAGGAGCTCTACAACTTCAGGGGAGCTCTACAACATCAGAGGAGCTCTACAACATCAGAGGAGCTCTACAACTTCAGGGGAGCTCTAGAAAATCAGGGGAGCTCTACAACATCAGGGGAGCTCTACAGCATCAGGGGAGCTCTACAACATCAGGGGAGCTCTACACATCAGAGGAGCTCTACAGCATCAGGGGAGCTCTAGAACATCGCAACTGTTTGGCTGATTAAAGGAATTCAGTTCATCTCTTCACATGAACATTGCAACTGTTTGGCTGATTAAAGGAATTCAGTTCATCTCTTCACATGAACAATGCAACTGTTTGACTGATTAAAGGAATTCAGTTCATCTCTTCACATGAATATTGCAACTGTTTGGTTGATTAAAGGAATTCAGTTCACCTCTTCACATGAATATTGCAACTGTTTGGCTGATTAAAGGAATTCAGTTCATCTCTTCACATGAATATTGCAACTGTTTGGCTGATTAAAGGAATTCAGTTCATCTCTTCACATGAATATTGCAACTGTTTGGCTGGCCAGCTCTAGCAACTCAGTGGATCTATTCACTCAGAAGCGGCTACCTTTCTTTTCTTGTCCATGTTCTTACTTCCGCTGTATCTTGCATGTTGGGTAGAAGTGTTTTCAGTCAGCATTTCGTTGGTACTGCATCTCTACGCTTGACTCAAGTGCTTGCATTTCTCTAGATTGTGGAAGCGATTGAAAACCAACAACAGATAAATAACCATTGATCGTTACCAGCAAGAAATGAATACCAACTTCATGCACAAAACCCATTTGCAGGACAAAGAAATGAAATAACAGTAACTCTTTTTTTCGTGGATGTTTTCTCTCTCTGGAGATGTTGGGAGTGCTCTGCCGGCGGGGACAGGTTTTGAGATCGTTGTTCCATTTGTATTTCTCTGTCAAAAGAGCAGCTGTGTTCAATGGGCCCGTTTTCAGTTGCCAAACGTGTAGTTTGACCGGCTGCCGTGTCAACCACACAACAACAAGCCTGCTTCTCACCAAATTGTTGTTTTTAATCGGTCCAGGGTGATCAACACGGGATAACAGCCTGAACTTTTTCGTTTGTCCCCGGGGACATATTTGCAGACTTTGGTAGCAAGCAGCCGTTGTCCTCTCTTCCCGTGTGGTTGATCCCCTGTGAGACCTGTCTAAGCCTCGGTCACTGTGGTCAGAGCTCAACTTCCTGCACGCATGCGCTTTAGAGCTAAAATTGATCGGCTTGAAGACTCAAGGCCGGCAAGAATGCAAGATTAACCCTAGGCTCACGGGGGTCTGGTTCAACTGATCCGGTCAGCAATCTCAGCTATTTCAATAACGGTCTCCAAGGTTGAATTGTCCGAGCCACGATCATACCCGCCATTCTCAGAGCGCACAGTGTTCTCTCACCATGATTCAGGAAGATATTTTGTTGCTGCTCGTTAAATAACCGCCCCCCCCCCCACACACACACACACACACACACCTCTACCAAACATCTATTCGCTGTTTTTTTCTTTCTGATGTTTTATGCGATTTTTTTATAACTGTTCTAGTCTTGATGATTAGTATGATACTTTTGTATAACCGATATAGTCTTGATGATTAGTGTGATATTTTTGTATAACCGATCTAGTCTTGATGATTAGTGTGATATTTTTGCATAACCGATCTAGTCTTGATGATTAGTGTGATATTTTTGTATAACCGATCTAGTCTTGATTTATGTGACTTCTGATACTTCATCTATTCTTGTGATTTGTATAACTGATATAGCTAGTCTTGGTTAATGTGACTTTTGTCAAATTAGACTTTCTAATCTTGTGATTTTGTATAACCGATCATGTCTTGGTTAATGTGACTTTTGTCAAATTAGACTTTCTAGTCTTGTGATTTTGTATAACCGATCATGTCTTGGTTAATGTGACTTTTGTCAAATTAGACTTTCTAATCTTGTGATTTTGTATAACCGATCATGTCTTGGTTAATGTGACTTTTGTCAAATTAGACTTTCTAATCTTGTGATTTTGTATAACCGATCATGTCTTGGTTAATGTGACTTTTGTCAAATTAGACTTTCTAGTCTTGTGATTTTGTATAACCGATCATGTCTTGGTTAATGTGACTTTTGTCAAATTAGACTTTCTAATCTTGTGATTTTGTATAACCGATCATGTCTTGGTTAATGTGACTTTTGTCAAATTAGACTTTCTAATCTTGTGATTTTGTATAACCGATCATGTCTTGGTTAATGTGACTTTTGTCAAATTAGACTTTCTAATCTTGTGATTTTGTATAACCAATCATGTCTTGGTTAATGTGACTTTTGTCAAAGCGTATCCGCCATATTGACCGGAAGTTCACTGGCAGGTCTCTGATCAAATATGGAAGCAACACTAGCAGGTCTCTGATCAAATATTGAAGCAACACTGGCAGGTCTCTGATCAAATATGGAAGCAACACTGGCAGGTCTCTGATCAAATATTGAAGCAACACTGGCAGGTCTCTGATCAATTATTGAAGCAACACTGGCAGGTCTCTGATCAAATATTGAAGCAACACTGGCAGGTCTCTGCTAGATTGGATATTAATTTGGATGATTCCACTGGCATCGGCGGTTGAACAATTATAGATTCTAATTTGTTTGCAGTGATACTGGGGCCTTCCATAACCTGTCAGTGTTTCACATTTGATCAAACAGTGTCTGCCAGACTTTTATTGATACAGGAACAAGAATATTCCAATATGCCAGGAATGGTGAGGGACAAGGAACGGTCGGTTCCTTATAAAACTCTTGTTTGTGCAGCATCGGTGGTTGATGTGTCTTGGACAAATTATGGACAGTAAATCCAATAAGAGGCTCGACTGCAGTCTCAATGTGTCTAGGACAAATTATGGACAGTAAATCCAATAAGAGGCTCGACTGCAGTCTCAATGTGTCTAGGACAAATTATGGACAGTAAATCCAATAAGAGGTTCGACAGCAGTCTCAATGTGTCTAGGACAAATTATGGACAGTAAATCCAATAAGAGGTTCGACTGCAGTCTCAATGTGTCTAGGACAAATTATGGACAGTAAATCCAATAAGAGGTTCGACTGCAGTCTCAATGTGTCTAGGACAAATTATGGACAGTAAATCCAATAAGAGGTTCGACTGCAGTCTCAATGTGTCTAGGACAAATTATGGACAGTAAATCCAATAAGAGGTTCGACTGCAGTCTCAATGTGTCTAGGACAAATTATGGACAGTAAATCCAATAAGAGGTTCGACTGCAGTGTCAATGTGTCTAGCACAAATTATGGACAGTAAATCCAATAAGAGGTTCGACTGCAGTGTCAATGTGTCTAGGACAAATTATGGACAGTAAATCCAATAAGAGGTTCGACTGCAGTCTCAATGTGTCTAGCACAAATTATGGACAGTAAATCCAATAAGAGGTTCGACTGCAGTCTCAATGTGTCTAGGACAAATTATGGACATTAAATCCAATAAGAGGTTCGACTGCAGTCTCAATGTGTCTAGGACAAATTATGGACAGTAAATCCAATAAGAGGTTCGACTGCAGTGTCAATGTGTCTAGGACAAATTATGGACAGCAAATCCAATAAGAGGTTCGACTGCAGTGTCAATGTGTCTAGGACAAATTATGGACAGTAAATCCAATAAGAGGTTCGACCGCAGTCTTAATGTGTCTAGGACAAATTATGGACAGTAAATCCAATAAGAGGTTCGACAGCAGTCTCAATGAGTCTAGGACAAATTATGGACAGTAAATCCAATAAGAGGTTCGACTGCAGTCTCAACTGTTCTGACTCAAGTGTGCGTGCCCCCCCCCCCACACCCCCTTCCAATATCAAGGAGCTAAAAGGTCGAAAAGTTGGTCGACTGGAACACATTTTCTGATGATCAGATACCTCCTGTTGCACAGTTCTGTATCAGTTGTACTAATTTCATGAGGATCAATAGATATGGGAGTGAACCAGACGGGAAAGAGATCCTACAACATCGGCAACAAAATGTGAAGTACCTACTCGTAGTTTCTGCATCCTTCTATCACTTAGAACATGAGTGAGACAAGGGGTGCGTATTATCCTTTCTCCCCTCCCCCCCCCCCCCCCCCCCCCTTGTTCATTACATACATGGACTACATATGTAAGTTAGCCAACCCATCGGAGACAGAGGAGTTTAAGGAGCTTTTATTTGTAGACGATCAGGCACTAATACATGGAAAAATAGAAGACCTACAAGAACACTGAAGGTTAAAAATATCTCATGCAACAAATCTATGTCAATAAAAATGAGAAAGAGAGTTCATCGGTGCTATATAGAACCAATTCTGACCTATGGAAGCGAATCATGGACAGTGGACAAACAAATGAAAAGACGATTGGAGGCCACAGAGATGGGATTTCTCAGAAGAATGTTGAAAGTTCCCTGGACAGCTAAAAAGACCAATGAGGAAGTTCTCAAAGAGGCCAACACAAAAAGGGAGCTCTTAAAAAACATCAGAAAGAAACAATCAACATTTTTCGGGCACATCATGAGAAGAGGAAAGTTTGAATACTTGGTTACAACTGGCGTAATACAGGGAAAGAGAGATCGCGGGCGACAAAGGGAGAAAATACTGGATAGCATGGTGTCATGGCATGGAAAACAGTCAAGAACAGAACTGATACGATGCACTGTAGATAGAAGATTGTGGAGGGACATGATCACCTACGCCAACCGGTATGGCACATGATGATGATGATGACAAGAACACTTGAATGGACTCAACAGCACAGACACATAATAGAACATGACAATGAACATCAACAAAACAGAAGTCGTGATTGTCGCAAAAGAGAATGGTTATAGTTAGTCGATGGCCCCGGTATCACTGCAAACGAATTTAAATCCATAATTGCTCAACCACCCGTGCCAGTGGAATCATCCGAATTAAAATCAATCTCATTGAAGGATCCAAACAAATAAAGGCAGCTGCAGTCCCCATCTTAGCAGCTACATCACACGCCAAAAGACATAAGGACAAGGGGTACCGAAAGTGAACGCATCTGAACTGTCTCTAGCCATACCATATCATCATTCATTGTAAGCAAAAGAGAAACAGAACATCAACATAACGATGGTCGGCAGACAAGTAAAACGAGCTAACGATGGTCGGCAGACAAGTAAAACGAGCTAACGATGGTCGGCAGACAAGTAAAACGAGCTAACGATGGTCGGCAGACAAGTAAAACGAGCTAACGATGGTCGGCAGACAAGTAAAACGAGCTAACGATGGTCGGCAGACAACTAAAACGAGCTAACGATGGTCGGCAGACAACTAAAACGAGCTAACGATGGTCGGCAGACAAGTAAAACGAGCTAACGATGGTCGGCAGACAAGTAAAACGAGCTAACGATGGTCGGCAGACAAGTAAAACGAGCTAACGATGGTCGGCAGACAACTAAAACGAGCTAACGATGGTCGGCAGACAACTAAAACGAACGATGGTCGGCAGACAAGTAAAACGAGCTAACGATGGTCGGCAGACAACTAAAACGAGCTAACGATGGTCGGCAGACAAGTAGCTAACGATGGTCGGCAGAGCTAACGATGGTCGGCAGACAACTAAAACGAGCTAACGGCAGACAACTAAAACGAGCTAACGATGGTCGGCAGACAACTCGAGCTAACGATGGTCGGCAGACTAAAACGAGCTAACGATGGTCGGCAGACAACTAAAACGAGCTAACGATGGTCGGCAGACAACTAAAACGAGCTAACGATGGTCGGCAGACAACTAAAACGAGCTAACGATGGTCGGCAGACAAGTAAAACGAGCTAACGATGGTCGGCAGACTAACGATGGTAAAACGAGCTAACGATGGTCGGCAGACAACTAAAACGAGCTAACGATGGTCGGCAGACAACTAAAACGAGCTAACGATGGTCGGCAGACAACTAAAACGAGCTAACGATGGTCGGCAGACAACTAAAACGAGCTAACGATGGTCGGCAGACAAGTAAAACGAGCTAACGATGGTCGGCAGACAACTAAAACGAGCTAACGATGGTCGGCAGACAACTAAAACGAGCTAACGATGGTCGGCAGACAACTAAAACGAGCTAACGATGGTCGGCAGACAACTAAAACGAGCTAACGATGGTCGGCATACAACTAAAACGAGCTAACGATGGTCGGCAGACAACTAAAACGAGCTAACGATGGTCGGCAGACAACTAAAACGAGCTAACGATGGTCGGCAGACAAGTAAAACGAGCTAACGATGGTCGGCAGACAAGTAAAACGAGCTAACGATGGTCGGCAGACAACTAAAACGTGCGAAGGAATTTAAATATCTAGGAAGTTTAGTGACAAACGACAATTCTCAAACAGCAGAAATAGACTCAAGATGCAACAAAGCTTGTCAAATCATCGGACAGTTATCACCACTATTGTCCAACAGGGAAATAACTCTGGAGACAAAACGAGCACTATACAATACAATCTTCATCTCAACGTTGTGCTACCAATGCCAGACCTGGACCCTAGATGCAAGAACAATAAGAAAAAAATAACCATTACCGAGATGAAATGTGTTAGACGAATGACAGGAAACAGTCTGAGAGATGAGATCAGAAATTAAGAAATGAGAGAAAAAGGTAGGAATAATTCCCGCCATAGAATATATAAAGAAACAACAGATAAAATGGTTTGGCCACGTGACAAGGCAGAAAGAACAAAACACAACACAACGAGCCTTCAACAAACGTTGTGAGAACAACAGACCCAAGGGTCGATCGACCACGAAAAAGATGGATCGATGGAATATTAGAAGCACTAGGAAACATAACAGCAGCAGAGGCGAACAGAAGAGCAAAAGACAGCAAATTATATCTCCCCTCGACGCTGAAAGGCACTTGAGGAAGGAAAGAAGAAGAAGAAGAACTCTGTCTACACGCAGGTCAAGAATCACCACAAGATTAGAAAAGCAATTCCGAACTAATACGGGCTGAAGTCGGATGCACTAGGCCTTAAAGTACAGAACGCAGTAACAGCAAAATGCAGCTTGCTAGACAACGATTTACCGCGACAGCACACAACTTGGCAGGAAATAGATTGGCCGGCTCGGGTCAATATTTGACCATCCTGGTGGCCAGGCAGTAATGGTCGCAGCCGGTCACAGTGTACGCTGAACTGCCTTCTCACACATTCCCTGTGGGTCAGCCCTGGCAGACAGACCAAGCCAGATAACCCACACAAACAGTGTGGTCGGTTTGTTGTCTGTGTGGAGTGGGGAACGTACCGGCGAATATGGTGGTCTGTTGACAAGCTAATGGTGGCGTTTTTGTTGTTGAACTTGGGTAAACAAGAATTGGTCGAGAGGGGCGGTCTGGTTCATAGGGAGAGGGGTTTTTAGAGGTGAGATAGAATGGAGAAGATTGTGTGGAGAGACAAGGATTGTGTGGATAGACAAGGATTGTGTGGAGAGACAAGGATTGTGTGGAGAGACAAGGATTGTGTGGATAGACATGGACTATGTGGAGAGTCAAGGATTGTGTGGAGAGACAAGGATTGTGTGGAGAGACAAGGATTGTGTGGAGAGACATGGATTGTGTGGAGAGACAAGGATTGTGTGGATAGACATGGACTATGTGGAGAGTCAAGGATTGTGTGGAGAGACAAGGATTGTGTGGAGAGACATGGATTGTGTGGATAGACAAGGATTGTGTGGAGAGACAAGGATTGTGTGGAGAGACAAGGATTGTGTGGAGAGACAAGGATTGTGTGGATAGACATGGACTATGTGGAGAGTCAAGGATTGTGTGGAGAGACAAGGATTGTGTGGAGAGACAAGGATTGTGTGGAGAGACATGGACTATGTGGAGAGACAAGGATTGTGTGGAGAGACATGGATTGTGTGGAGAGACAAGGATTGTGTGGAGAGACAAGGATTGTGTGGAGAGACATGGACTATGTGGAGAGACAAGGATTGTGTGGAGTGACAAGGATTGTGTGGAGAGACAAGGATTGTGTGGAGAGACATGGATTGTGTGGATAGACATGGACTATGTGGAGAGACAAGGATTGTGTGGAGAGACAAGGAGTGTGTGGAGATTCAAGGATTGTGTGGATAGACATGGATTGTGTGGAGAAACAAGGATTGTGTGGAGAGACATGGATTGTGTGGAGAGACAAGGATTGTGTGGAGAGACATGGATTGTGTGGAGAGACAAGGATTGTGTGGAGAGACATGGATTGTGTGGATAGACAAGGATTGTGTGGAGAGACATGGATTGTGTGGAGAGACAAGGATTGTGTGGAGAGACATGGATTGTGTCGAGAGACATGGATTGTGTGGAGAGACACGGCTTGTGTGGAGAGACAAGGATTGTGTGAAGAGACAAGGATTGTGTGAAGAGACAAGGATTGTGTGGAGAGACAAAGATTGTGTGGAGAGACAAGGATTGTGTTGAGAGACAAAGATTGTGTTGAGAGACAAGAATTGTGTTGAGAGAAAAAGATTGTGTGGAGAGACAAAGATTGTGCAGGGAGACAAGGATTGTGTTGAGAGAGAAAGATTGTGTGGAGAGACAATGATTGTGTTGAGAGACAAAGATTGTGTTGAGAGAGAAAGATTGTGTGGAGAGACAATGATTGTGTTGAGGACAAAGATTGTGTAGAGAGACAAGAATTGTGTTGAGAGAAAAAGATTGTGTGGAGAGACAAGAATTGTGTTGAGAGAAAAAGATTGTGTGGAGAGACAAAGGTTGTGTGGAGAGTCAAAGATTGTGTGGAAAGACAAAGATTGTGTGGAGAGACAAAGATTGTGTGGAGAGACAAAGATTGTATGGAGAGACAAGGATTGTGTTGATTGACAAAGTTTGTGTGGAGAGACAAAGATTGTGTGGAGAGACAAGGATTGTGTGGAGAGACAAGGATTATGTTGACTGACAAAGTTTGTGTGGAGAGACAAAGTTTGTGTGGAGAGACAAAGATTGTGTGGAGAGACAAAGTTTGTGTGGAGAGACAAAGTTTGTGTGGAGAGACAAAGATTGTGTGGAGAGACAAAGTTTGTGTGGAGAGACAAAGATTGTGTGGAGAGACAAAGTTTGTGTGGAGAGACAAAGATTGTGTGGAGAGACAAAGATTGTGTGGAGAGACAAGACTTCTAGAGGATGATAAAATCAACACGAATGTAACTAACTTGTCATTCTCTGATATCACACAGACGAGAACGGCAGTCTCTACACAAGTGTCTCTCCCTGCAATACGCGTCTCTCCAAATAAATATTGTCGCTTCCGTACAATCCTTGTATCTGCACTTTCCGTGTCTCTCCAAAAAATCCTTGGCTCTCCATACAATCTTTGCCTCTCCACAAAATCCACCCTCCATACAATCTCTATATCAAAACTGTCCTTTTCTCTACACACAATCATTGCCTCTCCAAACAATCTTTGTCTCTCCAGATAATCCTTGGCTCTCCATACAATCTTTGTTTCTCCACACGATCCGTCCACCATACAATCTCTATATCCAAATAGTCCTTTTCTCTCCACACAACTTTTATCTCTCCAGACAATACATGTCTCTCAACACAATTCTTGTCTCTCCACCCACACAATCTTTGTGTCTGCAAACAACCCTTGTCTCGCCAAACAACCCTGGTCTCGCCACACAACCCTTGTCTCGCCACACAACCCTTGTCTCGACACACAAACCTTGTCTCGCCACACAACCCTTGTCTCGCCACACAACCCTTGTCTCGACACACAAACCTTGTCTCGCCACACAACCCTTGTCTCGCCACACAATCTTTGTCTCGCTACACAATCTTTGTCTCGCCACACAACCCTTGTCTCGCCACACAACCCTTGTCTCGCCACACAATCTTTGTCTCGCTACACAATCTTTGTCTCGCCACACAATCTTTGTCTCGCCACACAATCTTTGTCTCGCCACACAATCTTTGTCTCGCCACACAATCTTTGTCTCGCCACACAACCTTTGTCTCGCCACACAACCCTTGTCTCGCCACACAATCTTTGTCTCGCCACACAATCTTTGTCTCGTCACACAACCCTTGTCTCGCCACACAATCTTTGTCTCGCCACACAATCTTTGTCTCGCCACACAACCCTTGTCTCGCCACACAATCTTTGTCTCGCCACACAACCCTTGTCTCGTCACACAACCCTTGTCTCGCCACACAACCCTTGTCTCGCCACACAATCTTTGTCTCGCCACACAATCTTTGTCTCGCCACACAATCTTTGTCTCGCCACACAATCTTCGTCTCGCCACACAATCCCTGTCTCGCCACACAATCTTTGTCTCGCCACACAATCTTTGTCTCGCCACACAATCTTTGTCTCGCCACACAATCTTTGTCTCGCCACACAATCCCTGACTCGCCACACAATCTTTGTCTCGCCACACAATCCCTGTCTCGCCACACAATCATTGTCTCGCCACACAATCTTTGTCTCGCCACACAATCTTTGTCTCGCCACACAATCTTCGTCTCGCCACACAATCCCTGTCTCGCCACACAATCTTTGTCTCGCTACACAATCTTTGTCTCGCCACACAATCTTTGTTTCGCAACACAATCCTTGTCTCGCCACACAATCTTTGTCTCGCCACACAATCTTTGTCTCGCCACACAATCCCTGTCTCGCCACACAACCTTGTCGCGCAACACAATCCCTTTCTTGCCACACAATCTTTGTCTCGCCATACAATCTTTGTCTCGCCACACAATCTTTGTCTCGCCACACAATCCCTGTCTCGCCACACAATATTTGTCTCGCCACACAACACTTGTCTCGCCACACAATCCCTGTCTCGCCACACAATCTTTGTCTCGCCACACAACCCTTGTCTCGCCACACAATCCCTGTCTCGCCACACAATCCCTGTCACGCCACACAACCCTTGTCTCGCCACACAATCCCTGTCTCGCGAAACAACCTTTATCTCGCCACACAATATTTGTCTCGCCACACAAACCTTGTCTCGCCACACAATCTTTATCTCGCCACACAACCCTTGTCTCGCCACACAATCTTTGTCTCGCCACACAACCCTTGCCTCGCAACACAATCTTTGTCTCGCCACACAACCCTTGTCTCGCCACACAATCTTTGTCTCGCCACACAATCTTTGTCTCGCCACACAACCCTTGTCTCGCCACACAATCTTTGTCTCGCCACACAACCCTTGTCTCGCCACACAATCTTTGTCTCGCCACACAACCCTTGTCTCGCCACACAATCTTTGCCTCGCCACACAACCCTTGTCTCGCCACACAATCTTTGTCTCGCCACACAACCCTTGTCTCGCCACACAAACCTTGTCTCGCCACACAATCTTTGTCTCGCCCCACAATCTTTGTCTCGCCACACAACCCTTGTCTCGCCACACAATCTTTGTCTCGCCACACAACCATTGTCTCGCCACACAATCTTTGTCTCGCCACACAACACTTGTCTCGCCACACAATCATTGTCTCGCCACACAATCTTTGTCTCGCCACACAATCCTAGTCTCGCAACACAATCTTTGTCTCGCCACACAACCCTTGTCTCGCCACACAATCTTTGTCTCGCCATCAACCCTTGTCTCGCCACACAATCCCTGTCTCGCCACACAATCTTTGTCTCGCCACATCACCCTTGTCTCGCCACACAATCTTTTTCTCGCCACACAACCCTTGTCTCGCCACACAATCCCTGTCTCGCCACACAATCTTTGTCTCGCCACACAACCCTTGTCTCGCCACACAATCTTTGTCTCGCCACACAATCTTTGTCTCGCCACACAATCTTTGTCTCGCCACACAACCCTTGTCTCGCCACACAATCTTTGTCTCGCCACACAATCTTTGTCTCGCCACACAATCTTTGTCTCGCCACACAATCTTTGTCTCGCCACACAACCCTTGTCTCGCCACGCAATCCCTGTCTCGCCATACAACCTTATTTCGCCATACAATATTTGTCTCGCCACACAATCTTTGTCTCGCCACACAACCCTTGTCTCGCCTCACAATCTTTGTCTCGCCACACAACCCTTGTCTCGCCACACAATCTTTGTCTCGCCACACAATCTTTGTCTCGCCACACAATCCTAGTCTCGCCACACAACCCTTGTCTCGCCACACAATCTTTGTCTCGCTACACAATCTTTGTCTCGCCACACAATCTTTGTCTCGCCACACAATCTTTGTCTCGCCACACAATCTTTGTCTCGCCACACAATCTTTGTCTCGCCACACAATCCCTGTCTCGCCACACAATCGCCACACCCTGTCTCGCCACACAATCCCTGTCTCGCCACACAATCTTTGTCTCGCCACACAACCCTTGTCTCGCCACACAATCCTGTCTCGCCACACAACCCTGTCTCGCCACACAACCCTTGTCTCGCCACACAATCCCTGTCTCGCAACCTTTATCTCGCCACACAATATTTGTCTCGCCACACAAACCTTGTCTCGCCACACAATCTTTATCTCGCCACACAACCCTTGTCTCGCCACACAATCTTTGTCTCGCCACACAACCCTTGCCTCGCAACACAATCTTTGTCTCGCCACACAACCCTTGTCTCGCCACACAATCTTTGTCTCGCCACACAATCTTTGTCTCGCCACACAACCCTTGTCTCGCCACACAATCTTTGTCTCGCCACACAACCCTTGTCTCGCCACACAATCTTTGTCTCGCCACACAACCCTTGTCTCGCCACACAATCTTTGCCTCGCCACACAACCCTTGTCTCGCCACACAATCTTTGTCTCGCCACACAATCTTTGTCTCGCCACACAAACCTTGTCTCGCCACACAATCTTTGTCTCGCCCCACAATCTTTGTCTCGCCACACAACCCTTGTCTCGCCACACAATCTTTGTCTCGCCACACAACCATTGTCTCGCCACACAATCTTTGTCTCGCCACACAACACTTGTCTCGCCACACAATCATTGTCTCGCCACACAATCTTTGTCTCGCCACACAATCCTAGTCTCGCAACACAATCTTTGTCTCGCCACACAACCCTTGTCTCGCCACACAATCTTTGTCTCGCCATCAACCCTTGTCTCGCCACACAATCCCTGTCTCGCCACACAATCTTTGTCTCGCCACATCACCCTTGTCTCGCCACACAATCTTTTTCTCGCCACACAACCCTTGTCTCGCCACACAATCCCTGTCTCGCCACACAATCTTTGTCTCGCCACACAACCCTTGTCTCGCCACACAATCTTTGTCTCGCCACACAATTCCTGTCTCGCCACACAATCTTTGTCTCGCCACACAACCATTGTCTCGCCACACAATCTTTGTCTCGCCACACAATCTTTGTCTCGCCACACAATCTTTGTCTCGCCACACAATCTTTGTCTCGCCACACAACCCTTGTCTCGCCACGCAATCCCTGTCTCGCCATACAACCTTATTTCGCCATACAATATTTGTCTCGACACACAATCTTTGTCTCGCCACACAACCCTTGTCTCGCCTCACAATCTTTGTCTCGCCACACAACCCTTGTCTCGCCACACAACCCTTGTCTCGCCACGCAATCCCTGTCTCGCCATACAACCTTATTTCGCCATACAATATTTGTCTCGACACACAATCTTTGTCTCGCCACACAACCCTTGTCTCGCCTCACAATCTTTGTCTCGGCACACAACCCTTGTCTCGCCACACAATCTTTGTCTCGCCACACAATCTTTGTCTCGCCACACAATCCTAGTCTCGCCACACAACCCTTGTCTCGCCACACAATCTTTGTCTCGCTACACAATCTTTGTCTCGCCACACAATCTTTGTCTCGCCACACAATCTTTGTCTCGCCACACAACCCTTGTCTCGCCACACAATCTTTGTCTCGCCACACAATCTTTGTCTCGCCACACAACCCTTGTCTCGCCACACAATCTTTGTCTCGCCACACAACTCTTGTCTCGCCACACAATCTTTGTCTCGCCACACAACCCTTGTCTCGCCACACAATCTTTGTCTCGCCACACAACCCTTGTCTCGTCACACAACCCTTGTCTCGCCACACAACCCTTGTCTCGCCACACAATCTTTGTCTCGCCACACAATCTTTGTCTCGCCACACAATCTTCGTCTCGCCACACAATCCCTGTCTCGCCACACAATCTTTGTCTCGCCACACAATCTTTGTCTCGCCACACAATCTTTGTCTCGCCACACAATCTTTGTCTCGCCACACAATCCCTGACTCGCCACACAATCTTTGTCTCGCCACACAATCCCTGTCTCGCCACACAATCATTGTCTCGCCACACAATCTTTGTCTCGCCACACAATCTTTGTCTCGCCACACAATCTTCGTCTCGCCACACAATCCCTGTCTCGCCACACAATCTTTGTCTCGCCACACAATCTTTGTCTCGCCACACAATCTTTGTTTCGCATCACAATCCTTGTCTCGCCACACAATCTTTGTCTCGCCACACAATCTTTGTCTCGCCACACAATCCCTGTCTCGCCACACAACCTTGTCGCGCAACACAATCCCTGTCTTGCCACACAATCTTTGTCTCGCCACACAACCCTTGTCTCGCCACACAATCTTTGTCTCGCCACACAATCTTTGTCTCGCCACACAATCTTTGCCTCGCCAAACAACCCTTGTCTCGCCACACAATCCCTGTCTTGCCACACAACCTTATTTCGCCACACAATCTTTGTCTCGCCACACAATCTTTGTCTCGCCACACAACCCTTGTCTCGCCACACAACCCTTGTCTCGCGACACAATCTTTGTCTCGCCCCACAATCTTTGTCTCGCCACACAATCCCTGTCTCGCCACACAACCCTTGTCTCGCCACACAATCTTTGTCTCGCCACACAACCCTTCTCTCGCCACACAATCTTTGTCTCGCCACACAACCCTTGTCTCGCCACACAATCTTTGTCTCGCCACACAACCCTTGTCTCGCCACACAATCTTTGTCTCGCAACACAATCTTTGTCTCGCCACACAACCCTTGTCTCGCCACACAATCTTTGTCTCGCCACACAACCCTTGTCTCGCCACACAATCTTTGTCTCGCCACACAACCCTTGTCTCGCCACACAACCCTTGTCTCGCCACACAATCTTTGTCTCGCCACACAACCCTTGTCTCGCCAAACAATCCTTGTCTCGCCATACAATCTTTGTCTCGCCACACAATCCCTGTCTCGCCACACAATCTTTGTCTCGCCACACAATCTTTGTCTCCCCACACAACCCTTGTCTCGCCACACAATCTTTGTCTCGCCACACAACCCTTGTCTCGCCACACAATCTTTGTCTCGCCACACAATCTTTGTCTCGCCACACAATCTTTGTCTCGCCACACAACCCTTGTCTCGCCACACAATCTTTGTCTCGCCACACAATCTTTGTCTCGCCACACAACCCTTGTCTCGCCACACAATCTTTGTCTCGCCACACAACCCTTGTCTCGCTACACAATTTTGTCTCGCCACACAACTCTTGTCTCGCCACACAATCTTTGTCTCGCCACACAACCCTTGTCTCGCCACACAACCCTTGTCTCGCCACACAATCTTTGTCTCGCCACACAACCTTGTCTCGCCACACAGCCCTTGTCTCGCCACACAATCTTTGTCTCGCCACACAATCTTTGTCTCGCCATACAATCTTTGTCTCGCCACACAATCTTTGTCTCGCCACACAATCCCTGTCTCGCCACACAATATTTGTCTCGCCACACAACACTTGTCTCGCCACACAATCCCTGTCTCGCCACACAATCTTTGTCTCGCCACACAACCCTTGTCTCGCGACACAATCCCTGTCTCGCCACACAACCTTATTTCGCCACACAATCTTTGTCTCGCCACACAATCTTTGTCTCGCCACACAACCCTTGTCTCGCCACACAACCCTTGTCTCGCGACACAATCTTTGTCTCGCCCCACAATCTTTGTCTCGCCACACAATCCCTGTCTCGCCACACAATCTTTGTTTCGCCACACAATCTTTGTCTCGCCACACAATCTTTGTCTCGCCACACAACCCTTGTCTCGCCACACAATCTTTGTCTCGCCACACAACCCTTCTCTCGCCACACAATCTTTGTCTCGCCACACAACCCTTGTCTCGCCACACAATCTTTGTCTCGCCACACAACCCTTGTCTCGCCACACAATCTTTGTCTCGCCACACAATCTTTGTCTCGCCACACAACCCTTGTCTCGCAACACAATCTTTGTCTCGCCACACAACCCTTGTCTCGCCACACAATCTTTGTCTCGCCACACAACCCTTGTCTCGCCACACAACCTTGTCTCGCCACACAATCTTTGTCTCGCCACACAACCCTTGTTTCGCCAAACATTCCATGTCTCGCCATACAATCTTTGTCTCGCCACACAATCCCTGTCTCGCCACACAATCTTTGTCTCGCCACACAATCTTTGTCTCCCCACACAACCCTTGTCTCGCCACACAATCTTTGTCTCGCCACACAACCCTTGTCTCGCCACACAATCTTTGTCTCGCCACACAATCTTTGTCTCGCCACACAATCTTTGTCTCGCCACACAACCCTTGTCTCGCCACACAATCTTTGTCTCGCCACACAATCTTTCTCTCGCCACACAACCCTTGTCTCGCCACACAATCTTTGTCTCGCCACACAACCCTTGTCTCGCTACACAATTTTGTCTCGCCAAACAACTCTTGTCTCGCCACACAATCTTTGTCTCGCCACACAACCCTTGTCTCGCCACACAACCCTTGTCTCGCCACACAATATTTGTCTCGCCACACAACACTTGTCTCGCCACACAATCCCTGTCTCGCCACACAATCTTTGTCTCGCCACACAACCCTTGTCTCGCCACACAATCCCTGTCTCGCCACACAATCCCTGTCTCGCCACACAACCCTTGTCTCGCCACACAATCCCTGTCTCGCGAAACAACCTTTATCTCGCCACACAATATTTGTCTCGCCACACAAACCTTGTCTCGCCACACAATCTTTGTCTCGCCACACAACCCTTGTCTCGCCACACAATCTTTGTCTCGCCACACAACCCTTGCCTCGCAACACAATCTTTGTCTCGCCACACAACCCTTGTCTCGCCACACAATCTTTGTCTCGCCACACAATCTTTGTCTCGCCACACAACCCTTGTCTCGCCACACAATCTTTGTCTCGCCACACAACCCTTGTCTCGCCACACAATCTTTGTCTCGCCACACAACCCTTGTCTCGCCACACAATCTTTGCCTCGCCACACAACCCTTGTCTCGCCACACAATCTTTGTCTCGCCACACAATCTTTGTCTCGCCACACAAACCTTGTCTCGCCACACAATCTTTGTCTCGCCACACAATCTTTGTCTCGCCACACAACCCTTGTCTCGCCACACAATCTTTGTCTCGCCACACAACCATTGTCTCGCCACATAATCTTTGTCTCGCCACACAACCCTTGTCTCGTCTCACAATCTTTGTCTCGCCACACAACCCTTGTCTCGCCACACAACCCTTGTCTCGCCACACAATCTTTGTCTCGCCACACATCCCTTGTATCGCCACACAACCCTTGTCTCGCCACACAATCTTTGTCTCGCCACACAACCCTTGTCTCGCCAAACAATCCTTGTCTCGCCACACAATCTTTGTCTCGCCACACAATCCCTGTCTCGCCACACAATCTTTGTCTCGCCACACAATCTTTGTCTCGCCACACAACCCTTGTCTCGCCACACAATCTTTGTCTCGCCACACAACACTTGTCTCGCCACACAATCTTTGTCTCGCCACACAATCTTTGTCTCGCCACACAATCCTAGTCTCGCAACACAATCTTTGTCTCGCCACACAACCCTTGTCTCGCCACACAATCTTTGTCTCGCCATCAACCCTTGTCTCGCCACACAATCCCTGTCTCGCCACACAATCTTTGTCTCGCCACATCACCCTTGTCTCGCCACACAATCTTTGTCTCGCCACACAACCCTTGTCTCGCCACACAATCCCTGTCTCGCAACACAATCTTTGTCTCGCCACACAACCCTTGTCTCGCCACACAATCTTTGTCTCGCCACACAATTCCTGTCTCGCCACAAAATCTTTGTCTCGCCACACAACCCTTGTCTCGCCACACAATCTTTGTCTCGCCACACAATCTTTGTCTCGCCACACAATCTTTGTCTCGCCACACAATCTTTGTCTCGCCACACAACCCTTGTCTCGCCACACAATCCCTGTCTCGCCATACAACCTTTTTCGCCATACAATATTTGTCTCGCCACACAATCTTTGTCTCGCCACACAACCCTTGTCTCGCCACACAATCTTTGTCTCGCCACACAACCCTTGTCTCGCCACACAATCTTTGTCTCGCCACACAATCTTTGTCTCGCCACACAATCCTAGTCTCGCCACACAACCCTTGTCTCGCCACACAATTTTGTCTCGCCACACAATCTTTGTCTCGCCACACAATCTTTGTCTCGCCACACAATCTTTGTCTCGCCACACAACCCTTGTCTCGCCACACAATCTTTGTCTCGCCACACAATCTTTGTCTCGCCACACAACCCTTGTCTCGCCACACAATCTTTGTCTCGCCACACAATCTTTGTCTCGCCACACAACCCTTGTCTCGCCACACAATCTTTGTCTCGCCACACAACCCTTGTCTCGCCACACAATTTTGTCTCGCCACACAACTCTTGTCTCGCCACACAATCTTTGTCTCGCCACACAACCCTTGTCTCGCCACACAACCCTTGTCTCGCCACACAATATTTGTCTCGCCACACAACACTTGTCTCGCCACACAATCCCTGTCTCGCCACACAATCTTTGTCTCGCCACACAACCCTTGTCTCGCCACACAATCCCTGTCTCGCCACACAATCCCTGTCTCGCCACACAACCTTGTCTCGCCACACAATCCCTGTCTCGCGAAACAACCTTTATCTCGCCACACAATATTTGTCTCGCCACACAAACCTTGTCTCGCCACACAATCTTTGTCTCGCCACACAACCCTTGTCTCGCCACACAATCTTTGTCTCGCCACACAACCCTTGCCTCGCCACACAATCTTTGTCTCGCCACACAACCCTTGTCTCGCCACACAATCTTTGTCTCGCCACACAATCTTTGTCTCGCCACACAACCCTTGTCTCGCCACACAATCTTTGTCTCGCCACACAACCCTTGTCTCGCCACACAATCTTTGTCTCGCCACACAACCCTTGTCTCGCCACACAATCTTTGCCTCGCCACACAACCCTTGTCTCGCCACACAATCTTTGTCTCGCCACACAATCTTTGTCTCGCCACACAAACCTTGTCTCGCCACACAATCTTTGTCTCGCCACACAATCTTTGTCTCGCCACACAACCCTTGTCTCGCCACACAATCTTTGTCTCGCCACACAACCATTGTCTCGCCACATAATCTTTGTCTCGCCACACAACCCTTGTCTCGTCTCACAATCTTTGTCTCGCCACACAACCCTTGTCTCGCCACACAACCCTTGTCTCGCCACACAATCTTTGTCTCGCCACACATCCCTTGTATCGCCACACAACCCTTGTCTCGCCACACAATCTTTGTCTCGCCACACAACCCTTGTCTCGCCAAACAATCCTTGTCTCGCCACACAATCTTTGTCTCGCCACACAATCCCTGTCTCGCCACACAATCTTTGTCTCGCCACACAATCTTTGTCTCGCCACACAACCCTTGTCTCGCCACACAATCTTTGTCTCGCCACACAACACTTGTCTCGCCACACAATCTTTGTCTCGCCACACAATCTTTGTCTCGCCACACAATCCTAGTCTCGCAACACAATCTTTGTCTCGCCACACAACCCTTGTCTCGCCACACAATCTTTGTCTCGCCATCAACCCTTGTCTCGCCACACAATCCCTGTCTCGCCACACAATCTTTGTCTCGCCACATCACCCTTGTCTCGCCACACAATCTTTGTCTCGCCACACAACCCTTGTCTCGCCACACAATCCCTGTCTCGCCACACAATCTTTGTCTCGCCACACAACCCTTGTCTCGCCACACAATCTTTGTCTCGCCACACAATTCCTGTCTCGCCACAAATCTTTGTCTCGCCACACAACCCTTGTCTCGCCACACAATCTTTGTCTCGCCACACAATCTTTGTCTCGCCACACAATCTTTGTCTCGCCACACAATCTTTGTCTCGCCACACAACCCTTGTCTCGCCACGCAATCCCTGTCTCGCCATACAACCTTATTTCGCCATACAATATTTGTCTCGCCACACAATCTTTGTCTCGCCACACAACCCTTGTCTCGCCACACAATCTTTGTCTCGCCACACAACCCTTGTCTCGCCACACAATCTTTGTCTCGCCACACAATCTTTGTCTCGCCACACAATCCTAGTCTCGCCACACAACCCTTGTCTCGCCACACAATTTTTGTCTCGCCACACAATCTTTGTCTCGCCACACAATCTTTGTCTCGCCACACAATCTTTGTCTCGCCACACAACCTTGTCTCGCCACACAATCTTTGTCTCGCCACACAATCTTTGTCTCGCCACACAATCTTTGTCTCGCCACACAATCTTTGTCTCGCCACACAATCCCTGTCTCGCCACACAATCTTTGTCTCGCCACACAACACTTGTCTCGCCACACAATCCCTGTCTCGCCACACAATCTTTGTCTCGCCACACAACCCTTGTCTCGCCACACAATCCCTGTCTCGCCACACAATCCCTGTCTCGCCACACAACCCTTGTCTCGCCACACAATCCCTGTCTCGCCAAACAACCTTTGTCTCGCCACACAATATTTGTCTCGCCACACAAACCTTGTCTCGCCACACAATCTTTGTCTCGCCACACAACCCTTGTCTCGCCACACAATCTTTGTCTCGCCACACAACCCTTGTCTCGCCACACAATCTTTGTCTCGCCACACAACCCTTGTCTCGCCACACAATCTTTGTCTCGCCACACAATCTTTGTCTCGCCACACAATCCTTGTCTCGCCACACAATCTTTGTCTCGCCACACAACCCTTGTCTCGCCACACAATCTTTGTCTCGCCACACAACCCTTGTCTCGCCACACAATCTTTGCCTCGCCACACAACCCTTGTCTCGCCACACAATCTTTGTCTCGCCACACAATCTTTGTCTCGCCACACAAACCTTGTCTCGCCACACAATCTTTGTCTCGCCACACAATCTTTGTCTCGCCACACAACCCTTGTCTCGCCACACAATCTTTGTCTCGCCACACAACCATTGTCTCGCCACACAATCTTTGTCTCGCCACACAACCCTTGTCTCGTCTCACAATCTTTGTCTCGCCACACAATCCTTGTCTCGCCACACAACCCTTGTCTCGCCACACAATCTTTGTCTCGCCACACATCCCTTGTATCGCCACACAACCCTTGTCTCGCCACACAATCTTTGTCTCGCCACACAACCCTTGTCTCGCCAAACAATCCTTGTCTCGCCACACAATCTTTGTCTCGCCACACAATCCCTGTCTCGCCACACAATCTTTGTCTCGCCACACAATCTTTGTCTCGCCACACAACCCTTGTCTCGCCACACAATCTTTGTCTCGCCACACAACACTTGTCTCGCCACACAATCTTTGTCTCGCCACACAATCTTTGTCTCGCCACACAATCCTAGTCTCGCAACACAATCTTTGTCTCGCCACACAACCCTTGTCTCGCCACACAATCTTTGTCTCGCCATCAACCCTTGTCTCGCCACACAATCCCTGTCTCGCCACACAATCTTTGTCTCGCCACATCACCCTTGTCTCGCCACACAATCTTTGTCTCGCCACACAACCCTTGTCTCGCCACACAATCCCTGTCTCGCAACACAATCTTTGTCTCGCCACACAACCCTTGTCTCGCCACACAATCTTTGTCTCGCCACACAATTCCTGTCTCGCCACACAATCTTTGTCTCGCCACACAACACTTGTCTCGCCACACAATCTTTGTCTCGCCACACAATCTTTGTCTCGCCACACAATCTTTGTCTCGCCACACAATCTTTGTCTCGCCACACAACCCTTGTCTCGCCACGCAATCCCTGTCTCGCCATACAACCTTATTTCGCCATACAATTTGTCTCGCCACACAATCTTTGTCTCGCCACACAACCCTTGTCTCGCCACACAATCTTTGTCTCGCCACACAACCCTTGTCTCGCCACACAATCTTTGTCTCGCCACACAATCTTTGTCTCGCCACACAATCCTAGTCTCGCCACACAACCCTTGTCTCGCCACACAATCTTTGTCTCGCTACACAATCTTTGTCTCGCCACACAATCTTTGTCTCGCCACACAATCTTTGTCTCGCCACACAACCCTTGTCTCGCCACACAATCTTTGTCTCGCCACACAATCTTTGTCTCGCCACACAACCCTTGTCTCGCCACACAATCTTTGTCTCGCCACACAACTCTTGTCTCGCCACACAATCTTTGTCTCGCCACACAACCCTTGTCTCGCCACACAATCTTTGTCTCGCCACACAACCCTTGTCTCGCCACACAACCCTTGTCTCGCCACACAACCCTTGTCTCGCCACACAATCTTTGTCTCGCCACACAATCTTTGTCTCGCCACACAATCTTTGTCTCGCCACACAATCTTTGTCTCGCCACACAATCCCTGTCTCGCCACACAATCTTTGTCTCGCCACACAATCTTTGTCTCGCCACACAATCTTTGTCTCGCCACACAATCTTTGTCTCGCCACACAATCCCTGTCTCGCCACACAATCTTTGTCTCGCCACACAATCCCTGTCTCGCCACACAACCCTTGTCTCGCCACACAATCTTTGTCTCGCCACACAATCTTTGTCTCGCCACACAATCTTGTCTCGCCACACAATCCCTGTCTCGCCACACAATCTTTGTCTCGCCACACAATCTTTGTCTCGCCACACAATCTTTGTCTCGCCACACAATCCTTGTCTCGCCACACAATCTTTGTCTCGCCACACAATCTTTGTCTCGCCACACAATCCCTGTCTCGCCACACAACCTTGTCTCGCCACACAATCCCTGTCTCGCCACACAATCTTTGTCTCGCCACACAACCTTGTCTCGCCACACAACCCTTGTCTCGCCACACAATCTTTGTCTCGCCACACAACCCTTGTCTCGCCACACAACCCTTGTCTCGCCACACAATCTTTGTCTCGCCACACAATCTTTGTCTCGCCACACAATCTTTGTCTCGCCACACAATCTTTGTCTCGCCACACAATCCCTGTCTCGCCACACAATCTTTGTCTCGCCACACAACACTTGTCTCGCCACACAATCCCTGTCTCGCCACACAATCTTTGTCTCGCACACACCTTGTCTCGCCACACAATCTTTGTCTCGCCACACAACCCTTGTCTCGCCACACAATCTTTGTCTCGCCACACAACCCTTGTCTCGCCACACAATCTTTGTCTCGCCACACAACCTTGTCTCGCCACACAACCCTTGTCTCGCCACACAATCTTTGTCTCGCCACACATCCCTTGTCTCGCCACACAACCCTTGTCTCGCCACACAATCTTTGTCTCGCCACACAACCCTTGTCTCGCCAAACAATCCTTGTCTCGCCACACAATCTTTGTCTCGCCACACAATCCCTGTCTCGCCACACAATCTTTGTCTCGCCACACAATCTTTGTCTCGCCACACAACCCTTGTCTCGCCACACAATCTTTGTCTCGCCACACAACACTTGTCTCGCCACACAATCTTTGTCTCGCCACACAATCTTTGTCTCGCCACACAATCCTTGTCTCGCAACACAATCTTTGTCTCGCCACACAACCTTGTCTCGCCACACAATCTTTGTCTCGCCATCAACCCTTGTCTCGCCACACAATCCCTGTCTCGCCACACAATCTTTGTCTCGCCACACACCCTTGTCTCGCCACACAATCTTTGTCTCGCCACACAACCCTTGTCTCGCCACACAATCCCTGTCTCGCCACACAATCTTTGTCTCGCCACACAACCCTTGTCTCGCCACACAATCTTTGTCTCGCCACACAATTCCTGTCTCGCCACACAATCTTTGTCTCGCCACACAACCCTTGTCTCGCCACACAATCTTTGTCTCGCCACACAATCTTTGTCTCGCCACACAACCCTTGTCTCGCCACACAATCCCTGTCTCGCCACACAACCTTATTTCGCCACACAATATTTGTCTCGCCACACAATCTTTGTCTCGCCACACAACCCTTGTCTCGCCACACAATCTTTGTCTCGCCACACAACCCTTGTCTCGCCACACAATCTTTGTCTCGCCACACAATCTTTGTCTCGCCACACAATCCTTGTCTCGCCACACAACCCTTGTCTCGCCACACAATCTTTGTCTCGCCACACAATCTTTGTCTCGCCACACAATCCCTGTCTCGCCACACAACCTTGTCTCGCCACACAATCTTTGTCTCGCCACACAATCTTTGTCTCGCCACACAATCTTTGTCTCGCCACACAACCCTTGTCTCGCCACACAATCCCTGTCTCGCCACACAACCTTGTTTCGCCACACAATCTTTGTCTCGCCACACAATCTTTGTCTCGCCACACAACCCTTGTCTCGCCACACAACCCTTGTCTCGCCACACAATCTTTGTCTCGCCCACAATCTTTGTCTCGCCACACAATCCTTGTCTCGCCACACAACCCTTGTCTCGCCACACAATCTTTGTCTCGCCACACAACCCTTGTCTCGCCACACAATCTTTGTCTCGCCACACAACCTTTGTCTCGCCACACAATCTTTGTCTCGCCACACAACCCTTGTCTCGCCACACAACCCTTGTCTCGCCACACAATCTTTGTCTCGCCACACAACCCTTGTCTCGCCACACAACCCTTGTCTCGCCACACAATCTTTGTCTCGCCACACAACCCTTGTCTCGCCAAACAATCCTTGTCTCGCCATGTCTCGCCACACAATCCCTGTCTCGCCACACAATCTTTGTCTCGCCACACAATCTTTGTCTCGCCACACAACCCTTGTCTCGCCACACAATCTTTGTCTCGCCACACAACACTTGTCTCGCCACACAATCTTTGTCTCGCCACACAATCTTTGTCTCGCCACACAATCCTTGTCTCGCAACACAATCTTTGTCTCGCCACACAACACTTGTCTCGCCACACAATCTTTGTCTCGCCATCAAACCTTGTCTCGCCACACAATCCCTGTCTCGCCACACAATCTTTGTCTCGCCACATCACCCTTGTCTCGCCACACAATCTTTGTCTCGCCACACAACCTTGTCTCGCCACACAATCCCTGTCTCGCCACACAATCTTTGTCTCGCCACACAACCCTTGTCTCGCCACACAATCTTTGTCTCGCCACACAATTCCTGTCTCGCCACACAATCTTTGTCTCGCCACACAACCCTTGTCTCGCCACACAATCTTTGTCTCGCCACACAATCTTTGTCTCGCCACACAATCTTTGTCTCGCCACACAATCTTTGTCTCGCCACACAACCCTTGTCTCGCCACGCAATCCCTGTCTCGCCATACAACCTTATTTCGCCATACAATATTTGTCTCGCCACACAATCTTTGTCTCGCCACACAACCCTTGTCTCGCCACACAATCTTTGTCTCGCCACACAACCCTTGTCTCGCCACACAATCTTTGTCTCGCCACACAATCTTTGTCTCGCCACACAATCCTAGTCTCGCCACACAACCCTTGTCTCGCCACACAATCTTTGTCTCGCTACACAATCTTTGTCTCGCCACACAATCTTTGTCTCGCCACACAATCTTTGTCTCGCCACACAACCCTTGTCTCGCCACACAATCTTTGTCTCGCCACACAATCTTTGTCTCGCCACACAACCCTTGTCTCGCCACACAATCTTTGTCTCGCCACACAACTCTTGTCTCGCATAACAATCTTTGTCTCGCCACACAACCCTTGTCTCGCAACACAATCTTTGTCTCGCCACACAACACTTGTCTCGCCACACAACCCTTGTCTCGCCACACAACCCTTGTCTCGCCACACAATCATTGTCTCGCCACACAATCTTTGTCTCGCCACACAATCTTTGTCTCGCCACACAATCTTCGTCTCGCCACACAATCCCTGTCTCGCCACACAATCTTTGTCTCGCCACACAATCTTTGTCTCGCCACACAATCTTTGTCTCGCCACACAATCTTTGTCTCGCCACACAATCCCTGTCTCGCCACACAATCTTTGTCTCGCCACACAATCCCTGTCTCGCCACACAATCATTGTCTCGCCACACAATCTTTGTCTCGCCACACAATCTTTGTCTCGCCACACAATCTTGTCTCGCCACACAATCCCTGTCTCGCCACACAATCTTTGTCTCGCCACACAATCTTTGTCTCGCCACACAATCTTTGTCTCGCAACACAATCCTTGTCTCGCCACACAATCTTTGTCTCGCCACACAATCTTTGTCTCGCCACACAACCCTTGTCTCGCCACACAACCTTGTCTCGCAACACAATCCCTGTCTCGCCACACAATCTTTGTCTCGCCACACAACCCTTGTCTCGCCACACAATCTTTGTCTCGCCACACAATCTTTGTCTCGCCACACAATCTTTGTCTCGCCAAACAACCCTTGTCTCGCCACACAATCCCTGTCTCGCCACACAACCTTATTTCGCCACACAATCTTTGTCTCGCCACACAATCTTTGTCTCGCCACACAACCCTTGTCTCGCCACACAACCCTTGTCTCGCCACAAAATCTTTGTCTCGCCCCACAATCTTTGTCTCGCCACACAATCCCTGTCTCGCCACACAATCTTTGTCTCGCCACACAACCCTTGTCTCGCCACACAATCTTTGTCTCGCCACACAACCCTTGTCTCGCCACACAATCTTTGTCTCGCACACAATCTTTGTCTCGCCACACAACCCTTGTCTCGCCACACAATCTTTGTCTCGCCACACAACCCTTGTCTCGCCACACAATCTTTGTCTCGCCACACAACCCTTGTCTCGCCACACAACCCTTGTCTCGCCACACAATCTTTGTCTCGCCACACAACCCTTGTCTCGCCAACAATCCTTGTCTCGCCACACAATCTTTGTCTCGCCACACAATCCCTGTCTCGCCACACAATCTTTGTCTCGCCACACAATCTTTGTCTCGCCACACAACCCTTGTCTCGCCACACAATCTTTGTCTCGCCACACAACCCTTGTCTCGCCACACAATCTTTGTCTCGCCACACAATCTTTGTCTCGCCACACAACACTTGTCTCGCCACACAATCTTTGTCTCGCCACACAATCTTTGTCTCGCCACACAACCCTTGTCTCGCCACACAATCTTTGTCTCGCCACACAACCCTTGTCTCGCCACACAATTTTGTCTCGCCACACAACTCTTGTCTCGCCACACAATCTTTGTCTCGCCACACAACCCTTGTCTCGCCACACAACCCTTGTCTCGCCACACAATCTTTGTCTCGCCACACAACCCTTGTCTCGCCACACAGCCCTTGTCTCGCCACACAATCTTTGTCTCGCCACACAATCTTTGTCTCGCCATACAATCTTTGTCTCGCCACACAATCTTTGTCTCGCCACACAATCCCTGTCTCGCCACACAATATTTGTCTCGCCACACAACACTTGTCTCGCCACACAATCCCTGTCTCGCCACACAATCTTTGTCTCGCCACACAACCCTTGTCTCGCCACACAATCCCTGTCTCGCCACACAATCCCTGTCACGCCACACAACCCTTGTCTCGCCACACAATCCCTGTCTCGCGAAACAACCTTTATCTCGCCACACAATATTTGTCTCGCCACACAACCCTTGTCTCGCCACACAATCTTTGTCTCGCCACACAACCCTTGTCTCGCCACACAATCTTTGTCTCGCCACACAACCCTTGTCTCGCCACACAATCTTTGTCTCGCCACACAACCCTTGTCTCGCCACACAATCTTTGTCTCGCCACACAATCTTTGTCTCGCCACACAACCCTTGTCTCGCCACACAATCTTTGTCTCGCCACACAACCCTTGTCTCGCCACACAATCTTTGTCTCGCCACACAACCCTTGTCTCGCCACACAATCTTTGTCTCGCCACACAACCCTTGTCTCGCCACACAATCTTTGTCTCGCCACACAATCTTTGTCTCGCCACACAAACCTTGTCTCGCCACACAATCTTTGTCTCGCCACACAATCTTTGTCTCGCCACACAACCCTTGTCTCGCCACACAATCTTTGTCTCGCCACACAACCCTTGTCTCGCCACACAATCTTTGTCTCGCCACACAACCCTTGTCTCGTCTCACAATCTTTGTCTCGCCACACAACCCTTGTCTCGCCACACAACCCTTGTCTCGCCACACAATCTTTGTCTCGCCACACATCCCTTGTATCGCCACACAACCCTTGTCTCGCCACACAATCTTTGTCTCGCCACACAACCCTTGTCTCGCCAAACAATCCTTGTCTCGCCACACAATCTTTGTCTCGCCACACAATCCCTGTCTCGCCACACAATCTTTGTCTCGCCACACAATCTTTGTCTCGCCACACAACCCTTGTCTCGCCACACAATCTTTGTCTCGCCACACAACACTTGTCTCGCCACACAATCTTTGTCTCGCCACACAATCTTTGTCTCGCCACACAATCCTAGTCTCGCAACACAATCTTTGTCTCGCCACACAACCCTTGTCTCGCCACACAATCTTTGTCTCGCCATCAACCCTTGTCTCGCCACACAATCCCTGTCTCGCCACACAATCTTTGTCTCGCCACATCACCCTTGTCTCGCCAACAATCTTTGTCTCGCCACACAACCCTTGTCTCGCCACACAATCCCTGTCTCGCCACACAATCTTTGTCTCGCCACACAACCCTTGTCTCGCCACACAATCATTGTCTCGCCACACAATTCCTTTCTCGCCACACAATCTTTGTCTCGCCACACAACCCTTGTCTCGCCACACAACCCTTGTCTCGCCACACAACCCTTGTCTCGCCACACAATCATTGTCTCGCCACACAATCTTTGTCTCGCCACACAATCTTTGTCTCGCCACACAATCTTCGTCTCGCCACACAATCCCTGTCTCGCCACACAATCTTTGTCTCGCCACACAATCTTTGTCTCGCCACACAATCTTTGTCTCGCCACACAATCTTTGTCTCGCCACACAATCCTTGTCTCGCCACACAATCTTTGTCTCGCCACACAATCCCTGTCTCGCCACACAATCATTGTCTCGCCACACAATCTTTGTCTCGCCACACAATCTTTGTCTCGCCACACAATCTTTGTCTCGCCACACAATCCCTGTCTCGCCACACAATCTTTGTTTCGCCACACAATCTTTGTCTCGCCACACAATCTTTGTCTCGCAACACAATCCTTGTCTCGCCACACAATCTTTGTCTCGCCACACAATCTTTGTCTCGCCACACAATCCCTGTCTCGCCACACAACCTTGTCTCGCAACACAATCCCTGTCTCGCCACACAATCTTTGTCTCGCCACACAACCCTTGTCTCGCCACACAATCTTTGTCTCGCCACACAATCTTTGTCTCGCCACACAATCTTTGTCTCGCCACACAACCCTTGTCTCGCCACACAATCCCTGTCTCGCCACACAACCTTATTTCGCCACACAATCTTTGTCTCGCCACACAATCTTTGTCTCGCCACACAACCCTTGTCTCGCCACACAACCCTTGTCTCGCCACAAAATCTTTGTCTCGCCCCACAATCTTTGTCTCGCCACACAATCCCTGTCTCGCCACACAATCTTTGTTTCGCCACACAATCTTTGTCTCGCCACACAATATTTGTCTCGCCACACAACCCTTGTCTCGCCACACAATCTTTGTCTCGCCACACAACCCTTCTCTCGCCACACAATCTTTGTCTCGCCACACAACCCTTGTCTCGCCACACAATCTTTGTCTCGCCACACAACCCTTGTCTCGCCACACAATCTTTGTCTCGCAACACAATCTTTGTCTCGCCACACAACCCTTGTCTCGCCACACAATCTTTGTCTCGCCACAAAACCCTTGTCTCGCCACACAATCTTTGTCTCGCCACACAACCCTTGTCTCGCCACACAACCCTTGTCTCGCCACACAATCTTTGTCTCGCCACACAACCTTGTCTCGCCAAACAATCTTTGTCTCGCCACACAATCCCTGTCTCGCCACACAATCTTTGTCTCGCCACACAATCTTTGTCTCCCCACACAACCCTTGTCTCGCCACACAATCTTTGTCTCGCCACACAACCCTTGTCTCGCCACACAATCTTTGTCTCGCCACACAATCTTTGTCTCGCCACACAATCTTTGTCTCGCCACACAACCCTTGTCTCGCCACACAATCTTTGTCTCGCCACACAATCTTTGTCTCGCCACACAACCCTTGTCTCGCCACACAATATTTGTCTCGCCACACAACCCTTGTCTCGCTACACAATTTTGTCTCGCCACACAACTCTTGTCTCGCCACACAATCTTTGTCTCGCCACACAACCCTTGTCTCGCCACACAACCCTTGTCTCGCCACACAATCTTTGTCTCGCCACACAACCCTTGTCTCGCCACACAGCCCTTGTCTCGCCACACAATCTTTGTCTCGCCACACAATCTTTGTCTCGCCATACAATCTTTGTCTCGCCACACAATCTTTGTCTCGCCACACAATCCCTGTCTCGCCACACAATATTTGTCTCGCCACACAACACTTGTCTCGCCACACAATCCCTGTCTCGCCACACAATCTTTGTCTCGCCACACAACCCTTGTCTCGCCACACAATCCCTGTCTCGCCACACAATCCCTGTCACGCCACACAACCCTTGTCTCGCCACACAATCCCTGTCTCGCGAAACAACCTTTATCTCGCCACACAATATTTGTCTCGCCACACAACACTTGTCTCGCCACACAATCTTTGTCTCGCCACACAACCCTTGTCTCGCCACACAATCTTTGTCTCGCCACACAACCCTTGCCTCGCAACACAATCTTTGTCTCGCCACACAACCCTTGTCTCGCCACACAATCTTTGTCTCGCCACACAATCTTTGTCTCGCCACACAACCCTTGTCTCGCCACACAATCTTTGTCTCGCCACACAACCCTTGTCTCGCCACACAATCTTTGTCTCGCCACACAACCCTTGTCTCGCCACACAATCTTTGCCTCGCCACACAACCCTTGTCTCGCCACACAATCTTTGTCTCGCCACACAACCCTTGTCTCGCCACACAATCTTTGTCTCGCCACACAACCCTTGTCTCGCCACACAACCCTTGTCTCGCCACACAATCTTTGTCTCGCCACACAACCCTTGTCTCGCCACACAACCCTTGTCTCGCCACACAATCTTTGTCTCGCCACACAATCTTTGTCTCGCCACACAACCCTTGTCTCGCCACACAATCTTTGTCTCGCCACACAACCCTTGTCTCGCCACACAATCTTTGTCTCGCCACACAACCCTTGTCTCGCCACACAATCTTTGTCTCGCCACACAACCCTTGTCTCGCCACACAATCTTTGTCTCGCCACACAATCTTTGTCTCGCCACACAAACCTTGTCTCGCCACACAATCTTTGTCTCGCCACACAATCTTTGTCTCGCCACACAACCCTTGTCTCGCCACACAATCTTTGTCTCGCCACACAACCCTTGTCTCGCCACACAATCTTTGTCTCGCCACACAACCCTTGTCTCGTCACACAATCTTTGTCTCGCCACACAACCCTTGTCTCGCCACACAACCCTTGTCTCGCCACACAATCTTTGTCTCGCCACACATCCCTTGTCTCGCCACACAACCCTTGTCTCGCCACACAATCTTTGTCTCGCCACACAACCCTTGTCTCGCCAACAATCCTTGTCTCGCCACACAATCTTTGTCTCGCCACACAATCCCGTCTCGCCACACAATCTTTGTCTCGCCACACAATCTTTGTCTCGCCACACAACCCTTGTCTCGCCACACAATCTTTGTCTCGCCACACAACACTTGTCTCGCCACACAATCTTTGTCTCGCCACACAATCTTTGTCTCGCCACACAATCCTAGTCTCGCAACACAATCTTTGTCTCGCCACACAACCTTGTCTCGCCACACAATCTTTGTCTCGCCATCAACCCTTGTCTCGCCACACAATCCCTGTCTCGCCACACAATCTTTGTCTCGCCACATCACCCTTGTCTCGCCACACAATCTTTGTCTCGCCACACAACCCTTGTCTCGCCACACAATCCCTGTCTCGCCACACAATCTTTGTCTCGCCACACAACCCTTGTCTCGCCACACAATCTTTGTCTCGCCACACAATTCCTGTCTCGCCACACAATCTTTGTCTCGCCACACAACCCTTGTCTCGCCACACAATCTTTGTCTCGCCACACAATCTTTGTCTCGCCACACAATCTTTGTCTCGCCACACAATCTTTGTCTCGCCACACAACCCTTGTCTCGCCACACAATCCCTGTCTCGCCACACAACCTTGTTTCGCCACACAATATTTGTCTCGCCACACAATCTTTGTCTCGCCACACAACCCTTGTCTCGCCACACAATCTTTGTCTCGCCACACAACCCTTGTCTCGCCACACAATCTTTGTCTCGCCACACAATCTTTGTCTCGCCACACAATCCTAGTCTCGCCACACAACCCTTGTCTCGCCACACAATCTTTGTCTCGCTACACAATCTTTGTCTCGCCACACAATCTTTGTCTCGCCACACAATCTTTGTCTCGCCACACAACCCTTGTCTCGCCACACAATCTTTGTCTCGCCACACAATCTTTGTCTCGCCACACAACCCTTGTCTCGCCACACAATCTTTGTCTCGCCACACAACTCTTGTCTCGCACACAATCTTTGTCTCGCCACACAACCCTTGTCTCGCCACACAATCTTTGTCTCGCCACACAACACTTGTCTCGCCACACAACCCTTGTCTCGCCACACAACCCTTGTCTCGCCACACAATCATTGTCTCGCCACACAATCTTTGTCTCGCCACACAATCTTTGTCTCGCCACACAATCTTCGTCTCGCCACACAATCCCTGTCTCGCCACACAATCTTTGTCTCGCCACACAATCTTTGTCTCGCCACACAATCTTTGTCTCGCCACACAATCTTTGTCTCGCCACACAATCCCTGTCTCGCCACACAATCTTTGTCTCGCCACACAATCCCTGTCTCGCCACACAATCTTTGTCTCGCCACACAATCTTTGTCTCGCCACACAATCTTTGTCTCGCCACACAATCTTTGTCTCGCCACACAATCCCTGTCTCGCCACACAATCTTTGTCTCGCCACACAATCTTTGTCTCGCCACACAATCTTTGTCTCGCACACAATCCTTGTCTCGCCACACAATCTTTGTCTCGCCACACAATCTTTGTCTCGCCACACAACCCTTGTCTCGCCACACAACCTTGTCTCGCCACACAATCCTTGTCTCGCCACACAATCTTTGTCTCGCCACACAACCCTTGTCTCGCCACACAATCTTTGTCTCGCCACACAATCTTTGTCTCGCCACACAATCTTTGTCTCGCCACACAACCCTTGTCTCGCCACACAATCCCTGTCTCGCCACACAACCTTGTTTCGCCACACAATCTTTGTCTCGCCACACAATCTTTGTCTCGCCACACAACCCTTGTCTCGCCACACAACCCTTGTCTCGCCACACAATCTTTGTCTCGCCACACAATCTTTGTCTCGCCACACAATCCCTGTCTCGCCACACAATCTTTGTCTCGCCACACAACCCTTGTCTCGCCACACAATCTTTGTCTCGCCACACAACCCTTGTCTCGCCACACAATCTTTGTCTCGCCACACAATCTTTGTCTCGCCACACAACCCTTGTCTCGCCACACAATCTTTGTCTCGCCACACAACCCTTGTCTCGCCACACAATCTTTGTCTCGCCACACAACCCTTGTCTCGCCACACAACCCTTGTCTCGCCACACAATCTTTGTCTCGCCACACAACCCTTGTCTCGCCACACAATCCTTGTCTCGCCACACAATCTTTGTCTCGCCACACAATCCCTGTCTCGCCACACAATCTTTGTCTCGCCACACAATCTTGTCTCGCCACACAACCCTTGTCTCGCCACACAATCTTTGTCTCGCCACACAACCTTGTCTCGCCACACAATCTTTGTCTCGCCACACAATCTTTGTCTCGCCACACAACCTTGTCTCGCCACACAATCTTTGTCTCGCCACACAATCTTTGTCTCGCCACACAACCTTGTCTCGCCACACAATCTTTGTCTCGCCACACAACCCTTGTCTCGCCACACAATCTTTGTCTCGCCACACAACCTTGTCTCGCCACACAATCTTTGTCTCGCCACACAACCCTTGTCTCGCCACACAACCCTTGTCTCGCCACACAATCTTTGTCTCGCCACACAACCCTTGTCTCGCCACACAATCTTTGTCTCGCCACACAATCCTGTCTCGCCACACAATCTTTGTCTCGCCACACAACCCTTGTCTCGCCACACAATCTTTGTCTCGCCACACAATCTTTGTCTCGCCACACAATCTTTGTCTCGCCACACAATCTTTGTCTCGCCACACAACCCTTGTCTCGCCACACAATCCTTGTCTCGCCACACAACCTTATCTCGCCACACAATATTTGTCTCGCCACACAATCTTTGTCTCGCCACACAACCCTTGTCTCGCCACACAATCTTTGTCTCGCCACACAACCCTTGTCTCGCCACACAATCTTTGTCTCGCCACACAATCTTTGTCTCGCCACACAATCCTTGTCTCGCCACACAACCTTGTCTCGCCACACAATCTTTGTCTCGCCACACAATCTTTGTCTCGCCACACAATCTTGTCTCGCCACACAATCTTTGTCTCGCCACACAACCCTTGTCTCGCCACACAATCTTTGTCTCGCCACACAATCTTTGTCTCGCCACACAACCCTTGTCTCGCCACACAATCTTTGTCTCGCCACACAACTTTGTCTCGCATAACAATCTTGTCTCGCCACACAACCCTTGTCTCGCCACACAATCTTTGTCTCGCCACACAACCTTGTCTCGCACACAACCCTTGTCTCGCCACACAACCCTTGTCTCGCCACACAATCATTGTCTCGCCACACAATCTTGTCTCGCCACACAATCTTGTCTCGCCACACAATCTTGTCTCGCCACACAATCCTTGTCTCGCCACACAATCTTTGTCTCGCCACACAATCTTTGTCTCGCCACACAATCTTTGTCTCGCCACACAATCTTGTCTCGCCACACAATCCCTGTCTCGCCACACAATCTTTGTCTCGCCACACAATCCCTGTCTCGCCACACAATCTTTGTCTCGCCACACAATCTTGTCTCGCCACACAATCTTTGTCTCGCCACACAATCTTGTCTCGCCACACAATCCCTGTCTCGCCACACAATCTTTGTCTCGCCACACAATCTTTGTCTCGCCACACAATCTTTGTCTCGCCACACAATCCTTGTCTCGCCACACAATCTTTGTCTCGCCACACAATCTTTGTCTCGCCACACAACCCTTGTCTCGCCACACAACCTTGTCTCGCAACACAATCCTGTCTCGCCACACAATCTTTGTCTCGCCACACAACCCTTGTCTCGCCACACAATCTTTGTCTCGCCACACAATCTTTGTCTCGCCACACAATCTTTGTCTCGCCACACAACCCTTGTCTCGCCACACAATCCCTTGTCTCGCCACACAACCTTGTTTCGCCACACAATCTTTGTCTCGCCACACAATCTTTGTCTCGCCACACAACCCTTGTCTCGCCACACAACCCTTGTCTCGCCACACAATCTTTGTCTCGCCACACAATCTTTGTCTCGCCACACAATCCCTGTCTCGCCACACAATCTTTGTCTCGCCACACAACCCTTGTCTCGCCACACAATCTTTGTCTCGCCACACAACCCTTGTCTCGCCACACAATCTTTGTCTCGCCACACAATCTTGTCTCGCCACACAAACCCTTGTCTCGCCACACAATCTTTGTCTCGCCACACAACCCTTGTCTCGCCACACAATCTTTGTCTCGCCACACAACCTTGTCTCGCCACACAACCCTTGTCTCGCCACACAATCTTTGTCTCGCCACACAACCTTGTCTCGCCACACAATCCTTGTCTCGCCACACAATCTTTGTCTCGCCACACAATCCCTGTCTCGCCACACAATCTTTGTCTCGCCACACAATCTTTGTCTCGCCACACAACCCTTGTCTCGCCACACAATCTTTGTCTCGCCACACAACCTTGTCTCGCCACACAATCTTTGTCTCGCCACACAATCTTTGTCTCGCCACACAACACTTGTCTCGCCACACAATCTTTGTCTCGCCACACAATCTTTGTCTCGCCACACAACCCTGTCTCGCCACACAATCTTTGTCTCGCCACACAACCTTGTCTCGCCACACAATCTTTGTCTCGCCACACAACTCTTGTCTCGCCACACAATCTTTGTCTCGCCACACAACCTTGTCTCGCCACACAACCCTTGTCTCGCCACACAATCTTTGTCTCGCCACACAACCCTTGTCTCGCCACACAATCCTTGTCTCGCCACACAATCTTTGTCTCGCCACACAATCTTTGTCTCGCCACACAATCTTTGTCTCGCCACACAATCTTTGTCTCGCCACACAATCCCTGTCTCGCCACACAATCTTTGTCGCCACACAACACTTGTCTCGCCACACAATCCTGTCTCGCCACACAATCTTTGTCTCGCCACACAACCCTTGTCTCGCCACACAATCCCTGTCTCGCCACACAATCCTTGTCTCGCCACACAACCCTTGTCTCGCCACACAATCCCTGTCTCGCCACACAACCTTTGTCTCGCCACACAATCTTTGTCTCGCCACACAACCCTGTCTCGCCACACAATCTTTGTCTCGCCACACAACCCTTGTCTCGCCACACAATCTTTGTCTCGCCACACAACCCTTGTCTCGCCACACAATCTTTGTCTCGCCACACAACCCTTGTCTCGCCACACAATCTTTGTCTCGCCACACAATCTTTGTCTCGCCACACAACCCTTGTCTCGCCACACAATCTTTGTCTCGCCACACAACCCTTGTCTCGCCACACAATCTTTGTCTCGCCACACAACCCTTGTCTCGCCACACAATCTTTGTCTCGCCACACAACCTTGTCTCGCCACACAATCTTTGTCTCGCCACACAATCTTTGTCTCGCCACACAAACTTGTCTCGCCACACAATCTTTGTCTCGCCACACAATCTTTGTCTCGCCACAACCCTTGTCTCGCCACACAATCTTTGTCTCGCCACACAACCCTTGTCTCGCCACACAATCTTTGTCTCGCCACACAACCCTTGTCTCGCCACACAATCTTTGTCTCGCCACACAACCCTTGTCTCGCCACACAACCCTTGTCTCGCCACACAATCTTTGTCTCGCCACACATCCCTTGTCTCGCCACACAACCCTTGTCTCGCCACACAATCTTTGTCTCGCCACACAACCCTTGTCTCGCCAAACAATCCTTGTCTCGCCACACAATCTTTGTCTCGCCACACAATCCTGTCTCGCCACACAATCTTTGTCTCGCCACACAATCTTTGTCTCGCCACACAACCCTTGTCTCGCCACACAATCTTTGTCTCGCCACACAACACTTGTCTCGCCACACAATCTTTGTCTCGCCACACAATCTTTGTCTCGCCACACAATCCTAGTCTCGCAACACAATCTTTGTCTCGCCACACAACCCTTGTCTCGCCACACAATCTTTGTCTCGCCATCAACCCTTGTCTCGCCACACAATCCCTGTCTCGCCACACAATCTTTGTCTCGCCACATCCCTTGTCTCGCCACACAATCTTTGTCTCGCCACACAACCCTTGTCTCGCCACACAATCCCTGTCTCGCCACACAATCTTTGTCTCGCCACACAAACCTTGTCTCGCCACACAATCCTTGTCTCGCCACACAATCCTTTCTCGCCACACAATCTTTGTCTCGCCACACAACCCTTGTCTCGCCACACAACCCTTGTCTCGCCACACAAACCTTGTCTCGCCACACAATCTTTGTCTCGCCACACAATCTTTGTCTCGCCACACAATCTTTGTCTCGCCACACAATCTTGTCTCGCCACACAATCCCTGTCTCGCCACACAATCTTTGTCTCGCCACACAATCTTTGTCTCGCCACACAATCTTTGTCTCGCCACACAATCTTTGTCTCGCCACACAATCCTTGTCTCGCCACACAATCTTTGTCTCGCCACACAATCCCTGTCTCGCCACACAATCTTTGTCTCGCCACACAATCTTTGTCTCGCCACACAATCTTTGTCTCGCCACACAATCTTTGTCTCGCCACACAATCCCTGTCTCGCCACACAATTTGTCTCGCCACACAATCTTTGTCTCGCCACACAATCTTTGTCTCGCCAACACAATCCTTGTCTCGCCACACAATCTTTGTCTCGCCACACAATCTTTGTCTCGCCACACAATCCCTGTCTCGCCACACAACCTTGTCTCGCCACACAATCCTGTCTCGCCACACAATCTTTGTCTCGCCACACAACCCTTGTCTCGCCACACAATCTTTGTCTCGCCACACAATCTTTGTCTCGCCACACAATCTTTGTCTCGCCACACAACCCTTGTCTCGCCACACAATCCTGTCTCGCCACACAACCTTGTCTCGCCACACAATCTTTGTCTCGCCACACAATCTTTGTCTCGCCACACAACCCTTGTCTCGCCACACAACCTTGTCTCGCCACAAAATCTTTGTCTCGCCACACAATCTTTGTCTCGCCACACAATCCCTGTCTCGCCACACAATCTTTGTCTCGCCACACAATCTTTGTCTCGCCACACAATCTTTGTCTCGCCACACAACCTTGTCTCGCCACACAATCTTTGTCTCGCCACACAACCCTTGTCTCGCCACACAATCTTTGTCTCGCCACACAACCCTTGTCTCGCCACACAATCTTTGTCTCGCCACACAACCCTTGTCTCGCCACACAATCTTTGTCTCGCCACACAATCTTTGTCTCGCCACACAACCCTTGTCTCGCCACACAATCTTTGTCTCGCCACAAAACCCTTGTCTCGCCACACAATCTTTGTCTCGCCACACAACCCTTGTCTCGCCACACAATCTTTGTCTCGCCACACAATCTTTGTCTCGCCACACAACCCTTGTCTCGCCACACAATCTTTGTCTCGCCACACAATCCCTGTCTCGCCACACAATCTTTGTCTCGCCACACAATCTTTGTCTCGCCACACAACCCTTGTCTCGCCACACAATCTTTGTCTCGCCACACAACCTTGTCTCGCCACACAATCTTTGTCTCGCCACACAATCTTTGTCTCGCCACACAATCTTTGTCTCGCCACACAACCTTGTCTCGCCACACAATCTTTGTCTCGCCACACAATCTTTGTCTCGCCACACAACCCTTGTCTCGCCACACAATATTGTCTCGACACACCCTTGTCTCGCCACACAATTTTGTCTCGCCACACAAACTCTTGTCTCGCCACACAATCTTTGTCTCGCCACACAACCTTGTCTCGCCACACAACCCTTGTCTCGCCACAATCTTTGTCTCGCCACACAACCCTTGTCTCGCCACACAATCCTTGTCTCGCCACACAATCTTTGTCTCGCCACACAATCTTGTCTCGCCATACAATCTTGTCTCGCCACACAATCTTTGTCTCGCCACACAATCCTGTCTCGCCACACAATATTTGTCTCGCCACACAACACTTGTCTCGCCACACAATCCCTGTCTCGCCACACAATCTTTGTCTCGCCACAAACTTGTCTCGCCACACAATCTTGTCTCGCCACACAATCCCTGTCTCGCCACACAACCCTGTCTCGCCACACAATTTTGTCTCGCCACATAACCTTTGTCTCGCCACACAATCTTTGTCTCGCCACACAACCCTTGTCTCGCCACACAATCTTTGTCTCGCCACACAACCCTTGTCTCGCCACACAATCTTGTCTCGCCACACAACCCTTGTCTCGCCACACAATCTTTGTCTCGCCACACAACCCTTGTCTCGCCACACAATCTTTGTCTCGCCACACAATCTTTGTCTCGCCACACAACCCTTGTCTCGCCACACAATCTTTGTCTCGCCACACACCCTTGTCTCGCCACACAATCTTTGTCTCGCCACACAACCCTTGTCTCGCCACACAATCTTTGTCTCGCCACACAACCCTTGTCTCGCCACACAATCTTTGTCTCGCCACACAATCTTGTCTCGCCACACAAACCTTGTCTCGCCACACAATCTTTGTCTCGCCACACAATCTTGTCTCGCCACACAACCCTTGTCTCGCCACACAATCTTTGTCTCGCCACACAACCCTTGTCTCGCCACACAATCTTTGTCTCGCCACACAACCCTTGTCTCGCCACACAATCTTGTCTCGCCACACAACCCTTGTCTCGCCACACAACCCTTGTCTCGCCACACAATCTTTGTCTCGCCACACATCCCTTGTCTCGCCACACAACCCTTGTCTCGCCACACAATCTTTGTCTCGCCACACAACCTTGTCTCGCCAAACAATCCTTGTCTCGCCACACAATCTTTGTCTCGCCACACAATCCCTGTCTCGCCACACAATCTTTGTCTCGCCACACAATCTTTGTCTCGCCACACAACCCTTGTCTCGCCACACAATCTTTGTCTCGCCACACAACACTTGTCTCGCCACACAATCTTTGTCTCGCCACACAATCTTGTCTCGCCACACAATCTTGTCTCGCAACACAATCTTTGTCTCGCCACACAACCCTTGTCTCGCCACACAATCTTTGTCTCGCCATCAACCCTTGTCTCGCCCACAATCCCTGTCTCGCCACACAATCTTTGTCTCGCCACACAACCTGTTCTCGCCAACAATCTTTGTCTCGCCACACAACCTTGTCTCGCCACACAATCCCTGTCTCGCCACACAATCTTTGTCTCGCCACACAAACCCTTGTCTCGCCACACAATCATTGTCTCGACACAATCCTTGTCTCGCCACACAATCTTTGTCTCGCCACACAACCTTGTCTCGCCACACAATCTTTGTCTCGCCACACAATCTTGTCTCGCCACACAATCTTTGTCTCGCCACACAATCTTTGTCTCGCCACACAACCCTTGTCTCGCCACACAATCTTTGTCTCGCCACACAACTTGTCTCGCCACACAATTTTGTCTCGCCACACAATCTTTGTCTCGCCACACAACCCTTGTCTCGCCACACAATCTTTGTCTCGCCACACAACCCTTGTCTCGCCACACAATCTTTGTCTCGCCACACAATCTTTGTCTCGCCACACAATCCTTGTCTCGCCACACACCCTTGTCTCGCCACACAACCCTTGTCTCGCCACACAATCTTGTCTCGCCACACAATCTTTGTCTCGCCACAAAAACCCTTGTCTCGCCACACAATCTTTGTCTCGCCACACAACCCTTGTCTCGCCACACAATCTTTGTCTCGCCACACAACCCTGTCTCGCCACACAATCTTTGTCTCGCCACACAATCTTTGTCTCGCCACACAAACCTTGTCTCGCCACACAATCTTGTCTCGCCACACAATCTTTGTCTCGCCACACAACCCTTGTCTCGCCACACAATCTTTGTCTCGCCACACAAACCTTGTCTCGCCAAACAATCCTTGTCTCGCCACACAATCTTTGTCTCGCCACACAATCCCTGTCTCGCCACACAATCTTTGTCTCGCACACAATCTTTGTCTCGCCACACAACCCTGTCTCGCCACACAATCTTTGTCTCGCCACACAACACTTGTCTCGCCACACAATCTTTGTCTCGCCACACAATCTTTGTCTCGCCACACAACCTAGTCTCGCACACACAATCTTTGTCTCGCCACACACCCTTGTCTCGCCACACAATCTTTGTCTCGCCATCAACCCTTGTCTCGCCACACAATCTTGTCTCGCCACACAACCCTTGTCTCGCCACACAACCCTTGTCTCGCCACACAATCCCTGTCTCGCCACACAACCTTGTTCGCCACACAATCTTTGTCTCGCCACACAATCTTTGTCTCGCCACACAACCTTGTCTCGCCACACAATCTTTGTCTCGCCACACAATCTTGTCTCGCCACACAATCTTGTCTCGCCACACAATCTTTGTCTCGCCAACAATCTTGTCTCGCCACACAATCTTTGTCTCGCCACACAATCTTTGTCTCGCCACACAACCCTTGTCTCGCCACACAATCTTTGTCTCGCCACACAACCCTTGTCTCGCCACACAATCTTGTCTCGCCACACAACCCTTGTCTCGCCACACAATCTTTGTCTCGCCACACAACTTTGTCTCGCCACACAATCTTGTCTCGCACACAATCTTGTCTCGCCACACAACCCTTGTCTCGCCACACAATCTTGTCTCGCCACACAATCTTTGTCTCGCCACACAACCCTTGTCTCGCCACACAATCTTTGTCTCGCCACACAACCCTTGTCTCGCCACACAATCTTGTCTCGCCACACAATCTTTGTCTCGCCACACAATCTTTGTCTCGCCACACAACCCTTGTCTCGCCACACAACCCTTGTCTCGCCACACAATCTTTGTCTCGCCACACAACCCTTGTATCGCCACACAACCTTGTCTCGCCACACAATCTTTGTCTCGCCACACAACCCT